>CM047885.1:15014278-15072255 GCA_026212405.1 Petrea volubilis | reverse complement strand
TCGGGGCCGCGAGCCGGAGCCGAGTTAATCTGAACCGTCCCCGTCTCCATGGCGTCGCTTATTAGCATTGCCTTGTTGATATCTTTAGTAAACACACAACCCTGCAGTTCATTCAAGTGTAAGGAAGGAATATTGAACCAGAGTCATTTCATTTAATGATAATTGCAGTACGCTATGTTCAACCATTCAGATGTATCAATATTACACATACCTTCTCATAACTTATTACTGCCTTACACTTACACCTTTCTGTCCTTATTATACATAGTTAGACAATGCCAGCATACAAAATAAACTTTCAAACATATATCTATGATATGATCCAAGTTTTGGTAAATTTTGTGCCACATTTTGATGGCCAGGATGGAGTATCTGTAACATCCGGAACCAGAAGCAAAGATTTTGAGTAATTATACAAAATAACCCAATTACATATAAGTTTTTACCTGGAGGCCCAAGTTGCTGGCATTGCAGTGATGAATGCCTTCCTCAACAGAGCCAATCCTAATGACCGGAAGAACAGGTCCGAATGGTTCCTCCCATGCTATTCTCATGTCGGGGCGTACATGATCCAACAGCAATGGCCAGATGAGGTTGCTGTCCCTCTTGTACTCTTGGCAAAATGTTGCTCCCTTTTGTTTAGCATCCATCACCAATCCCTCTATAAAGTTTGCGGATGATTCTGAAACAACCGGCGTGATGTCGCAATCATCCTCGGGGGGACCCACCGTCAGTTTCGCCACTTTCGACTTTACTTTCTCAACAAGAGTGTCGGCTATGGACTCCATCACCAACACCACCTTGACAGCCGTGCACCTCTGACCGCTGTAATAAATTGCATTGACAGATGTAAATACTCCTCCGGTATTGTTTGAGAAAAAACAACAAAAATAAGGCCGGGAGTGGAACGACCCTTTTTACCCTAGTTACGATACAGGATATATGTAACGGATTCCAAAAGCTGTACCTGTAAGAAAATCCACCTTTGATAATGTTTGCTGCAACCAAATCTAAATCAGCATCCTCAAGAACAATGCAGGCATCTTTTCCTCCCAGCTCCATCTGTAGAGGAATCATGCCCGCTTTCTTGGAAATAGCAATCCCGGTGTCGCCCCCGGTAAAGCTGATACAGTTCACTCCAGGGTGCATTGTGAGAAAATCACCAATCTCGGAGCCTTTTCCCGTGATGCAGCTGATGAGTCCCTTGGGGAAACCAGCTAAGTGAAAGCAGTGGACCATGTGAAGGCAAGCCACCGCACCCTGTTGATTTTGAATATTGATTTGAGTTCTGCGGGAAAATTAAGGTCTAGGTAGCAATAAATGATCTAAATTAAGTCGAGACAAGTAGTTGTTATTGTGAGAAATACCTGAGTTGGAGGCTTGAGGACAAGGGAGTTTCCGGCAATGAGAGCTGGTGCGATTTTGGAAACAGCGAGGTTGACGGGATAGTTGAAAGGAGGGATTGCCAAAACAACGCCAAGCGGAATCTGTAAAACAAAGTACGACACATATGCATAAATACTTCGTCATGTCTTTCCAACCGATTATTCCATCAGAATACAACAACATCTGGTTGAATCTGGTTGAAGCCTAGATTTCGTATGGTACATATTACAAAATGTAACCGAAAACAGAGTAGTTCACAAAATACAAAAACATGTGTACTTTTGTTGTACACATTCACAACACTCAGACGAATTTATACGCATACCTTGGACGCGAGACAGTATTTGGTTCTCTCGTTTCCTGGGAAACTATCAGATACGAGGAATGATCCCTGTCCCAAAATTCTAACTCCTTCCTCAGCACAATAAGAAACCAGATCTCCAGACCTCACAACCTACATTAAATCCACAATATTACACTACTTTCAGTTTCCAAATTAATTACGATGCTAGTAACAAACATATTTTAATTATGCTACTTCATGAAAAGATTAAAAATTCATAATAACCTCGGTGACAGCATCCTTGGCCGGTTTTGCGATTTCCTTAACCAAAGCCTCGGCAATAGGGTCTTTGTGCTCTTTAAGGATGGCGGCGGCTTTGTGAAGGAGCTCTGCACGCTTCCAAAGCGGTGTTTTCGCCCACGACTTTTGTGCAGACTTAGCTGTTTCCATCACTTTATTCACCTCTTCTTGTGTGCAAGCTGATCATCATCAACCAAATAGACAGTATAAATTCATGAACACACAAACGAATTCTTTTTTTCCTAATTTGTGCAAGCTTCCTCAAGATTTTCTTTTTTAAATTTCCTCATAATAATAATGCATTAAAAAAAAAGTATCTTGTTGGTATCGAAATATCAGCAGCAGACTCTCATCTCAATTCCCAAATTCCTTTCAATTCTCATAATCTCTAAAGACACACTTGAACTAACATCAATTGTCACCACTTAACCCCCCCCCCCCCCCCAAACATCACCGCCACTAAACATGAAAAGTATGTGTTAATCTTTATACATATAGAAAAGAGTAATTGTGATGATCATATATGAAAATAAACACACACACACACACCTACCTTGAACCTTGTACTGAGTCTTTCTAGTGGTGGGATTAACAATAGAAACACTTTTGGCAGAGGAGGACTTCTTCCACTCTCCATCAGCATAGTACTTAAACACATCCCCATCAATTATGTCACTAAAAGCTCCACTGCCCGCCATTGCTACTCCCTCAAAAGCTTCTTAGAGAGAGAAACCGAGGAGTAATTACACTGCTGGTGAAGATGGAGAGAGAGAGAGAGAGTCTTGGCTCTTCTTGGAGCTGCTAGGTGGTTAAATGATCTCGTAATTTGGGCTGTATAAATTCTAGTTTTCTTCGGTAAAGCTGAGCGACACTTGTCCATGGAACATTTTGCGGACATAAGTTTTTTGTCACAACATTTGACAGCATTTTTGTGAAGATTTTACGAGATGGCCACTCAAAAGTCTCGCACGTTTTTGCTCAGCACAGCCCACGCGGAAGCAGCAAAATTTACGAATCTTTTTAAATGGGGGAAAATTATATAATTTGGATATTGGGGACTTAAGAATAATTTAAATACAAATATTAGAAATTAACAACTTGTATAGTGTTTCAATGTATAAATAAGAATTATACGTGCACTTGATTGGTCAACATTTGATGCCCCTTTTACCCGTCAAAAACCAAATCTTTTATATGCAATGGAATATGCTTAGACCAAGGATCTATGCTATCTAACAACCTATTATAGATTTTTCTACAAAAGAAAAGAGAGAACCTTTACAATATAGATATGATTTTTTTTATTTTCTCTCCCTTGTTTATTATTTTAAGAGTTAAATATACAAAAAAAAAAGGAAATGTTCAAAATCAATTTTCAATCCCTTGTATTAATTCTAATTAGCAAATAAAAGTTTGTGTTAAAAAAAAAATAATCTAACACCACTGATGTTTTGAAAACTAGCAAGTTTCTTTTCTTACAAATATCCAATTTTACCCTTTTTAAGAAAATTAGAGTATTACATACATTATATTTCTTTGGAAGATGGAAAAATCTCGTCCAGAAAATGAAAGAGGGAAAAAAAATCCCAAACCTAACTTTTAAAATTTCATACACATTTACAGTCAATATGCAAGACGCGGGAGTTGTGGTACATTAGGGTGGTGTGCTAGTTTTTAAAAGCATATAGGGCTTTATACTAATTTTTTTTAATATAAGGTTTTTTGTGCTGATTAGAATTAACACTTGAATTTTATAAATTTAACTCAAGGTTAAAATGGTAAACTTACAAGTTTAAAACACAATCATACATACAAAAATGAAGCATGCAAAGCATATTGTTCGTCGAAGGTCTTCGTTGGTGGTTTTCACATTTTGCATCATTGGTGATTTTCACATTTCGCATCATCTTGTGCTATTTATTATTTCAATTGACTTTCCAATTTAACTAGATTTAACACAGGTGCCACATAACAAAAACCTTTTTTAAACTATATGACCTTATGTTATTTAAAATTTATTAAAGGCCACATAATGATCGAACACCTACAAGTTGAACTTGTATGAAATCGGAAAAAACAGAAGAGAGTTAATTATTGCAACTTTTTATCATTTGATGAACGGCCAACCCCAGGGAGTTGGAACTGCATGCGCCACCGTATGGGGAGAATATTATCTATCTGCTTTTCCAGTATGGGGACTAGCCATACCTTTATTTATCAATTTCTTAATTCTCCGACTAGCTAGCCATACCTTTATTGTGATTTCACTTTCATTTTTTTATTTCTCATTCTTTTTTTTGTTTTTTTCTTTTAAAGCTTTTCTGTAAGATGATAATGAGATATAATTCTACATGCGTGTTGGAGCTTGAATCATCCTTCCCCAGTTGGAATTTACAATAATGCTGGTTCGGGAGAAACTTTAACAATAGAACCTTAGAACGGAAATTTTAAATTACATTGATGATATGTGGAGGATCTTGCCTTATGTGACCAAGGTCTGCTAATGAGGGAAAATTCTTATCCGAACCTGATTTGGTCAAACCAACAAATCATATGATAAGTGTATTTCACTTGCTAAAAGATTGATCACTCTCCCTAAATTATCCACCATTCACAGGACAAATGTAAAACACTCGCCACATGATTAATACTGATTTGGCTGAACCAGGTCTGGATTAGAATTTCTCTCGAATGAGTAAGTTGAATGAAATGAGGATATCTATGACGTGAAAGGCAGTACTTAGGATCAAAGCGCCTACCTGGACATGGACGATCAGCCTATCTCTTGCTAGCCGTCTCGAGTTATCATA
This sequence comes from Petrea volubilis, assembly GCA_026212405.1. Classification (NCBI taxonomy): domain Eukaryota; kingdom Viridiplantae; phylum Streptophyta; class Magnoliopsida; order Lamiales; family Verbenaceae; genus Petrea; species Petrea volubilis. The sequence goes on along the minus strand of CM047885.1, from coordinate 15,067,476 downwards.
AGCCGCGATGCACATGATAGAGGGCGCCAGAGAGTCCTCTGAAATGTCAAGGACATGCAGTGTAAATATTCCAAAATCACCCTATTGCTAGTTGAAAATTATTTTTGTGAAAAAAAATTATCTTCACAAGGTTTATGATAATAAAAATTGTATTCAAGTTATCGTCTTGAATAATTAATTAGTGATCACACCTTTATTGTAAGAATCTTGTGGCAAGGGAAATCTTGTAACAAATAATAACCATAATGTTTCTGGGATTACTAAATGATCATATAGGAGTGTCATGGATTGTCCAATTTGATAATTAAGATATTAATTTCTATCACCGTTTTAACATATTGAAAATTTCCGACCCACAATAATGCTTGCTGATAATTTAAAATAGAAAATAAAATAAAGAAATAGCTCTAATTATCATCTTAATTGAATCTATAATTATTCTCGTTTTCGGTTATAGTTCAAGTTTTTTTCTGACCATGAAAGTACTTTGTTAATTAATTCCGAGGATTCACCTAGAGTTATTGAATTATTGAAGTGCGTGTTACTATTACATTTAATTGCTGCTTAGTTTGAATATACGTGCTTATAAGTGATCAATTTTTATGTATTCCACAATTCAAAAGGATGTAATTCATGACTTTGCATGAAAAGTTTTAATCCAAACTTAATTTCATTGAACCGAATCAATTACACAACGAATGATCCACTTGTCATATGATTCGTCCCTCGCTTGAAATTTTATACTAAATGTTTAACGAGTATAAATCTTGACACTTATCACATAATTAATACTGATTTGATCGAATCAAATTTGAACTAAAATTTTCCTGCATGACATAGCCTTCCAAAACACTTCAACAAGCATACGGTTGGCCAAGACTAAATAAGAGGCCATCGCACGAGACTCACGTGGCAAAAGAAAATATATATCTCAACAAATTTAAGCATGTGCCAATTTAGAAAGAAACTAATAATAATAATAATAACGAAGAAAAAGCTAAAGGCGTCCATGTAGTAGATGCTTAGAAATATATAGAGCTCACATCATATGCGAAATTGCTCCCATGGCCTTGTCATTTTCATGTCCATTTCATGGTGGTATGAATTTTTTTAATAGATGTATGAATTTTTGTTTTTTTTGTGGGGGGTGGGGGGGGGGGGGGAAGGAAAAAGAAATATATATATATATATATATATATATATATATGGTTCTCCAATTATTCCTCAAGGTTTTATGAAGTAAAGATATATAGTTTCGAACCTACACGCATTTTACCCACTATAAAATACAAAATTGAGAAAGTATCCCTCCAAACAAAAATAAATGCAAACAATCTTCTAATGATTTTCGTTAATTTGCATTTAATCTTAAAATAAATTGTACTTCTCAACGATATATATACTCAAGATAGACGATAATTAGAATTAATTGTTATTGTCATCGTCGTCGTCATCAGTGCTAGTCAACTCGATAAGTGGAGCTATAAGTGAATTATCAAAATTTCGATTATTGTTCGCATTCGTATATACATATACATATCTCTTTGAGAATGGGTAGTAAAAATTATTTGAATGCGGTAGTTGAATGACCTCGTGGCTTCAATTTGCAGGCCTCTTATGTTTCTCTTTTTGGTGTGTTTTGGTAACTACAATTTGCTCAAAGGGCGCCACAAAATCTTGATGACTGTCCTGTCTAAATGGGCCCCATTTTACACATTTTCAAGCCCATATATGGCCCACCAAATTCAAGAGGTTATTCTAGGACCACTATCCTACTGGCTCCAAAAACAGGCCCATGGTCCCATCAGTATATGCTTTTTTTCTTCTTTTTTCTTATCTTTTTTCTTTTTTGATGCTTCGGATATTGCTATCATGTTTGGGAAAATAATGCTCGGCACAAACTTTCATCATGCCTAAAAATATGGGAATAGTTGAAAAGAAAAGTACATCAATATTTTGGGATTTTTTTTTTAGTAAAAAGTAAGCATCGTCTAACAAAAAGTGTTTGTTTAGTTGTTTTACGTTTGGATACAATAGTTAAAAAAATATATCTAAAATATTTTTAAAAAAACTTTGGATAGCTTCAAATTTTGGTTTCTATTTTTTTCTTTTTTTCTTTTTTTTTTTTTTAACAAAACTCAATCAAATACTGATTTCTATACTTAAGTTCCCTTTTTAAAAATTAAAAGTATTCTTTTTGAAAATAAAAATCAATCCAAACAGACAATAATCTATTGGCATTTTACTATTAAAGGTGAGATACTAATTTTGTCCCAGAACCAGCGACAGTAGAAGGACAAAAGAAGTAAAGTGTAGTCTAGTTGTTGGGTCGGGGCCGGGTCCAATGATTTTAGGAATAAATTGAAATAATATACTTGCAAGACAGGATTTCAGTCTAGACCACTAATTAATTTGTGTATAACGATAACAGTTAAAAGTAAAAATCAGAGAGCCCAAGGGCGCAACCCAAAAACTTGACAGGCCCAATTGCAACAGGAAATAGAATACGGCACACTTCCCACATTGGAGAAACACAAGGATTTGTGCAAAGTGATATACAGAAGCGGTGCGTCTGACTAGCGTCCCTTCGGGGACATCCGATAAAATTGGAACGATACAGAGAAGATTAGCATGGCCCCTGCGCAAGGATGACACGCATAAATCGAGAAATGGTCCAAATTTTTTTTTTATTCTAAAAACTTCAATTTTTTGTTAAATTTCCAGTTTTAATTTTTCAACTCGTTCTTTTCTTGTTATACTGCAGTTAGTTAGGAGGATTCAGGTGCTTCAGGGATTGATTAAGGTTCGTCTTTTTTGTTTTTGGGATTTACGAGATTTTGATATCCTATCTTTTCTGAATCTTGAATTGTTAATTTTTTCTGATTTTCTGGTTTTCCCTATTTTATCTCGTCAAGTCTGCAGATTATTTTTTATCTGGGGTTTTATCGACATGAACAAAGGAGTGGGCTTGGGAGGTGGAGCTGGCGCCGGTGGTGGGCCGACTGCCGCTGCGGCGGCTGCGGCGGCGCAAAAACAGAAAACCCTTCTGCAGAGAGTGGACACAGATGTTGGAAATCTTGTCGATAATTTCGGATTCCTGGTTAATGTGGCTCGGGTACGCTCAGAATCCTTGCTCAAAGCTGCGTATATCAAATTTTTCTATAGTATTTTGCATTCTTTTTCTATTGGGAACAAGCATTACTACTTTGGTGTGCTTTCTTTTAGCTGCTTAGCAAGTTACGAATTTTCAGTGTTGCAAAAAGTCCAAAGGGAAAAAAGTTGAGCGAAATTTGGATTAAAATTAGATGTGTAGATTAATCTTTTCCCAGAGAGTAAATACTAGTCTTAGACCGCCCATTCTTCATATCTTGTGAATTATTAATTATTCTGAATGCTTAGAATGTTGCCAAGAGCAGAGTCCACGGCTTACTTAGGGCCAAAAGGACAAGGTCTCATGCAAATATTTCTTATAGGATGGTAATATGGTGTCTTATTTTTGAAGAACAAAGTTCTTTCTTTGAGAAATCATGTGCCCCATATTTTTGTTAGTGGTGGTTAATCTCTGGTTCCTTAATACTTTCGCATCATTCAACTACTTTATTCTATCAGTATGATATTTTCTGTTCTTTTCCTTTCTTGAGGTATTTAGCTTCAAATTTTTTCCTTTCTTGTTTTCGGGGGTGCGGTGTGCAGCACTTGAGGGGTGATATCTGCCCTTGCCAGACCTTACTAGCTCAGTCTCTGCTTTGATGTGTCTACTACTGCACATTGTGTCAGAAAAGAGGCGATGATATGATGTTGTCCCTACCTCTGAGGCCTATTATGGGAGAATCTTGTAGTTTCGTTTACTAACATTTTGTTTTGGACACTTGACCATGCCTGATGCCTGATGATTACTTCATAGAGAACGGAGATTTGAGTGATGCTGTTTGTTGAAGCCTGCTTATTGCTTTGGCTCCAAAAGCATCAAATGTAATAACCTATCCCGTGTAAATGAAGGCAGACATTGGTAATTGTCGGTTTAGCAGCTAAAGACTGTAGGATGGAGGCAAACTGCCTAATTTTGCAACCCTTTGTAACAATTGTTCTGTCTTGTTGTTTCTTTCTTTACAACTTTTGTGTAATGAACAAAATGATGATTAGTGATTATGATACTTCCACCATTGGAACGCCTGAGAAATTTTGCTGTGTTTTTAATTTGTTAGAGATGTGAAATATTTAAATACACAACTGATGGAGCTAAATACATTCAGGTAAATGATCCACCGGTGCGAAATTCTCAGGAATCTTTCATGATGGAGATGCGTGCTGCTAGAATGGTGAGAGATTTATTATCTGCTACTGTCGCGATTTTCTTTCTTTGTGAATCTGCTGCATTTAGTTGCTGCATCATCTTTCATGTTTCACATGAAATAACTTTATCAAAGTTTGGTTGTTTGGTCAAGTTCCTCAAATATGCAATAAAAGTTTCTAAAATTTCCTCATCATCTGCCCTGTCATTACTATATGTTTGGCTATTTGAACATGTTAAGAGATGAAGTGTATCGTAGGGAGTTTGGTTTTGTTTGGTGGTGTCTTTGGGAGAACATACTCTAGAATTGAGTTGGGTGAATGAGCAGAGAATAAGAAGATGTATTTAGATGGATCATGTATGTTGAGGGAGATAAATTTCACGGTAAATGTCTTTTCTTGCAAGTTTGTGTGTTATTTGTGTTGTAATTTTGGGAGAAAAGAAGATGTATTTAGATGGATCATGGATGCTAGGTTTCATTTTTTTAATTGGGAAAGATTTTAGGAAAAGAAAAAGCTATCAAAGCCTAGTGTTTTATTGAATAATATATATCCCCTTTACCTAGAGAATAGGTGAAGCTGAGTACGTGAGACTTATCTATCTAAAATAGCTGTGTGGGGGTGGGGTTTAAAATATTACAATAGTATCCCAACAGATATTCTAACAGAACAACAATTAACAGGTTCAAGCAGCTGACTCGTTGCTGAAGTTGGTGTCAGAATTGAAGCAGACAGCAATTTTTTCAGGATTTGCGTCTCTGAATGACCATGTAGACCAAAGAACAGATGAGTTCAATAAACTTGCAGAAAATACAAACAGCAAATTGTCCAGAATTGGAGAAGAGGCAGCTGCGAGCCTCAAGGAGCTCGAGTCACATTTCTACTCTTCCACATTGAGAATGAGCGTTCCCCATGAGCCGTTAGAATAAAGCTTGAGCTACTCTTCTTTGATTATTTTCATATTATTCATTTTCGTTCTACGTTGCTATCTTCACCTGATGTAGATAAAGATTTAATCTATAGATTGGCTGGCTTTTCTGCGGATTATGGGGTCTGTGGTATGTTTGTGAGTTTAATGTTTATGAAAGAGATTGATGTTAGGATTTGATGGCATCGAGTTTGAGATATCGGATGAGATTGTGTTTGGACATTATGTACTCAATTTTGTGCTGCATATTATCCACAAGAGCAAATGTTATGTCCAACCTGTATTTTGATGCTAGGTGCTTCTCCAGTGGGGGATGTACCTCATTTTACAGTATATGTGTTCAAAATTTTCTTTGTTCTTTTAACTTTTTTTAGTATATTTGTGTGTATTATATAAATAACACACTTATATATTTTTTGAATTTTGTATTATAATACATGAATACATACTTATATATATATATATATATATTACATACTTTATTAATAGACTTGCATGTGTGCGTGCGTGCGTGTGTGTGTGTGTGTGTGTGTGTGTGTGTGATACAATTTATATATATATATAAATATAATGATTTGATATTTTAAAAGAAAACAATAGAAAAACACATAGATTAAAATATATAAGCAGAATTTGGGTATATATAAGTAAAAAGAGGCGCATTCCCACTTGGGTAGCAATTAGCATCAACTAAACCGGGCCGGATCAACATGATTAGGAATTTAGGAGTCGGTGTTAATTGCCATCCTTATAAGGACTTTAACGCCACACAACATTATCTTCAAGGATAAAAATAAAAAATAAAAAAACTCATATTTGATTCAGGTTTGATCATCAAAAATTCACTTGAACTTGATTTGTTAAACACAATAAAACGTGCTTGGACATCATTTTTAATTTGATAGGATTTACAGCTCAACTAAAACTCTATGCAATAATTTAAAATATCAGAATATATGCATTACAATATCAAACTACTCAAGTTCGGTTTGAATTTGACTTGATTAGAGTTTATTTGAGTTCGGTTCAGTTAAAAATCATGTTAGGTTTGAAGAAGATTTCAAACACGATAAAAAGTTCAATCAAGTCTAAATAATAACTTGTTCGACTCAATTCAATTCGCTTTAAGTCCCTAACTATACTTTAACCTTTTCATTTATGCTTAATTTACATTTTACTAATTCATTTTTCTTCTTCTGAATGTAATAGATTGCATTAGTATTGATGTATGATACAAATAAAACAATTATACTACTGAAATTTGAACCTAAATTTTCTCAATTATAAAGTTTAGGCATAAATATTGATTTGAAATTGTTTTCTCTTTTTAATTTAAATGGAAAATTATATCCACACCCTTTAAGGTATAATGAAATTACAAATTAGTTCATATAGTTTGACAAATTATAAATACCCTTAAGGTATGTATCAACTCAACAAAATTCTTCCCTCATCAAGGTCGGGCATAATCACGAGTTGTATCTTTGTTGATTTGGGGAAGTTTTGACATGTGATTCACTTGGTCTAGGCAAGTTTATGATGTAGAAATTATTTATGGAGTTATTTTTTAAAAAATAAATTGTGGCAATATCGGATTATAAATGGTGACATCCGGTGGTAGTATGCAGTAAAATTACTCCCAAAGTTGGTAGAACAAGAAAATTAATTGAGAAATTTTGTCAGGCTTGATGATGATAAGACGAATCCATTGGTGGCTGGATTGACTATTATGATTACAAGAAAGTTACCTTTTGGACATCACTATAATTGTTTACAATAAGGTCATAAAGGAGGTATTCATAATTTTTTTAAGAAAAAAAGAAACTAATTTGTATAATTATATCATACCTTAATAGGTGTTGACGTAATTTTCGTTAATGTAAATCTTTATCTTACCTTTTAAATAGGATCTAGTTTGTTAAATTGGACATAAAAAACTACTAAATTGGGCTGGGAGTTCGGGTGGCCCTATTCGATTGACATTGTCAATTTGAGAACTATAGCCTTTTTATTATTATTTTTCTTTTTCTCTCTGCCCCTATCAAAATCTTCGTGTGACTGTATTTGATGTTTACAATTTTTTTGAGTACTTTAAATTTGTAATGTGGAAACCGGATCTCAATACTTCATGTAAGAATAATCGATTTTAGGGGGTGAAAGTTGCAAAACAAGAGTTAACACTCTAATAGAATGTGTAAGTAATCTGATCGAAAGTGATAAAATATGTATAAAAGTAATAAAATGTCAGAAAAATTGTGTAAAAAATTGTACAAAATGTGATTGAATGCAAGAGAGTACTGTAGAATGTCGGAATTTTGTGTCTTTCACCTTATGAGGGCCTACGCTTTAAATAGAGTCAGGAATGCACTAGTCTTGCAGGATTCCTTCCTAAAATTAGGATAGTTGAAACGTTTGTTGAGATTTTGGTGGGATGTGGCTAGTAACCCCTATAAATTAGGTCCTCACATGTGTCACATGACTATTCATTTGATCTAGACTCACTCCTCTCCTCCAAGATAATCTACGGGCATGGGCCTATCCTTATAGAGGAGTCCTCTTGGGCTTGGGCTTCAAAATAGCTGTCAGCCCTAGGAGTCCTTTCTAAGCTTGGATGACAGGAAAAAACTTCTCCTGAACTTATTTCGAAATATCACTTTTGAGCCGTATCCTTCTAACAATATATTACCAAAACCAAAAGAAGGTAAAAATAGGATGTATCAATATTAAGTATATGATTTTGGATTCGAGTTTTGTCAAATGTGTGGGTGTGTGTCTCACTAATGTAATTTTGTTGCTCATGAATTATTTGTAAATTACAATTTGTTGATTGTTATTGTTGATTATTGATAGATTTATTAAATGATTAATAAAATTGAACGATAAATTATCCCTTTCTCTAAAAGGGATAAACATTTATCTATATCCAAAATTTAGGTATTAATTATGTCGCAAACCCATAGGCCCTGCCTGGATAAAAATTACACGGTACGAAATGTTAAAAGAGTAAATGTCGAACTTGTTTATCAATAAAGTGATGATAATTCTTGCGTTTTCTAAAATAATAATTTTTCTAAACTCATTCATAGAAAATGTTGTAGTTAAGCTTTAATTCTTGATATTCAACATGTAAATTGATTAATCATAAAATAAAAAAATAACATGTAAATTGATAGTCAATTAGACTTTACCTCATTGATAAGATGGATGTTTCGTAATCTTAAATCTTAATTTTTGATATTCATCATGTAAAGAGGTAGCCCATAGAAGCTGTTTCACTAGAGCTTTAAGCCATTCATGATTCCCCGTGAATGTAGTATTTTTTTAGTTTGATACTAGTTTGTTTATATTATATAATAATTTGTATTTTTTTTATTATTTGATGATAAATTATTGTAATAATTTGTTTTTCAGTTGAAGTATTGGTACAATTAATTAATTGTAATAAATCATTAATATAATAAACTGATTTCTAAAAGAGAGAGAATGTAAATTGGTAGCACCAAAATAATCACCCAAGACCTTGCCCAAAATAATAATAATAATAATAATAATAATAATAATAATAATCACCCAAGAGGGACAATTTCTGTTGTCATTATATTATATATGTATAACTAATTAATACGAGTAGCTAGCGACAACTAATGTATAATCTTTATCTCTATTAAATTTGTAAAAATTATTATTTAAAAAATATTCATAGTTGTAAATTTATTATAATTAAAAATATATCACTACTTAATATACAATCGCTGCTATCACTTTATATTTCATGACATACATTGTTAATGAGAAACACAATTCAGTAACTACTCTTGCTAATTAAATTAAGAGCGTGTTTGGTTGAGCTTATAAGCTCTCACATGTTTGATATTATCCAGAAAAAAAAAAAAATCTCACATGTCTCATAAGATTTTATGAAATGTTTGGTAAAATTATTTGAGAATGAATTTCTGAACTTCTAAAATGATATGACCTTCCCAAAAAGAGTAAGAAATGATTAACTTACTAGCTGTTACCAAATTAACTGTAAAATTGACGATACTAAATCTTATAAGCTCAATTATTTTATTTATTCAAAAATTTTAAGAATTTATTTTTAAAATGAAATTCAAAATTTTATGAATTTTTAAAATATTTTATAAGATGTAGAAGTTTGTAAAATATTTATGATAAGCTTAATTGCTTAACCACGGACCAACCCAAATTAACTAAGAGGGTGTTTGGCTAAACTTATAAATTTGACAAAAAGTCTTATAAAATATTTCAGAGCTTATAAGATGTGGTGGAGTGTTTGGCTAATCATGTTTTTTCTTTTTTATTCTCTTCATGGAAGTGTTTGGCTAAAGTTTAGTGGAAGGAGCTTAAAAAGCTCATTTTAAAAACGTAATGAGATACATATTTATTTTTTAAGATCTTTACCAAACGCCTTTGTTTTTAACCACATACATATATATATATATATATATATATATATATATATATAATCCAAAAACCTCAAAACTATCCAAATAAGTGATAATCTCATTTAATTATGTTTTCTCATTTATGAATTTAAATAAGTAAATGTTGTGATTCATGTTTTCCCAAGACAATCCAACAATTATTAAGCATTTATAATAAGATGGATTAAAATTTAATTAAAACAAAATAACATAATCAATATTTTTTTTACAACATTTATCATTTACTTTAATAATAATTAAAATTTTTGCTTCTACATAAATTTTTAAAACTTCATTGCTTTATTTATACCAAACTTTATATCGAGATCAAACATATTTTATTATTATACCATCTTTTAATATATTTATTTTATGAATTCATGTTATAAAAAAAGCTAGTTTATTTTTATCAAATTATATTTTTATAATAGAAATTAATAAAAGTATGTACATAAAGGTATCTATTTTCCGTGCCTTAGCACAAGGCTCAATACTGGTTAGATTGTAATATTGTCTCTTTTTTATGATTAATTACAATATTATATTTACTAATATCTTATGAGTGATGAAAAATAATTTAGAATCAGAATATTTTAGCATGATGATGAAATGTTCAAATATACTACATGTGCGTGTATTTCTAGTCAGTACAAATTTTATCGAAATTTAAAAAAAGAATAATTTTGAACATTTTTTTAAAATATACCTAATATATATTTATATATGGGTGTATGCATGTGTGTTTTCATTTGATCAATACATCTATTGAATTTTTTTTTTTAAAAAAAAAATCGAACATCTTTTACAAATTCATATCACTACATCATATAAAATGATGATTGATAATTTAAAGGTAACGCTCATGAGTCATGAGTATATATAATTAATTTGTATATAAAGGTGAAAGTTAAAGTAAATAGCACTTAGCCCAAGGGCACAACCCAAAAACTTTGGAGGCCCAATTGCAAGAGCCTCAAATACGAGACGCTTCCTTGTTCCCACATCGAAGAAGATATAAATTTATACACAAGTTAAATAGAGAAGCGGTGCAAGGACCAGACGTCCCTTCGGGGACATCCGATAAAATTGGAACGATACAGAGAAGATTAGCATGGCCCCTGCGCAAGGATGACACGCATAAATCGAGAAATGGTCCAAATTTTTTTTTTATTCTAAAACTTCAATTTTTTGTTAAATTACCAGTTTTAATTTTTCAACTCGTTCTTTTCTTGTTATACTGCAGTTAGGAGGATTCGGGTGCTTCAGGGATTGATTCAAGTTCGTCTTTTTGTTTTTGTGATTTATGATATTTTGATATCCTATCCTTTCTGAATCTTAAATTTTTAATTTTTTCTGATTTTCTGGTTTGGCCTGTTTTATCTCATGAAGTGTACAGATTAATTTTTATCTGGGTTTTTATCGACATGAACAAAGGAGTGGGCTTGGGAGGTGGAGCTGGTGGCGGTGGTGGGCCGACTGCCGCTGCGGCGGCTGGGGCGGCGCAAAAACAGAAAACCCTTCTGCAGAGAGTGGACACAGACGTTGGAAATCTTGTCGATAATTTCGGATTCCTGGTTAATGTGGCTCGTGTACGCTCAAAGCTGCGTATATCAAATTTTTCGATAGGATTTTGCATTTTTAACTTTATTGGGAACAAGCGCCGAAAAGTTTATTTCTTTTGTTGTGAATAATGATATTGTTGCATTAGAAAAATGTAGTACTTTGGTGTGTTTTCTTTTAGCTGCTTAGCAAATTATGAGTTTTCAGTGGTGAAATTTCTGAAAGTCCAAAAGGAGAAAAAGCTGAGCAAAATTTGGATTAAAATTCTATATGTAGATAATCTGATCCCAATGAGTAAATATTATTTTTAGATCATCCATTCTACATATCTTGAGAATTATTAATTATTCTGAATGCTTAGAAAGTTGCTAAGAGCTGAGTCCATGGCTTGCTTTGTACCAAAAGGACAAGGTCTCTCGCAAATATTTCATATGGGATGGTGATAAGGTGTCTTGCTTTTGAAGAATAAGTTCTTTCTTTGAGAAATTATGTGCCCCATATTTTTCTTAGTGGTGTTTAATCTCTGGTTCCTTAATACTTTCGCATCACTCAACTACTTCATTCTATTAGTTCTGATATTTTCTGTACTTTTCCATTTATAAGGTATTTAGCTTCAAATATTTTCCTTTCTTATTTTTGGGGGTGGGGTGGGTAATACTTCAGGGGGTATGTCTGCCGTTGCCAGCCCCTGTCTAGCTCGTCTCTGCTTTGATGTGCCTACTATTGCACGTATTATCAGAAAAAGAGACAATGATAGGTATATTGAATATGAATCTTGTAGTTTTGTTTACAAACATTTTATTTTGGAGACTTAACCATGCCTGATGCCTGATGATTACTTCATAAGAACGGAGACCTGAATGGTGTTGTTTGTTGAGGCCTGGTTATTACTTTGGCTCCAAATGCATTAGATGTAATCAACCTATCCCGTGTAAATGACGGCATGCCTTGCTAATTGTCAGTTTAGCAGCTAAAAGACGGTAGGATGGAGGCAAATTGGCTAATTATGCACCCCTTTGTAACAATTGTTTTGTCTTGCTGTTTCTTTGTTTTTTTGTGTAATGAGCAAAATGATAATTAGTGATAATGATGCCTCCACCATTGGAACGTCCCAATAAATTTTGAAATGTTTTTTATTTTTTGATAGGAATTTTGAAATGTTTTTAATTTGTTAGAGATGTTGAATATATGTAAATACTCGTCTGATGGAGCCATATACATTTAGGTAAATGATCCACCGGTGCGAAATTTTTAGGGGTCTTTCATGCTGGAGATGCGTGCTGCTAGAATGGTGAGAGATTGCTGTCCAACCTTTCTTTCTTTGTGAATCTGCTCCATTTAGTTGCTACATCATCTTTCATGTTTCGCATGAGATAACTTTATCAAAGTTTGGTTGTTTGATCAGGTTTCCTCAAATATGCAATACATGCTTTCTAAAGCTTCCTCATCATCTGCCCTGTCATTACTGCATGATTGGCTATTTGAACATTGTAAGAGAAAAAGTATCGCAAGGAGTTTGGTTTTGTTTTGTGGTGTCTTTGGGAGAACATACTCTAGTAGCGAGTTAGGTGAATGTGTGGAGAATAAGAGTATGTTCGGTTTTATGTTGAGGTAGATAAATTTTACTGTAAATGTCTTTTAGTGCAAGTTTTTGTCTCTCAGGTGTTGCAGTATTGGGAGAAAAAAAGTTATATTTTGAAGGCTGCTTGGTTTCATTTTTGTAATTGGAAAAGATTTTAGGAAAACAACAGCTGTGAAAACCAAGTGTCTTATTGAATAATTACATATCCCTTTCATTTACATTTTGGCATAGGAAAGAAAATAGAGCAGAAAAAAAATGAGAGGAAAGCAAATGAAATGAAAGAAAATGAGTGAATTTTAATTTTCTACATGTATATTTGGTTGAAAGGAAAATAGATGAAAGGAAAATAAAAATCTATTTATTTTTCCTTATTTGTTTGAATGGAAAAATGGAAGGAAAGAAAATGATTTTTGTATTAAATAACAATTATACCCTTATATCATTATAAATTATAATTATGTTATGAATTCATGTATTAAAATAAATTAATAAATTTGTCTAAAAAAAATAGATTAATAAAATTAAACTAAATAAGTATAATGTAAATAAATTAATATAATGAAATATTTGTTTACATTGTGTCAAATGACAACTACAATCTTATATAATTATAAATATAATTAAGTTATAAATATAATTATGTCATAGATAATTTAATGAAATTAAAATAAATAAATATGTGAAATATATTTTTAATATATTACACTAATGAACACGTCGTATTTGTTTTTTAAAAATACAAAGATTCATACTGGTTGAAGAAGCAATATTATTTAAACACCTAGTTATACATATGGGCAATTTTGGAAATCTTGTTTTATAGATATCCTTGTATTATTTTTCTCTCCTTTTCCATTCGATTTTGGGTGGAAAAAAAATTAATAGGCCCCATACTTATTTTTCCATCCTCAATTTCTTTCCTTCCCTTTTCCTCCCACAACCAAACAAGGAAAATACATATTTTTCTTTCAATTTCTTTCCATCTCCTTCCCTTCCTCCCATTTTCCGCCCTACCAAACGAAGCCTTAGATAATAGGTGAAGGTGAGTGTGCGAGACTTGCCTACCTAAAACAGCTAGAAAGAGAAGGTAAAATTTTACAATTGTATCCAAACAGATATTCTAACAGAACAGCAATTAACAACTGACTCGTTGCTGAAGTTGGTGTCGGAAACTCAATTGTGTGCTGCATATTATCCACAAGAACAAATGTTATGTCCAACCTATATTTTGATTCTACGTGCTTCTCCAGTGGGGGATGCACATTGTTTTACATTATATGTCTTCAAATTTTTCCTTGTTCTTTTTAACTGTTTTTTTTAAGTATTTTTGTTTTTTTTAAGTATATTTGTTTATATTATAAAAAAAATACGCTTATATACTTTCAATTATATATTTTTTGAATTTTTTTGTTATAATACATGAATATCTCTCTCTATATATGAGTCATAATAAAATAATACATACATTTAAAATTAAACTAATTTGATTTTTTTAAAATTATATAAAAACACAGAGAATAAATATATAAACGAGTAAGAAGAGGTGCATTCGCATCCAGCATCAATTAAATTGGGCCGGATCAAAATGTTTAGGAGGCGTTGTTAATTGCCATCCATGGCTGTCAATCGAGTGGATTTTAATCTGAATTCGATCCGAATTTTAGTATATTTGATTGATTAAAATATTCGATGGATCAAATCCGATAGCAAATATCCATAATCCAAAATAAATGGGTTGGATTTGGAATCAAGCAATCCGATCTGTTAAATATCCGAATTCAAACTTTAATAATACCTTTTATTATATTAGCAACCTTACATATATAATATTAGTAAATAATTTTAAATAGAATTCAATATCCAAATCGTTATAACTTATAATACACTTTTTTATATTTTTCAAAGTAATTTCTTTCAAAAAATAATGTATAGATTTTATACATATTATAAAATAATTTTCTACTTATTTAAATTTTATTTTTTACATAAGAAATAATTTTTTTATTGCTTATTTGATTTTAAAGTTTTAATTTTTTTAACAGTTAATCGGATCGGATTTTTCTATTGGGTTTCGATTTTTTTCTCGAATTCGAACTCGGTTGAAATAAATGTAAATCTTATATGATTTGGGTCAGATTCAGTTACTAAATAGGCTTATCGGAATCGAATTTTCCTGATTTGATCCAAATCCGACCCATTGACAACCATGTTTATAAGCACTTTAAGGCCACATAACATGATCTTCACGAATAAAAAAATAAATCAAGCAACTTGATATTCGATTCGTAATGTATAATTTGTTGGTTGTTGTTTTTGATTATTGATAGTTGTATTGAATGATTAATGAAATGTAATGATAAATTATAGCTTTCTCTAAAAAAGAAAAAGAGAAAGAGAAAATATTCTCGAAACTGAAGGAAGATATACAATGTACATTTCTTAACTGTGAAGTGAAAAGGGAGAAACCTTTATCTATCTCCAATGATAAGGTACTAAATAGTAAATACTAATTATGTTGCAAACGCATAAACACTACAAGGATAAAAATTACATATTACGAAATGTTAAGAGTGAAATGTCAAACTTGTTTATTAGTTATATGAATTAAATTGTGATACTTATTGGCCACTATATTTGGAGTCGAGTGGTAGATGTTTGAATTGTATACCAATGATATTTTGCCTTCGAACCCCCTTATCCTTTTCCTCTTTCTTCTTGATTGAGTGTGTGTGTGTGTTGGGGATGTTTTTTCGATCGACATTTATAGAGTGTCTCAAGTTGATTGTATTAAAAAAATAAATAAATAATTCTAGGCTTTTTTAAAATAATAATTACTGTAACTTAATCATAGAAAATGTTGTATTTAACCTTTTACTCTTGATATTCCAACATGTAAAGTGGTAGCACAAAAATATTAAAATTTCTGTTTGTCGTTATACATGTATAATTAATTATTACGACTAGCTGGCGACAATTAATTTGTAATTTTTATCTCTATTAAATTTCTAAAATTATTATTGAAAAAAAAAATATTCATAGTTGTTAAATTATTATAATGAAAAAATATCACTAATTAATATATAACCTTTGTTATCGCATCATATTTCATGGCTGACGTTCTTTTTTCTAAATGAGAAACATTGATGAGTAACTACTCTTTCTAATTAAATTAAGAGCTTGTTCAATTGAGCTTAGAAGCTCCCGAATGTTTTATTTATCAAAAAACTAAAGAAAAAAAAAAAGCTCTCACATGTTTTTATAAGATGTTATGAAATATTTGGTAAAATTATATGAGAATGAATTTATGAACTTTTAAAATGATTAGGGATGACAATGGATCCGGATTAGACCCGAACCCAAAGGGGCAGGTTTTAAGATTCCTAACCGGGTCTGGGATGGGTCTCGGGTTTCATTTTAAAACCTGAACCTATCATGTTAGTTATTTATATATATATTTTTATTTATTACTTTATGTAAATGTATATAATATACATTTACATTTCATATATAAAAATATATATTATATAAATAGTTATTTAAAAAAAATAAATATGATACTCTTGTATATAAAAATAATTATATAACACTAATAATTAAGTTATAATTTTAAAATATGTGCAAATAAATATGTGATAACAATGTTTAATTTTTTAAAAATTAATATATGTTCATAAAAATTTATAAATAATTAGTGCTTTGATAGTACTATTATTTTTTTTCATATTTATAAAGTTGTAATAATATCAATTTTCTTAAAAAAATATTTTTTTTAAGTATTTTACAAATATAAATTGGGTCTAGCGGGTTCGAGCCCAGGTCCGAAAAATCCCCGACGGGGCGGGTTCAAGATTTGGCCAAACCCGCCCCGTTTCCATCCCTAAAAATGATGGGACCTTCCCAAAAAAGTACGAAATTATTAAATTATGTTTAAAATCCTACGAGCTTTTCTAGTTTTTACGAAACTAAATGTATATTGACAATACGAGATCTTATAAGCTCAACTATTTTACTTATTCAAAGACTTCAATTATTTATTTTTAAAATAAAAATTCAGCATTTTATATACTTCTAAAAGATTTTGTAAAATGTAGAAGTTTGTAAAATATTTCCGATAAGCGTAATTTCTTAATCATGGTCCAACCCAAATTGACTAAGCTAATCTCTGATGGCCCATTTCATTAATCCGTAAGTCTAGCCCATTAGCCAACATTATAGTATATTGCGGCCTAATAAAATAAAACATAAGTGAGCATATAGGTTAACCAAAATCTTTATTGGCCCAATTGCCAAAAGGGAAAAGAGAACTGATAAAACTCCCACATCGAAAGAGTTCTGAAAAGTTTTGCAGTTCATATACAGAAGCGCAGATGTGTTAGATCGTCCCTTCGGGGACATCCGATAAAATTGGAACGATACAGAGAAGATTAGCATGGCCCCTGCGCAAGGATGACACGCATAAATCGAGAAATGGTCCAAATTTTTTTATTCATTCCAAAATTTTCAGTTTGAATTTTTTTTTTTGGTTCTTCAATGATGTTTTACTTCTTATTGTAGTACAGTTTCGAGTATTGAGGTGTTTCAGAGGCTGATTGAGGTGGTTCGTTTTTTGGTTTTGTGAATTAAGTCAAAGTTCCCTTTTTGTTTTGTGATTTATGAGATTTTGATATTGTGCCTTCAGTTGAACTAAATTTGAGTTCTTAATTTCTCTGATTTTCTAGTTTGCCCCATTTTATCTCATGAAGTGTACAGATTATTTGTTATCTGGGGTTTTATCAACATGAACAAAGGAGTGGGGCTTAGGAGGTGGAGCTGGTGGGCCGACCGCCGCTGCGGCGGCGCAAAAACAGAAAACCCTTTCTGCAGAGAGTGAACACAAACGCTGGTTATCTTGTCGATAATTTTGGATTTCTGGTTAATGTTGCCCGGGTTAGCTCAGAATTCTTGGCTTCTTGCTCAAAGCTCCGTATGGCAAATCTTTTGAAAGTATTTTGCATTTTTACTTTATTGGGAACAGGGTTTGGAATTTTTATTTATTTTTTGTTGTGAATTTGGTATGTTTTCTTTGGTTATGCTTCTGTTGCTTAGCAATTTCTGTGTTCTCAATGTTGAAATTTCTGAAAGTCCAAAGGGAAAAAACTTGAGCAAAATTTGGATTAAAATTGTATTGTAGATTGATCTGATTCGAACAAGTAAATACTTTTCTTGGATAGTCCATTCTTATTATATAGATAGTAGTTAATTATTCTGAATTTACACAGCAATGTTGTTAAGAGCTGAGTCCAGAGCTTACTTAGGACCAAAAAGACAAGTTATCATGCTAAGTTTTCTTATAGGATGTTAAAAACGTCATATTTTGGAAGAATTAAGTTATTTCTTCGAGAAACTTATATGGCCTATAGTGTTGTTTTATTTTTCAGCTGCTTAATTCTTGCACGCTATCTAACTAATGGATTCTATTCACTTAAATATTTTTCTTTACTTTTCACATAAGGTATTAGCTTCAAATTCAGGTGGAAGTGGAGGTGGGGATACTTGAGGGGGTTGGCGCCCTTGCCAGTCCCCTATGTAGCTCTGTCTCTAACTTTGATGTGTTTACTATTGTATGTATTATCAGAAAAGAGACGATTATATGTGATTGTTCCTAGCCCTGGGGCATATTAAGTGTGAATCTTGTATTAACATTTTGTTTTGGAGAGTTGACCTTGCCTGGTGCCTGATGATTGCATCATAAAGAACGGAGATTTGAATGGTGCTGTCTGTTGAAGCCTGCTTATTGCTTTGGCTCCGAGAGCATCAAATGCAATAAATAAACCCGTCCAGTGTAAATGAAGGTGGGCATTGGTGGTTGTCATTTAGCAGCTGAAAGACTGTACGATGGATGCAAATTGGGTAATGATGTGCCCTGTTGTATTAATGTGTTCTGTCTTGCTGTTTCTTTGTTACAAATTTTGTGGAATGAACAAACTGATGGTTAGTGATTACGATAGTTCAACCATTGGAATGTCCTGATAAATTTTGCAGTGTTTTTAATTTGTTAGAGATGTCAAATATTTAAATACACATCTGCTGGAGCTATATCCATTCAGTTTAATGATCCACTAGTGCAAAATTCTCAGGAATCTTTTATGGTGGAGATACGAGCTGCTCAAATGGTGAGAGATTTTTCAAATTATGATGACGATGATGATGGTGGGCTATTTGAACAAACAAATAACAGGTTCAAGCAGCTGACTTGTTGCTCAAGTTGGTGTTGGGATTGAAGCAAACAACAATTTTCTCAGGATTTGCGTCCCAGAATACTCTGTGAAATTGTCCAGAATCGGAGAAGAGATGAGTTCAATAAACTGGCAGAAAATACAAATGCGAACTTGTCCAGAATCAGAGAAGAGGCAGCTGCAAGCCTCAAGGAGCTCGAGTCACATTACTACCTTCCGTTCCCACGAGCCCTTAGAATAGGCTTGCCAGCTTTTCTTGTATTGATTTAAGATATTAACTACATCACAGGGAACATGTACCAGTCGTAACCCTTCTGATGTAATTTATGACCTAGTTATTAATGAGACTGAAGTTGAGCTCTCGTTCATGGCGGAATAATCATAAAGCATAACCTCATTGGCCAAGTCGGACTCGAAATATTAACAGGGTGTTTGTCTAGGTTTATCTGTATAAAGCTTCTACAATATTTTAAAATTCATAAGTTGCAGGATCTTATGTTAAAATAAGTTGGTAAAAGCGTTTTGATAAATAAATAAGATAGATGTGTCTTACAATATGTCAGTAAAGGCAGTTTTATAATTAACTAGTACATATAGTAATGGCAAGTTTATAATTAACTAGTAAAATGTACGTTGTTCTGCTTAAAACAAATAATATTCATTTTATTTCTTAAAAGATTAGTTTTTATAAACATGGTGGTGTTAATAAAAAAAAAAAAGAACCTTGTGAATAAAATTATTTGTTATGCATAGATATACTCAATGCATAATTTAAAATTGAAAAATATAAATAGAAAATTTTCGGCAATTTTTAAAGGCATTCTAGTTTTTAAAATAATAACATATAACCTACCATTTTAGGACCAACATATAAACAAATTGACAACATTCAGCTGGGCCTAATCCCTATTCGGCAGAAATTGAGAACTAAACCCTCAACCTTACTGCCACTCTGCCCCTTGAGAAAATTCTTTGTTCCCCTGCCTGCCGGTGAATCGTTGTTTCTCACCACTTGTCGATGAGGTAAATGCTTTATTTCTCTCTCTACATTCATGGTTTATTTTCTTACTCTGTCCAAGGGTCTAAATTGTGATGGTATGGTGTGCAGAGGTGAAAATTATCAACTGGGTACGGCTTTTATTATTTGAAAGGGATAAGGGGTAAGTGATGAATAGCATTTTTTTTTCTTTCTAATTTTGAAATTCTTATGTTTTGAGTGTAAGACTAATTTTAAATTTAGGATCGATACACTAAGAATTTTAGAACACCATAAACATATGTATATATTCACATAATTCATCATACCTGATTCAACCATCGAGTTGTATTCACAATTACTCAGCTAGATCTTCTTTTCCTTCTCTACAACCAAGTTGACAGCCTTTAATGGGAAAAGCCAATTATCGAGTGTAAAGGGGACCTAGCCACATATAAATAGAACCCTAGAGAGTCCTCCCATCACGGACTTTTAAGGACAGGCCTACACCAGTTGTCAACCATATTTGCTAATTAAAGGCCTTAACAATAGTGGGTCAATAAAGCCTTATAAGTCGAGTCCCAATAACTGTATTTATTTAGCCCGTATTTTATTTGATTAAAACTAAAATGTTCAATTAATAGAAGTCCAATTTAGAATAAAATTCTCTCCCACTTAGACAAATATTAATTGAAGTTTCTTTTTAATCCCCCTAAAAAGAAATTTATTTGAGAAAAACAACTCTCGGGCTAAATTACAAGTTTGACTGTGGCCACATTTTGAAAACGACAATACCGCAAGAGGACAAGACTTCTGCAATCCGGTCCAGTGAAAATTACCAACATCGGATCATGGGAGTGATTGTATCCTTAATCGACACAAGACCTTCCATGGTCACAAACACTAGCAACTCCATGGACATGGATTCAGACATGGTGGTGTAGCAAGAAATAACATCAAAAATGACCCCAAAAAGTGTTATTTCATTGTTGGTCCTTCGATTTCTTTGTAAGATATGAATTTCTAAACAATATGAAATCCCAAGAAAATCTGATTTTCTTGCAAGCTATGGGTTTCAAAGGCAATAGGAAACTCCAAGAAAATCTGTGGTTCTCTTGTTAGATATAGATTTCAAAACTACACGAAATCTCAAGAAAACTCACAACTTCACGAGAAGCTATGTATGTCTCATTTATTTCAATATATAGCAATATGGTGTCATTTAGGAGACATACCCAACTCTTAAGATCAACACCTAATCTTAAGATATATAAGCGAGAATAAACTCAAAACTATGTGTACAAAATAATATCATAATGAGTTAAAGTAGTTTCGCATTTAAAAACATAATTGTGATTTAAACACATGATCCAAAACAAAAAAACCAATAAAAAGACCATAAAGCAATATATCTTGTTCATCCTAATACATTAAAAGACTCAATTACACCCATGTGCTCAACAAGCCTTTTAAAAGTAATAGGTCTCAAGCCCTTGGTCAAAGGATCTACCAACATAGAGTCAGTGTCAATATTGTCTATCGAAATGGTACCATTCTTGACCAAGTCTCTTACAGTGAGATACTTTAGCTCCATATGTTTGGATCCACTAGAAGATTTATTATTCTTTGAAAAGAACATAGCAGCAACATTATCATAATAAATCTTCAATGGTCTAGAGATCGAATCAACAATAGAAAGGCCTGAAATAAAGTTCCTTAACCACATAGCATGTGTGGCGGCTCCATAACAAGCAATAAACTCAGCTTGCATGTTCGACGATGTAGTCGGTGTCTGCTTGATGCTTTTCCACGAAGATAGCCCCACCAGCCATCATAAATATATAAACAGAAGTTGACTTAAGATCATTAGAACAACCAGCAAAATCGGAATCTGAGTATCCAATAACTTCAAGACGATCGACCTTTCTATATACAAGCATAAGATCTCTAGTCCTCCGAAGATATCTTAAGACCTTCTTCACAGCCACACAATGTTCCTGTCTTAGATTAGAAAGATAGCGTCCAAGGACTCCAACCACAAAAGCTATGTTGGGTCTAGTGCAAATTTGTGCATACATCAAGCTACCAACAACACTGGAATATGGGATATTCTTCATGGATTCTTTCTCAAGTTCATTTCTAGGGCATTGGGCAAGGCTAAGTTTATCACCTTTCGCAATAGGCACATCTCTTGGTCTACTATTTTGCATATAAATCTGGCCAAAATCCGATCGATGTAATTCACTTGAGAAAGTCCCAATAACTTACGAGATCTAATCCTGTGAATCTCAATCCCAAGAACAAATGATACATCATCAAGATCTTTCATGTCAAAATTATGACACAAAACTTGTTTGGTATCATGGAGTAATCCCAAATCACTGCTGGCTAGTAAGATATCATCAATATAAAGCACAAGATATATGAATTTACTCCCACTGGTCTTAAGATATATGCAATGGTTAACCTTATTTTCTTCAAAACCTAACGAAGCCACCACCTTATCAAATTTCAAGTACCACTGACGAGAGGCCTGTTTAAGGCCATAAATGGACTTTTTAAGTTTGCACACAAGGTGTTCCTTTCCTTCTTGTATAAAACTCTCAGGCTGATTTATGTAAACTTCCTCATCCAAATCACCATTTTAAAAAGCTATCCGAACATCCATCTGATGGAGTTCCAAATCAAAGTGAGCTACCAAACTCATAACAATCCTAAAAGAATCTTTAGAAGAAACGGGAGAGAAAGTGTCACTGTAGTCAATCCTAGCTCTCTGAGTATAACCCTTAGCTACACGTCTTACTTTAAACCTCTCAATCTTTCCCTTGGAGTCCTTTTTTTGTCTTAAACACCCATTTGCTACCTATAGCTTTACAACCATGATGTAAATCAACTAACTCCCACACATTATTCCCTTTCATCGAGTTAATCTCATCTCTCATAGCATCCAACCACAAGTCTAATTGAGGACAAGATATAGCATCAGCGTATGTAACAGGATCTACCATATGACTAATATCATAATCATTCTCGGTAAGGTAAACACAATAGTCATCGGGAATAGCCTGGCGCTTCTCTCTAGTGGAACGTCTAGGAGGGATAATAGGACTAGGATTTTGAAATGGATGAGTGTCCGCAACATCTCCATTATCAGCAACAGGTGTTTCCGTTTCTCCATGGGAAGCATCATCATTATGCGTGGGTAAAGGAAGTAGGATTGACTCCGTCTGATCATCTGTGACAATTGGAAGAGGACACTTAACCTTATCAGTCACATCATCCTCTAAGAACTTTGCCGTTTAGGATTCAACCACTTTGGTTCCACGTGAAGGACAAAAGAATCTGTAACCTTTAGAATGATCTGGATACCCAATGAAATAATCGTGGGTGGTTCTTGGGTCAGTCTTTTTCTCAAAAGGGTTATAAATTCTAACCTCAGCAGGACATCCCCAAACATGAAAATGGTTCAAACTAGGTTTTCTGGCAACCCACAATTCAAAAGGTGTTTTAGGAACAAATTTGGTAGGAACACAGTTAAGGATATATGTGGCAGTTCTAATGGCCTCACCCCAACTATAGTTGGGTAACTGACACCTACTCATCATGCTCCTCCTCATCTCAGCTAGGGTACGATTTCGCCTTTCGGCCACACCATTTTGCTCAGGACTACCAGGCATGGTATATTGGGCAATAATTCTGAATTCTTGTAAGTATTTGGCAAATGGACCCATATGTTGCCCAATCGCACTATATTTGCCATAATACCCACCTTCTCGGTCAGACCTCACAATCTTGATGACTTTTCCCAATTGTTTTTTCAACTTCAGTTTTAACAATCTTAAAATTTTCAAGAGGATTAGATTTTTCTTTAATTATATAAATATAACCATATCGAGAAAAGTCATCAATAAATGTGATAAAATATTTATTACCACACAATGTGGGTATATAAGGGCTAGAGATATCCGTATGGATAATCTCTAAGAGGTTAGAACTACGAGTGGACCCCTTTTTCTTAGATTTGGTTAGTTTGCCCCTAATACAGTCAACACAAGTTCCCGTATCTTCAAAATCGAGAGAAGGATGGATTCCTAGCTTTCCTAGCCTTTCGACCCTATCCCTAGAAATATGACCTAGACGTCTATGCCATAACATTGAAGAATTACCTACAATTAGGAGCCTTTTAGACGTAGTATTTTTGACATTAAAAGAGGAATAAATTTGTCTAGAAGTCAAGCTCAATTTATAAAGACCATTAGATAAAATACCACAACCAACAATTTTGGAGTCTAAAATTAAGTTAACCTTTCCATTGCAAAAGGAAATTTCATAACCTAAATTATCCAAAGCAGAAATAGAAATTAAATTCCGAGTAAAAGTCGGTACATAAAAGACATTCTTCAAAACAAGTTTGAAACTGGAACTTAAATTTAAAATGGTTGTTCCTATATATTCAACTACTGCTAAGGCTTCAATAGCAACTCCAATTTTAGACTCTTCTTTACTTGGCTTCCTTTTGTCAATGAACCCCTGCAATGAAATTGCAATATGGACATTTGCCCTACTGTCAAGCCACCAAGAATTAATAGGAACATTGACTAAATTTGACTTAAAACAACCTAGGGCCAAGGATATACCTTTTTGTTTCTTCTTTTTCTTCTCTAACCAAGCTAAGAAATTAGCACACTCAAACCTCTTATGGCCTGATTTCTTGTAGAAGTAACATTTTGTTTCTTTCTTAGAGCCATTTTTCTTAACCCCTAGACTCTGGGTCTGACCATTACCATGCGTGTTAGAATTTTGAGCCGTTTTTTGATTTCGATGATGGGACCTTTTAGAGTTGGATGTACCTTGACTATTTCCAGGTTTAGGGCTATGATGGCTATGATAGGAAACAAGTAAGGCTGACTGTCCACTCTCCTTAATTTTCTCTTCCTCAAAACGCATTTAGAAATAAGGTCGAGAATACTCCAAGACTCATTTTGGGTATTATGGGCTATATTGATCTGGCTAAACTCAATGGGTAAAGAATTTAGAGCGGGGTGAACAATATAACTATCAGGAAGGGAAATCTGAAGGTCTTTGAGTTTGGATTGAATATGAACCATTCTCAGGATGTACTCCCTAACCCCAATAGAGTTATCATAGTTCATACCCGCTAAGTCACTCATTAGGTTTTCAGCCGTCGAACTTATTAGCTACCTAATACCTTTGTCCTACCGCATCGAAAAACTCCTTAGCATTGTCAGTATTAGGAAGAGCACTAGCCAGATGTTCCCCAATTGTCTTTTTCATGGCTAACAGGCTAAGGCGATTTGATTTCTCCTATTGAGTGTAAGCTCTTTTCTCAGCATCGACAGCATTATCAGTAGGTTGGGGAGGCTTATCCTCTCGAAGGCTACGTCTATGTCAGCTAGTCCTAGGCCAAATTCAATGTCACGTTTCCACTTCTTATAATTTCCACCATTCAACATTTCAATAGTCGCCCTATCACTATTCAAATTCACCGTAACTGATTCAAAACAACAAGAATGCAACAAATTATAATTAGTAGGCAATTAACAAGAGTAAGCTTGTAACGATATAGCTTAATTCCTCCGAGAGCCCAACATGTTATGACAACTTCCCTTTGGGTAGAGTAATCACACATGATAGGTCCCTTTATGCAAGAACAATATAGGACTACTCTGGTCTTCGAAAATTGCCCCCTTTGTGAGACGAACTTTCTAAACCATCGTACCCTAACAATATGTTTTGCACCAATAAATCAACGCATATCTTACCCCCTTTGAGTAAGTAAGAGTGCATGATAATTTCGTCAACTCGAACTATGCATGTAAAATTTTACAAAGTCTCAATAAATAGAATACTTTGGTGTAACTATTTATCTTAACTCATAAAATTAGCAGATGACCAAGTTTAAACAATTGCCTAAATAAATTGCACATGGACGATATGTATGCAACACTCCCACAAATTTAAGTACGAGAACAATATGTACTTTTAAGGAGTCAAAAATATGATTTGTTGCATTCAAATTGTTATAAACCTAATTCGTTCAACTAGTTGATTTAATGAATTATCTCGATAATAGTCTAGAAATTCAAGGATATAATCATGAATTTGAGAGCACGAATCATGTTCACAAGGAAGGATAATGAATAATGCAAGATTAATTCCACAAAATTACTCATCACAATTATAAATTTGCACCAAAATTGATATAATGTTAGATAAGGCAATAGAATATTATTTTGTATAAGCAATATAACTACCCAACTATGGTGTGCGGATGTCAGGCCATACATCTTGAGAAGATTTCTAATTGAGAAACATTAATTATAAAATTCACATGAAATTTTCAAGTAAAACATTAATTAATGTCAACAAATAAAGTAGGTGCATGC
This sequence comes from Petrea volubilis, assembly GCA_026212405.1. Classification (NCBI taxonomy): domain Eukaryota; kingdom Viridiplantae; phylum Streptophyta; class Magnoliopsida; order Lamiales; family Verbenaceae; genus Petrea; species Petrea volubilis. Next base: position 15,041,073 of record CM047885.1, on the reverse strand, counting down.
TCCGAAAAGCGTGATCAACATCACGTATCTGAATCCAAGGTCCCTTTTTTTTTTTGGTTCAGATAATGTCACACGGCTCCAGTTTTTTGGATTATGCATATTGCAATTCACTTGCCTTACCTAATTGCACGCTAAATTGAATCGATTGATGACTATTTCGAATGTGTTGACTAATCAATATAGCCACCGCTTGTACACGGCACACAAATTTCTCATGAGAATTCTTTTTGCACACACAACACAATTTTCAAAATATGATTAAATTCTGATACACAATATTCAATTAACATATAAAATCCAATGACCATAATAGAGTGCATCGTTGATTTGAATCGGCTATTAATTCCAATACACAATCGAATATAGCTAATAAAAAAAATAAAATAAAATTAGGGTTCTAAATTCATAGGTGTATTGCTCTGATACCAACTGTAAGACTAATTTTAAATTTAGGATCGATACACTAAAGATTTTGGATAACCATAAACATATGTATATATTCACATAATTCATCATACCTGATTTAGCCATCGAGTTGTATTGACAATTACTCAGCTAGATCTTCCTTTCCTTCTCTACAACCAAGTTGACAACCTTTAATGGGAAAAGCCAATTATCAAAAACTTAGAGTGGAAAGGGGACCTAGCCGCATATAAATAGAATCCTAGAGAGCCCTCCCATCACGGGTTTTCTAGGATGGGCCTACACCAGTTGTCAACCATATCTGCTAATTAAAGGTCTTAACAATAGTGGGTTAATAAAGTCTTATAAGTTGAGTCCCATTAACCGTATTTATTTAGCCCGTATTTTATTTGATTAAAAATAAAATTTGCAATTAATAGAAGTTCAATTTAGAATAAAATTCTAACATTGAGAACTTCGTCATTGTGATCTAATGAATAATATATGCTTTGAGATACAACTTTTTCCTGGAACTTCTTTCAATATGATGCAGAATTGTTATTTTTCATATCATAAATTTGTTTTACAAATTTAGCCAGAATTCATCGTCTACTTTTCATGGTTTACTTATTTCCACATTGCTAGGAAATTGCTTGGTAGATCTACTAGGCTGCTGTAACCTTTAGATAGTAGGGGGGGTATTATTCTATCGAATACTTTGATTGGGTGAACTTTATTTGATCTGCAAATGAGTTCGCGTAAACCTCATCTTCTTCGGCTTCTCCTCAATAATGTTTCTTGCATGAGAAATGCACAACAAATTCTCCACCATGTCAATGTCTTCGTTCACGATGGAGGGGCTCTTGTTCTTAACAGCACCAACGGCTCAGTTAAAACCATATTCCTGCGCATGTTAGCGGGCTTCACCAAACCATCCGCTGGTGAGATACTATGGAATGGTCATAACATTACTGAATCCTGTGTTTTTCATCAGTACAAGCTTCAGCTGAACTGGCTCTCCCTCAAAGATGCCGCCAAGGAGAAGTTCATAGTGCTAGACAATGTTCAATGGTTTGAAATTCTTGAAGGCAAGCAAGGGAAGTCTTTGCCGGCCCTAAAGCTTATAGGGCTGGGAAGATTAGCTAAAGAGAAAGCAAGAATGCTCTCTATGGGTCAAAGGAAAAGGTTGCAACTTGCATGGTTATTGGCCATTGACAATCCAATTAGGTTGCTTGATAAGCCTTCGGTGGCGTTGGATGATGAAGGGGTGAAATTACTTGAGTATACAATCAAGGAACATAAAAAGAAGGGTGGGATTGTCATTGTCGCTACGCATCTCCCCATTGCAATGGAAGATGCAATGGTTTTGAGATTGCCTCCAAGGTTCCCGAGAAGGATGACTTTGGTTGATATGCTTGATCGTGGTGGGCTTGATTGAAATTATGATAACTAGAGGTGGAAAATTGGAATCTGATCAATGGCTTTTAGGTGGTTTTCCGAGCAAAAGGAGATGCTCTAATGGGACGGGTTATCTTTGTGTATATAAGCTGATTGTGGTGGAGGCATAGGGAGGTTTATGCTGGTGTATGTAAGCTAAACATGGTGGAGACATAGGAAGGGATTCATGGTGGTGAGGTGACTTGGCCTTGTTCACTCCATTGTGTTTTGATGGATTACAAATTTAATTTAGATTTTAGTGAGCCTAATGTGGATCATCCTCTTATGTCAAGTTAACGGATGCAAAAGTATTTGAACGGTACCAGTTATTGTTTAGATGTCTCAAAATGCTATAGTCTCATTGGAGTTCTTATGCTGCAATTGTCATTTGTCTCTGTTATGTTGAAAAATTTCAGAGTTAATGTTGCTAGAGTAGGCTAGATGGTGACCTCAACAGTCGCTCTGTTGTTTTTATTTGTGTGTGAGAGATGTGTAACAAAGAATTCTTACTCGGTATTATTCTATTGAAAATTTGTTGAAGTGTTGCCCAGTTGGATAACCAACTGATGTTTTTAATTGTTAGATTTAAATATGATAATATTAAAAATTATTTTAAAAATAAATTTATGAGATCATCATATTCATGAACTGTCAAATCATACATGATGATGTTGTCATATCACTTAAATGTATGAACATATCATTATGTATTTATTTAATAATTTGTAATGCAATTAAACATAAAAAAAATTTATTTTGCCCTTTTTGGGATGCAAAATTTTCAAAATACCTCACTTGTTAAAAGGTTTTTGATTTTTCCCTTGACTGAGCTTCCCGAGCTCGGTCTTATTGTGCGTTGCAGTAGCCTCAGGGTGTGGAAAGAATAAAATATTGGATTGATGTTGGCCGCTTGGGCAACTCGGCCAACCTTTTTAATTTTTTAATTGTTGGCCAAGTTCCCCAAGCTCGACCAACCTATTTTTAATTTTTTTTAAAATTGTGGCCGAGTTTCCCAAGCTCAGCCAACCTTTTTTTTTTTTTTTTATCTATTTTTTATATTTTCATTGTTGGCTGAGATTGAGAAGCTTGACCAACCTATTCTTTTCCCGTTTTTTTTATGCTGAGCACATGTAGGCGCTTGCATTTTTTTCATGCTGAGAGGAATAGGTGCGAGATTTAATTAACATTGCATGCATGACATTGGCATGCCTAACTACCAAAAAGCAGTCAAACCCCCCAATTTTAGTTGCATGCATGACATTGGGATGCCTAATTGCCAAAAAAATAGGTTTTTTTTTCAAATTTGACTTAAAAAGGTGGAATGTTTAAAAATTTAACACATAAAAAAGATGCCTGATAAAATTGTCATAACTCGCCAACACAGTTGGCGAGTTTATTAAAATATTAGTAAAATTTGAAATAATTTATTATATTTTGTCAGGAAAAAAAAATTAAAATATTAAAACTAGCCAAGAATCTTGGCGAGTTTTGTAAAAAACATAATACTAATTTAATGTGTAAAATTTACTGACGAGAAGTACACGCATTTTTAAAATAAAATTTTTTTTATTAAACTCGCCGTGAGCCACGACGAGTTTCACCGACAAAAAAAAATAATAAATTTGTACTGTAAAAGTTCTGACGGGTAGTACATAATTAAAAAAAAAATATTAAATAATACTCGCCGTGAGCCACGGCGAGTTTCAGGCAAAAAAAAAAAATAATAAATTTAATGTGTAAAAGTTCTGACGAGTAGTACATGAATTTATTAAAAAAAATATATTAAATAAAACTCGCCGTGAACCACGGCGAGTTTCAGCAAAAAAAAAAATAACAATCAAAGGAAAATCAAAAACTCGCCGTTGTGCATGGCGAAATTTAAAGAAAATTTTCTGACATTTAAAATAGAAAAATGAAACTCGCCTGTGACGCACGGCGAGATATTGGCTATAAGTATCCGTGGTGCAGATCATTTTTTATCATTCATAGTCAAGTCCTTCCCTTATATTATTTTTAAGTCGCTCTGTTCTAGTTGCTTTGCTCAAATTTTCTGTTCTGCCCTCCCCTATATTTTCATATATTTTTTTCATAAATAAGATGGAATATATAGGTATTGCTATACATTATGGAGGCAAAATAAATCATTCAGATTACTGTATTTCGTATGATCGTCCACCGATTGGATCAACTTGGATCAGTCGGTTTTCAACATTTCCCGATGTTGTTGACGTAGTCTACAACACAATAGGTTTAGATAGGAATTGTTTCAATCTCAGAATATTTGGTGCATATTTTGTCAGTAGGGATCCTCCTATGGAAATTATTATGCCGATCAATGATGATTCGTCATTGTCTTTTTTGACCAATCCACGGTCGAAACTTGAAGTGTTGCAACTGTTTGTTGAAACAGAAGCAACCGTTCAAAGTGCTGCAATCGAAATGGAATGGCAACAACCAAGTGGGATTTGTATGCCCCTTGTTACAGAAGGCCTTCGGAATTTCAATTTGAATGAGTTTCCAACAGATGTTTCCGGGTCTGTGGATCTATCATTTAATGTGTATGAGTTCCAGAACGACAGAGCAAATTGCACCGGAACATCGGTGTACCCTAGACGAAGGTCCGTCGAACCGATGTGGGCCATCTGAGGGTGCTCCTGAACCAGAAAATGATTCTGTTCCAGAATATTATGCAGATAGCTTCCACGATGAGGAGTTGTCAGATTCTGACTTGGGCAGTGATGAAGACACTTAACGACGAGGAGAACGCTGAGATTGAAACTGTAGAAGAGTTAGCAAATGAAACGCTGGAGAACGAGTCATCTGCACCACCCCCAACTATTCATGTTGAGAAGACACAAGTGGAGCCAACAATGCCTTTTGGAGCAAATGCACCGCATCTTCATCAAATTTTACCATTTTATTTGAACACGACTCCGGAGATTTTTGCAGATTCAATGGACTTGCCTACTTGTCCAGCCAAATACTATGATCCCGCAAAGGGAAAGTTTGCATTGGGCATGGTATTCAAAAATAAAGGTCATGTAATGGCTGCTGTGAAGGAATATCCCATCCAGTGGGCTAGGAGAGAGTTCACCGTTTGTCGTAGCACTCCACAGTTTTGGATAGTGTCTTGTAAGTGTGGAGCTAAAAGTGGATGTCCTTTTTTGATGCGCGCATCACTGAAAAAAAATAAAGCATATTGGAGGATCAGTGTTTACAACGGCGACCACACATGCTTTGTACCAGGTAGGTCTACCGATCATGCAAATATCGATACCAATTTTATTGCCGGAATGTTGGTAAGACATGTTAGAACGAATTTTGATTATCCTATTAAGAGTGTGACTGACTTGGTGGAAGATAAATATAAGTACACTATATCTTATGCAAAGTCATATCATGGTCTACGACGTGCACGTCAGATTGTGTATGGCACGTGGGACAGCTCAGTTTCTAAGCTTCCAAGGTACATGACAGCATTGCAAAAATGGAACCCAGGTGCTGTGGAATTTTAAACACATTGTTGTTACCCTTTTTATATATTATTTGTTAGATACAAAATTAAAATACTTTTGTGGTCATTTTCAGGTACAATTGTGGAATGGGTTCACCATCCTCATGGTTCGGTAGTCGAAGGTAAACAGATGATACACTACGTCTTCTGGGCTTTCAAGCCTTGTGTAGATGGGTTCACACATTATCGACCATTGATTAGTGTGGACGGTACTCATCTATACACGAAGTACAAACACAAGCTGCTAGTTGCCACGGCAATGGATGCAAACCAACAAATTCTCCCACTAGCGTACGCGTTAGTAGATGACGAGAACCTAGCATCTTGGAGTTGGTTTCTAGAGCTCCTGAGTAGATATTTCGTGCGAGGAGAGCGCTCAGTTTGTCTCTTGTCAGACATGCACCACGCTAGCATCAGTGGTGCACAACGTATTAGAGCCTTCAGTGAGCCACTTGGTTGCCACCGATTTTGCTTGAGGCATGTTTGCTCTAACCTGAATTCTAAATTTAAAAATGTGCAATTGAAAGATTTAGCATTCAAGGCGGGAAATGCTCAAGAGATAAGAAAATTTGAGCGCATTATGGAGCAACTCAAATCTATAAATGAGGCTGCGTTTAATTATCTGGATCGAATTGAAAGAGAAAAGTGGACTGCAGCTTTCGATGGAGGAAGACGTTACGGTATCATGACGACAAATATGTCAGAATGCATCAATGGTGTGTTAAAAGGCGGTCGTCGTCTTCCAATTACACCTTTGGTGGAGCTTACATATGTTCGGACTGCTTCTTTTTTTATGAAAAGAGTAGCAAAGGGATATCGGTGGAGACAGGAGAATAAAGCATGGGTAGAATATGCATTCAATATATTCCAGTCTGAGGTACAAAAAGCAGGGGGCCACGTAGTTCACAGAATTGACTATGCAGACCAAGCAGCCGAAGTTTTGACACCATTACGCAATGGTCGAGGCAATACTAAACATGTAGTATAGTTGAGGAGCAAAGAGTGTTCGTGTGGAAAATGGCGCAAAATCGGCATACCTTGTTCCCACGCTGTGCAAGTGGCAAGATCATTTGGCATAATCCCATCTGAGTATATGCATTGGTATTACGAGACACACCATTACTTGAGCACGTACACGGGATAGTTCTTTCCGATTTGGGATGAGGATTATTGGCCAGATGCTTCATTCGAGTTAGTACATAATCCTCAGGTACGTGCACGAAGAAGACAGGGGCGGGATACAATAACTCGCATACCTAACGAGATGGATTGGCCACAAACGCGTGCACGGCAACAATATAGAAGTCAAACTGACCAACCTGGTCCGTCTCGACAGCATCGAGATTAATTGTAATAATTTTTAGCACTGTATTTGAAACGAAGAGTAAAGTTCAACAACATTGTAATTATTTTACATTAACAATACTGCATCATAAATTTCAATACTGCATTAACCATACAACCATTTATGATAGAATTGTACATTTTTCAATTTCAAGTAGAATAATCACGAAATACTATGCCCTTCTATGTCCGCCTGTGCCGCATCGTGGCGGGTTCCTTTGCCTCCGTGGCCTTCCTTGATATTGTGCATCATCAACCTGTCCTTGGGGCGGCACTTCAGTTCTGAAAGTACTCTCATAAACGTCCGGAAATGGAATTGGTGACACATTACGTGGACCTTGAGTATCCATTTGTTGATAACTATACCCGTCCCATTCTCCGATGCCGAAAGATGATCCAATGTCCGGGAGTTGAGGATTGAATGGTGAGTCAAAATGGTGAATCAAAGGTGAAGGAGGATCCTCATACTGTGCCCGAGAAGGGGCTGGCTCGTCATGCACTGGCCGAGAAGGGCCTGGCTCGTCATGCTGTACCCGCGACTGGCGTCCACCTGCACTGGATTGTCGTCTTCTGCGTTGGTTACGGACAGTGGCACGTGCTGTCTCTGCGTTGTACGTACAATCCAGGACTGAATTAACAATTGAAGACATGTCATCAGCATAATGTCGGGTAGCTTCTACAAATCTCATATGCGCATCGGAATTTTCATAATTATACTCGGCATCACAACTTAATGTAAGATGATGAAGGTGGTCGCCCTGCAATTCGACATCATTGTAAACAATCAAACATTGTAATAATGATATTAAATAAATCAGAAATACTTTAACTAATTACCACTGTTTGCCAGGCCTCCACTTCTGTCGGTCTATATCCAATTTCATAATTATGGCTCAATGGTGTAATTAATTGTCTTGTGTGACTCGCATACCACTGATCGTAATTTGGGACCGTGCTTCGATTGCGATTAGTAAATGAAGGTCCTTGAATACTCTTTCCACGATTACTATTCCATGCACTAATACTTCTGGCATGTGTAACTTCCCATGTGTGCCCTGATCTGCCCCTTCTAGTAGTACGATGATAAGTTTTGTTGGGTATTGCAGGGTTGTTCGGAATGTCTTGTACCAAACCAAATTGCCGCATACAATGATCGACGTGGTGCCACTCAATTATATGATAATTTATGAGTGGACAAACGACCCTCCAATACTCCATCCCACACCAAGGAGGCATAGATTGCATCAATTCAGACTCATCGTCATAGGGCATCCACACAAACTGCATGACAATAATATTTTGAAATTAAATATTAACTAAGTGCTATAAAAATGCCAACAAATTAACCAGATGGGGTACCTTATCTCTCTTCATGTTATCAAGCATATCCCTAAATATGCGAACGTTGTATCTCGTCGTATGCGTCCATGAATTACGGAAACTCCATCTGTAAACCATAGTCAAACACCGAAAAGATAATTACTAAATAATTTACATAAATACTAAATTGATAATATATTTGACATAATTACTACCTTCCACCGTAAGGGGCTCGAGGTAGTACATAACCGTGGTTCAGTGCAATTGGCCCCAGCATCTCAAGCGGTGATAGCGGTGTCGATGGCCTCACACACAACATTCGACTCCATGCCCATATCTAACAGAAGTATTAACAATCATTATACGTATGTAAAATATATAACAACTTACGTATAACATATATAAACAGTATTATTATTTTACCTGCAATAACTGCATTGGGCCCCCGATGTCTCCTATTCCTCCCTCGTCTCTCTTTCCAGCACTATCACATAACTCTCGATATAAATGCGCTAATACAGCGCTTCCCCAACTATACTGATCAACCTCAGTCACTTCAGCCAAATGCCGGAGATATATCAACGAAACAAAAGTGCTGCTTGTATCAGGACACAGTATGCCGCCGATGAGTAGTAAAATAACACACCGTGCAATTTGATACAACTCAAATAGTACGGTGTCTTCATCAACTACTATACTGTTAACGTGGTCTCTCAACGCCGTTAGCTTCAACCGTGAACCTCTCAACTCGGTCTCGGAAGGCTCAAAGCCGAGGAGTTGGTCACAGTACATACTCCACCCTCCCTCTATGTCCGGACATTCATCTACTCCTATGATCGGATGCCCGTCAATTGGTAATTCCCATATGACTGCTACATCTTCCAAAGTAACTGTAGCCTCACCGACCCTTAAATGAAAAGTGTGGGTTTCTGGACGCCACCTCTCTATCAATGCAGTTATCAAATGTTGATCCACTTCAACATGTCCACAACGGTAAACACCATAGAAACCCATTCGATTAATTTGCTCCTTCACTTTGTCATGAAGTTGCAACCCATCCTGCCCAAATATTCCTTTTCCCCAATGCCTTACTCTAACTATTTGATCTGGATCGGCACGACCATCAAACAATTGTTCAGAGATATGATTATCTTGTTCAGTTAAAACACTATTGTTCTCGGGACCATAATAATACTTGAATCGATCCAACTCCATTCTACAACAAAAACAAAATTTATACACAAATTAGTAAACAAATTGTATCAACCATAAAAATTCATATAAAAAGCGAAATAAATTCTTTAAATCGGCAAAAGTGTTTGGCGAATTTTTTTTTTAATTATCAAATGCGACAATATATATAAATATATTTAAGGTAATAAACTAGAGACTATTTGCAAAAGGATTTACTTTTGAAAAAGTAAAGGAAATAGAAAACAACTAAAAAGGGATATTTGAATTAAAATTAAGGAATAAAAAGTAAAAATTGAAGTGTCCTAAAAAAAAGCATGCAACTGAAGGAAACCAATATATATATAAAGTACAAAATGTTAAAACAACAAAACCGAACAAAATGGTAAAAGTTAGATAGAGAATGTTCACAGTTCAAATGGTTTTCTAGTTTCAAATTTGACTAAGCTGTTGCCATAAAGGTTCAAATAATGCTGAAGTAAATCCACAAGTTGAAAGCCACTCAAAACAACTCTACAATGATATAGACCCCTCTTGGGCCCTTGGCGTTTTTTTTAATCCTCCTTGGCGATTTTCGAACCTTTTTCTTTTTCCGGTTAACCCTCGTTAAATTGAATAAACAACAGTTTTGGCCGCAAAAAAAATATATATATATATTTTTTTTAAATCGCCATGGGCCTTGGCGAATTTTAGAAGCTTTTTTTTTTCAGTTAATCCTCGTTAAATTGAATAAACAACAGTTTTGGCCGCAAAATTTTTTTTTTTTTTAAAATCGCTATGGGCCTTGGCGAATTTTAGCAAAACTAAAATCGGTGGAAATAAAAATAAAATGATAGTCATATATTTTTCTGTTTTTCAAAAAACATAATATTCATAAAAAATAAAACCAATATTTAAAGGTTATTTTTTTTCGTTTTTGCATATACAAATTTATTTACAATATGATTAACGAATTTCAACAACATATTCATAGTACAATATGTGCAATGTAAAAAAAATTCAACATCATGCCATTGTGCATAAAAAAATAACAATATTATATGCAATCATAATTTTTACAACATTATATACAAAAATTAACAATATACAATAAAATATTCTATCTCAGTAAAAAATAACAATATACAATAAAATACTAACTACCAAATATTAATATAATACATTTATTTACCTTCAAAAATTCTTTAAATTCTTCAATCCGTAATCTTGCCTATGCAATGGAACAAAAAAAAATTATCTCAAAATTTTTGGCCTTTGGAATAAAAACTTAGAAGCTGAAACTTTTTTTCACAGCTTCTGAATTGAACTCATTCATATAGGCCAACAAATTCAAATTTTTCACCACCAAACACTGTTTATTTCAGCTCCATTTCACGCCTATTTGATGGTCGCCACTATTCATACACGGCCCCCGTCGCCCGGCTTCACGCATGGTTGACACGTCGCCTGGGCGCCGCAGTGCGCAGGTGCAGCCTTTGACTGCTGCATCTTGCTTTCATTTTTTTTTTTTTGTGAAATCGCCGTGGTTCACGGCGAATTTCTAATATTATATATATATTTCTGTGTACTTCTCACACAGCTCATACACGGCTCACAAATTTAAATATTTAAAATATTAATTATTTTTTTTTCGTGAATCCGCCGTGCACCATGGCAATTTCTTGATATTATATATATATTTTTGTGTACTGCTCGTCAGACTGATTTAACACAATAAATTTTTTTTTTTTTTTGTGAAACTCGCCGTGGCTCACGGCGAGTTTAATAAAAAAATTTTTTATTTTAAAAATTCGTGTACTTCTCGTCAGTAAATTTTACACATTAAATTTAGTATTATGTTTTTTACAAAACTCGCCAAGATTCTCGGCGAGTTTTAATATTTTAATATTTTTTTTTCCTGACAAAATATAATAAATTATTTCAAATTTTAATAATATTTTAATAAACTCGCCAACTGTGTTGGCGAGTTATGACAATTTTATCAGGCATCTTTTTTATGTGTTAAATTTTTAAACATTCCACCTTTTTAAGTCAAATTTGAAAAAAAACCAAAAAAATAGTCAACCCTGCAACTTTTTTTTTTAAATTTCCTATTAATGCACTATAAAAATATGGCAATGCAATTGATTCTACTCTACAATTTGAGAATTTCACTCACAAACCTCTCACTCACTTTCACAGCATTGCAATTCTACCTCCTAATATTTAAATTTTTTATCTTTGTTTCGAAATTCACTCACTTTCTCTTACTCGAGAACTTATTGAAAGAAATTTACAAGGTATGTGTTACTCAATATTTATTTGATTACTTAGTTTAATTAAGTATATTTTGATGATATATATTGTATATAATTTCATTTGCATGGTATTTTAATTTTATATCTGAAAAAAAAAGAAATATTAACGTTAAATTTTCACATGTATAACTATAACTCTATTTGTTTATCAATTTTATGGTCCTAATTTTATGCTCGATATATGTATGCGCACTCAATTTTTGTTTACCTTACTTCGAGAGGTATGTCGATTCGTAGTCAGTTGTGTGGCCCCCAGAGTTTGGATGTGCTTTATGAACAGGGCAGCCATAGGTCCGAATTAATAACAGGAGACGACGAGATTGGGCCGTTGGCTGTGAGGGTGATGCAGGTCAAATTTAGAAAAATTGTCAAAGAACACCCATTGCACGTTAATGTGTTGCAAATGCAATATGGGATGAGATTATATAGAGTGCTTACGTGTGGTCATATTGAGATAGACCATGCGCTTATTACTGCATTAGTCGAGAGATAGCGGCCTGAAACAAATACATTTCACTTTCTGATTAGGAAAACCATTGTAATGTTAGAGGACATTGTAATTCTGTGGGCATTACCCGTTAGGGGAAGTGCTTTGGTAGGTCATGTACAAGAGGGAATGAATTGGTTCGAAAAATGTGGTGAGTTGTTAGGATTTGTTCTAAATAACCCGGATATTATGTCGTCATGTATTGTTGTCAAAGTGATTCTCAATTACCTCCAAAACCACCGAATAACTGACTGTTTATCAGTATAAGCTGTCTTACAATACGCCCGATGCGTGGCCTTGGGCCTCATCTCAAGCGTATTAATGCTTGAGAAAAGCCAAAAATTTGTCGGGCTCCATTATTTACTTCACATGGATGATGTCAACATACCCGGTCTTTGAGCTAGGGCTCTGCTATCTTAGCGTTCCTATATCGGGAGTTGGCTATTGCTTTGAGGAGGGAGGCAAACTCAATATCTGGCTCGATTCAATTACTTCAGGTATTAAATTAATAGATTGTTTATCATATTAATGCTTATTAACGAGAGAAAACTAATATGTGTTGGTTTATCTTTTGTATTGTAGATTTGGGCATAGTCTCGTATAACAACAATAATACCAGTGCCTGTGTTTCGAAGGTTACTAACAAGGTAGGATTTGGATAATGATGACGACGAACAAACCATAGTCCCATTTGGTGCTAGGTGAGCCATTTTCTTTAGTCCAATGGACGTGTTTCAGAATAGTTATATTGTGTGATGGTTTTTGTCTCTTGATGGTGTGTAATTTGTGAATCGTGTGCCAATGAAATTATAGGTGGATTAATTATTGCAGATATATAGATACGATTAGGCACTCGTTGCTTGTCGCGAGAGAGTTGTTTGATAGGATGTGTGGGGCCCCAATCACTGTGGGGGAATCACATGTCGAGGACGATTATTTAGAGTGGTATATGAGGCATACTGTTCGATAAATCGGTCCGCCACAAGTGTATGCACAAAGAAGGGTTATCAATCTTCCAATCTGTCAGCATGACGTGTCATGGTTAGTGTCTTTTTAAACATTGCATAAATAAAATTAGTATTTGTTGTTTCATGAAAAATTTTAAGTAATAAATATTTTTTTCGACATGTTGACAGTTGGAGACTTTGGAGTATATTTGATTGGAGGTATCCGACACAATGTTCCGTATATTGTAGTTCATGCAAGGATGTTGGAGAACGTGGCCAGAGCACATATTGGAATATCTGAGTCATATGGATCCCCATAGTTTGAAGAAGAACAACCTCGCCGAAGAGGCCAACGAGTTAGATGTCCTTGAGGATGTGGCACTGGAGTCCATTTAGGTCTGCATTAGTAGAGTTGGTTGTGTCACCAATGAAATGTTCAATGCAACCTTATAATGAAAATGTTGAATGTGACCTTGTGATGAAAAATTATTTTTTAATTATTTTGGTGAAAAATTATTATTTAATTATCTAGTTCCTTGTGAAAAACTAATTATGTTGAAGTTTATTATTATGTAATCTTATTTAATTATTATGTTGAAAAATTAATAATTATTGAATGTGAACTCGATTTTTTCATGTACCTTTCGTGTACTTAAATTATCCAAACAAGTTACCAATAAATTGTCGAAGTTTTCGTGCACTAACAAGATTACTGCATTGCTCGATTTTTTGAAACTACAAATACAAACCAAAGTACTACTATGGAAGTTAACAAAATGACAAGGTCGTTAATTTCCACCCGATATTGACTCATTTTCCAGTTCTTCGAAAATCGCCTTCAGTCCATCCCACTATTCCTCGCCTTTATGCCAATACACCAACCTATACTTGTATTTTTGCAATTACCACTTAAGGAAATAAGTTATTTAAAAGAAGCATTCATTATCACTTGTGTAAAAATGACTAACAATAATAGAAGGCAAACAAAAAGTTCATCAACAAATGTTAACAAAGATTTTATGACAATTAGGCAGTGATGCTTACCGACCAAAGAGACTTCCACACTTCATCCGGAGCAACAACTTTATTTTCGGTACGATTATATATTACACCTAGTTGGTTTATTAGCCATTTAAAAACTTCATGACCAACCATAAAGATACTCACGATTGATTTTTGAAATGGCATCGTATAACACATCCATAAGCATGCCATTTTACATCTATGGCCACGTAGAGCCGCCTTGTAGAATGTCGCGATCATTCATTTGTCTTTGTCCTTTGGCAAACCGTAAGGGTAAAATATATTTTCTTGCCGGTACTTATCTACGCGCTCTGCAATGCTCTCCGACGACATATTCAAACCACTGATAATAACTAATATTTGATGTCACAAATTATCTGGATTAACTGAACAACAGATGTGTAAGTGGGATTAATGGGTGCATGCATATGTAACGAGTAGGATTGTAGAGCGCATCTATAAAAAATTTGTGAGGAATAATATGATCGTAGACTAGTGAAAATCAGGATAGAAATACTAGGATCATAGTTGGAGAGTTCGATCATACTATTCCTCCCAGATTTTTCAACTACAAGCATTGTAGCTTAGTACGCCAACGTGCCCCGTAGACTGGTGAAAAATCATGATAGGAATAGTATGATCGTAGTTGGAGATTTCAATCATACTGTTCAGCCCAACTTTTTCAGCTAAAAATGTTGTAGACTAGTGAGCCTACATGCCCTGCAGACTGGTGAAAAATCAAGAAAGGAATAGTATGATCGTAGTTGGAGAGTTCGATCATACTATTCGTCCCACTTGTAGACTGGTACGCCTACGTGCCCCGTAGACTGGTGAAAAATCAGGATATGAATAGTATAATCGTAGTTGGAGAGTTCGATCAAACTATTCATCCTAGCTTTTTCAGCTACAAGTGTTGTAGCATGTACGCCTCCCTATGTTGTACGACTATTAAAAAGCTGGATTATGAATAGTATGATTGTAGTCGGAGAGTTCGATCATACTATTCATCCCAACTTTTTCAGCTACAAGTATTGTAGACTGGTAAGCCTACGTGCCACGTAGATTGGTGAAAAATCAGGCAGGAATAGTATGATCGTAGTTGGAGTGTTCGATCATACTATTCATCCCAAAGCTACAAATGGTGTAGCCTAGTACGCCTCCCTACGCCGTAGACCGTTAAAAAGCTGGATATGAATAGTATGATTGTAGTTGGAGAGTTCGATCATACTATTTATCCCAAATATAAGTGTTGTAGCCTGGTATGCCTCCCTATACCGTAGATTGTTAAAAAGATGGATATAAATAGTATGATCTAGTTAGAGAGTTCAATCATACTATTCATCCCAAGTACAAGTGTTGTAGCTTGGTACGCCTCCCTATACCGTAGACTATTAAAAAACTGGATATGAATAGTATGATCGTAGTTGGAGAGTTTGATCAAACTATTTATTCCAACTTTTTCAACTACAAGCGTTGTAGCCTGGTCCGCCCCGTACGGTGTTAAAAAACTGTATATGAATAGTATGATCGTAGTTGGAGAATTCGATCAAACTATTCATCTCAATATTTTCAGCTACGAGTGTTGTAGCCTGGTACGCTTCCCTAGGCCGTAGACTACCTTTTTGCGTCAAAACCCTAGGTAAATAAGACACTGAGATCTACGACCATTGTGAAATCCCAACTCAAGAATGAATGAGGCAAAAGAGGGACATAGATAATTGAAAGGGTTGTTGCCCTCTCTTCTTGCCTATGATTTCAATCAAAAATCAACAACCCTTTCTGCACACAGTCAGCCGGGTCGGATCCCAGTGTGTGTGTCTGTGTGTGCGTGTGTGAAGGATTGATTAGCTCCATTGATATTGCTGTTATTATTCCCGAAACATCTTATGCTCTGGTTTTCTAATGTTTTTGGGACCTTTTCACACAGTGAGCCAGTAATGAAACTAAAATATGTTTTCTGGGCTCGAACCAAAGAATAGCTAGCTTGTGAAGGCTGTGATGATAGAGTTGGGTCAGGCATGGAGAATGACTTGACTCGTATCTTGGCGGGGCAAAACCCGGATGGCATGGGGCTCCGCTCCTGTCCTCATGCAATTGGGTCCTTTGCAGCCATGGCGGTGGGTTTATCTCTTTGCCTGGTTTATTTTCAGATCTGAGCCTCACTCACGCCCACTTTTTTCCTTGTGTTCTCGTCATTTTATTAGCAATTCCTCTGAAAGGCTGTGATGATAAATATTTTCTATTAAAAGCTGATGAGTCGGGCCCGCGTAACCGGACCCGTATCTTGGCAGGGTAGCTTAGATGACCTATTTGGGTGTGGATGATAGAATTTTCCCTTCTTGCTCAAATGGGGCAGCTGGTGATTTTTGCAGCCATGGCGGTGTCTCATACACAGTGCCCGGTACATTACATACCTCTCTCTCTCTCTCTCTCTCTCACACACACACACACACACAGACACACACTTTTATTATACCTCAAAACGTCATCAGATAAGGGTAAATAATATGCCAATCTTACTTTCATAGCCGATGCTTTGTCTACTCATATTTTGTTTTGATTATAGAATAAATTTATGACATACTAAAAAATTACCTTCTTCTCGGTATGTTTTATTCTTCAAGTTATATTTTTCTCTTTTTATTTCTATTTTTTCATCAATTAACTCGATTTTGCCCTTATATTAGAATTATTATCCAGTCATTTATCTTGACAAAAGTTGCTTCTCTAAAAGTTAATATTTATGTGAAGATGAGTGCCTTGTACTTGCCACAGAACTATTCATCCCCTGTATCCTAGAAATTGCCAAATGCCCTTTGTGTTACAGGGGTGTGTGCAATAGCTTTTTTTTTAAGAAAAGCATTTTTTGTACTTTTTGTTATTTTTAAGTAGTGGAGTAGTGTTCGGTAGATTAATTTTTGCTTTTTTTTTTAGCCAAAAAAGGTTAAAAGTTGGAATTAATTATAAACTAATATTTTCTACTTTTTGGTGCTTTTTTAATTATTTACAAATTAAATTATCATAATGAAGCACTTTTTAGTTTTTTTTTTCCAAACATTCCAATTATTTGTTTTTCCTATTTTTTATTTTTTTTCAAACACTAAATATTTTTGCTGCTCAAATTTTTAATTCCTCTATAACCTCAACTTCTCCAAAACAGGAGTTTTTTGCAAACAACTTCTTAAAAAATATTCATCCTAATATGTTCCTCTTGGTGTTCTTATCAAGCTTAAATGATTTAAAATATTAAAGATCATGACAACTCTGGATTCTAAACCCACACAGCCACACTTTTTCCGACCAAAGACTACATCTAGTGCCTTAGACCCCTCGGCCAAACAATCATCTTTTTGACTTTGTTTTTGTCCTTTAATCTTTATGGATAAACATATATTTGTAGCAAAAACTGTAAGTCATAAATTAGAGCTTCTAAGATACGAAAATTTTAGAACAAATTCAACAAGTTGAACATTTCTAGTTTGCTCAGAGCATATGGAAGAGACTTTCCTCACATTATTCATGTAAATAGACAAGGTTATTAATAATTTAAATATAGTAGTCTTTGTGGTATACTTTAACGCATATAATTATTGTAATTTTTAATTTTTATTTGGATAAGCGTATCTTTGTTCATTTATCCAAACGGAATTCAATATGTATTCAAAATTTAAAACAAGACAAGATATATTTAATTCACATCAAATGACTAAACGAATTTATTAT
Organism: Petrea volubilis; assembly: GCA_026212405.1. NCBI lineage: Eukaryota > Viridiplantae > Streptophyta > Magnoliopsida > Lamiales > Verbenaceae > Petrea > Petrea volubilis. The sequence goes on along the minus strand of CM047885.1, from coordinate 15,023,388 downwards.
TTATAGTATCTTCTTTAAAATATCTATCAACACACTTTAAATCTAAATTATTAGAATCATCTATCAATAAAATTATTTAAATTACAATATGGATAACTAAATTTTTGTTTTGTGTTGCAGTAGGATAAAATTGGGATTTCTACTCAAGGGCGGTTGCCCCTCTCTCCTTTGCCCGTGATTTCTTTATTGTTATTTAACCAACAACCTTTAATCTATGAGAAAATTGTTATTAACCCTTGAGCTTTTTGCGTATATTCAACTGGGACCGATAGAGTATAGAGATACTGAGATTTTATTGGTTTTCTTCTGGTAACCGAGAAGGCTGTGATAATGTCTCAGTGCAATTGGATTGGGCATGTGGATGATCCGACTTGTATCTTGGTGGGGCGACCCATATTTGGCACTTTACATGCAGCCGGGTTGGTGATCTTGTTTTCGCAGCCATGGCGTAGTCGGATTCTCTTGCCCCATTTTTAGATCTGAGGTCTGAGCCTCAATTTCTTGGTTAGTTCCTCCTTTAATTTTGGATTTCGATTTGTGAATTGACTATAGTACCCTTCGCCCTTAGAAAAAATGTGCTAAAACCAAGAATTGTGGGATGGAGGCTCGGAAATTGAAAAGGATGAGGGTTAGAGTGTGAGATAATGCGAGTTCTTCAAGGGTAGTTGCCCCTCTCTCTAAACCCTCTGGTTTCTTCAATTTATTTGAAATTCCAACATCCAACTCCAGAATCTTTTAGACATAAAAGTAAATGTAATCGAACTTCAATTTCATTATAGTGTTGTTTTCCAACATGTTCAATAACAAAACTACCCTTATGTGCCAAAGCCATTCCCAAAGTCAATTAAGACCCGCAGGAGGGCTAAAAGGCAAATGTGAAAAAACCCAACTTAAGAATGAGGCAAAACAGGGAGAGATGGGATGTTTCAAAGGGTCGTTGCCCCTCTCTTCTTGCCTGTGATTTCACACACATAAATCAACAACCCTATTTTTCCAAATAGTCATCTGGGTCGGATCCCAGTGTGTGAAGGAAATCCATGGAGATATATTATTGTAGTTATCCTTGGACCAGCTTACACTCTCTTGAGTTCTGAGTGGTTGTTCTACATTGTCATAATCATCGTCATCAACATCTATATTCATTTGTTTTTTTTGGGATAGAACCAAGACCTTTGTGCAAATATTTGTCCAGAACTTGTGAAGGCTGTGATGATAGAGTTGGGTTGGGCATGGAGAATGACTTGACCCGTATATTGGCGGGGCAAAACTCGGATGGCATGGGGCTCCGCTCCTGTACTAATGCAATTGAGTTTTTGTGGCCATGGCGTTGTGCTTATCTCTTTGCCTAATTTTATTTCCAGATTTGAGCCTCACTCACACCTTTTCCGTGTGTTCTCTTCATTTTCCTTAGCAATTCCTGTGAAAACTTTGTCTCACTTCCTAACGATCATCGCCTCAAATGAGGATTCATTGTTCTTGAGTTGGGTAATTGCTTCGTAAAATCAAGTGGAGTTCGCTTCCACCATGTTCGACAAATCGGAGCTCCGTTGCCGGTGGCCTTTCGGTCTAGGCCGATTTTAACATTTCTAGCGAGCCTTGCTAGCTTAGGGTTTTTTGGTCGAGCTTATTGTCAACTGGAATTTCCCCTTATTTTAAAATATCTCCAATCATTCATTTAGATTGAACCTTTTCAAGGATAGGAATTTTTAATTTTTCAACCTAAAATGGTATATTTCTTGTCAATTTAATACAAAAAATTGATTATTTATCAAAGTAACTTAAGGATACAATTCCGTTGGCGACTTCAAGTAAGTTTTCGATTTATTTAAAAAATTATTTTTTAATCAGTTTTCAATTTTTTAGATAATAAAAAAATTAATAATTTTTAAATATAAGTCGACTACGCTGTTGTTGATTTCTATTAAAAAAATATTTTTTTCGTTTTGTAATTTTTTGAAAAAAATTAATTTAATAATAATTTTTTTCAATGAAAGTTGACAACATTGTCGACTTTTATTAAAAATTTATTCATTTTAATCAGTTTTCAATTTTTTGATTAAAAATTATATTTCATAATTTTTTAAATGAAGTCGACTTTTGAGTATTCAACTTTTTTAATGGCAACTTAATAATAGCCGTTATATGTGTGCCGAAGTCGATTATGGGGTAGTCAACTTCATTAACGGCTATTACACTAGTCGTTAATCTTTTGGCCTATAATTTCTAAAATTTTTTGAAAATTCAAACATTCAAAAAATCACTTTCTCAATTGCTCTCAATATTCTTGAAGTTCCTTTGCTCAATTTCACATACTTGCTACCTTTTTTCAATTTAGGATTAGTCTGTATTGATATTTTTTTCATGTGATTTGCTTTAAATAAATTGGAATGTATTGGTATTGCTATACATTACGGAGGTTGATTGAATTATTTAAATTACTCAATTTTGTATGATCGACCATGAATTGGAATTACTTGAATTAATTGATCATCATCACTTGCTAATCTTATAGAACTAGTATACAACAAATAGGTGTGGATCGGAATGGATATACTATCAAAATATTCGGTGCTTACTTTCTCTATGGGATCACTAATGGAGATTATTTTGGAGATCAATGATAATTCAATCTTGTCTTTTTTTATCAACCTGCGTTTCAAATTTGAAGTTGTGCAACTGTTTGTTGAAATAGTAGTCCCCCAAATTCCTACAATTGAGATACAATGGCAACAAAAATCGGGGAATTATATGCTGGTTGTCACAAATGCTCTTCGAAATTTCAATTTAAATGAGTTGTCCTCAGATGATAGTGGGTACATGGAACCAACTTTCAATGAGTATGAGTTGGAATACAACAGACAAAATTATGCCGAACATCGGTGTATCCAAACGAAGGTCTATCAAATCAAGGTGGGCTATTGGATGCTGCCTGGCCCTGGAAAATGATTTTGTTCCAGATTATTATGCAAATAGTTTTCGTGATGAAGAATTATCAGAATTCAATTTCGACTATGATGACAATGTTAACGACGAGGAGAATGAAGAGATTGAAGTTGTAGTCAAAATAGTATTCATGAGATTCTATCATTCTATTTAAACACTCTACTGGAGATTTATGCAAATTTGATAAACTTGTTGACTAATCCAACAAAATACTATAATCCAATAAAAGGAAAGCTTGCGTTAGGTATGATGTTAAAAAATAAAGGTTATTTAATAGCTTCCATGAAGAAGTATCACATTCAGTAGGCTAGAAGAGAGTTCATCGCTTGTCGTAACACCCCACAATTTGGGATAGTGTCGTGTAAGTATAGAGCCGAAATTGAATGTTCTTTCTAGATGCGCATCTTATTTAAGAAAAATAAAGGATATTGAAGGATCAGTGTTTAGAATTGTGACTACACATGTTTTGTACATAGTAGGTCCACTGATTATACAAATCTTGATATAAATTCCATTAGTAGTTTGCTAGTAGGACATGTTAGGACAAAACTACAATTACTCGATTAAAAATATTGTTGACTTGGTGAAATATAAATATAAGTATACTATATCTTATATCAAATTATATCATGGTCTGCGACATGCACGTTAAATTGTATATGATACATAGAAGATAACTTAGTTGCGAAGCTTCTGAAGTACATGGTGGCATTTCAAAAATGGAACCTATATAGTATTTAATTGTAAACAAGTTGTAGTTGGATATCATTTATCTCTTATTACAATGCAAAAATAAATATTATTGTTTTAATTTGCAAATGCAATTGTCGAATGGCGCAATCCACGTAGTTCAAGAGTGCTTAAAAAATAGATGTTACATTACATATTCTGGTCTTTTAAGCCATGTATAGATGGATTTTCATACTATCGGTTGCTTATCAGTGTGGATAGTACCTATCTGCATACCAAGTACAAGCATGAACTTCTTATGCCTATAGCGATGGATGCAAACTAATAGATTCTACCACTAGTGGTCGCATGACTAGACATTTTGTACGAGGAAATCGAATAGTTTGCCTCTCATGTAAAAATGTCTAATTGAAGGATTTAACATTCAAGGTTGGAAATGCTTAAAAGATTAGAAAATTCAAGCATTTCATGAAAATAAATAAAATGTATCAATGAGGTAGCGTTTAATTTTCTGGATCGTATTGATAGAGTGAAATGGACCCCAGCTTACGACGGAGGAAGATGTTGTAGCATCATGACGTTGGGCACGTTAGCTTGTTTTTTTCCTGACTTGTGGTCAGTCCATCTCATTATGAATATGAGTGGTAACATCACGCCAGCGTCGTTACTCCTTTAACAGTTCGGGATTGCGGACTAATTTGAAATTAGCTTATGACCAATATGCCTCATCCCAAATAGGCTCGAATCTATCCGCGTATGTTTGCAGGTAAAAGCCTACATTATAGTACCACGCAAACAATTGACTGATGTCTATTGAAAATTGGGTTGCTGCTTCTAAGGCATGTAAGCTGGGTATGCCAAATTGTTGCCAAATCCCACAAGAGCAAGTACCCTTTGTTAACTTCACGACAAAGCGACGACCAACCCCGTGGCCTATGTCTCTTGTAAGAATTGATAGTGTACGTTCATGGTTATTTGCTTGCATGACGTTCATGGTTGATAACATGCGATAGTGATGCATCTTTGTAAGCATTGTAATAGGCATATGTGTGATTAATTCATGGCTGGTTATTTGCTCGCATAACATTTCCCATAGATGAACACTGGTGGAGCCAATTTATAGTGCGGTTGGAGGTGAGATGGATGAACGCGATTATGGGTAGACGCCGACCATCCTTGAAAGCGTCATTAATGTGTTTAGACATGTTTGTGGTCATTTTTCCTGTTCTTTTTCCACCATCGTACGCGACTGTTCATTTTTTCAAGTTGATGCAATCTAAGTATCTTCCCAACTCGGGTTTAGTTGCTCGTTTTTGCTCCATGATGTTGTTGAAGTCAGACTCAGTTGGAGCATTACCAGCACTCCGACATAGGTCCTTGGCGAGGAAATTTTTTATCTTTGCGTTTAAATTCGAGCAAAAAGTGCCTAAGATAAAATCGATGGCATCATAGAGGCTCTTTAAAAGCAATGAATTGTTCCATTGTCAAAGTTATGTCCACGTTTCTGTCTGAGATGAGGCATGCGCCTTGATTATGTCCAATAACATGTTGATTTAACAATGATAGGAGTCATAATCAAGATGAGCGTGTTTCTTCATCAACCAATGCGTATGCGAGTGACAACACATTTTGGTTACCATCCATTGTGCACGCAATGAGCAACTTGTGCTTGTATTTTGTATAAAAATGTGTTCCGTCAATGCTAATCACATTGTAGCAGTGTTGGAAAGTATCTGTACAAGGCTTGAATGCCTAGAACACGTGGCCTATCATTTTTGTTGTCTGATCGTGAGTGTTGAGGTTAAGCTATTCTACCACCGTTTCAAGATTTCACTTCTATAGTGCAAGCATATAATGGGGTAGTTTTTGTATAAATGATTCCCAGTCGCCATGCAACAAGAAACGTGTACAGATCAACCCTACCACTCTTTCTGGTAGCTTATCCGGCACTTTAGCTGTGAATGAATTTGTAAGAGTACTTTTCACGGACTTGGCTCACCACCATTCCTGCAATAACGTTTATGTCCAAGTTTGAGTGATTTCCATCATTGTCCATTACAATGCAGTATGTGGAAAAATGTACCTCATTATTTGCCAGACTCAACGTCTGTCTTTGAGAACTGCTCGGACTTTCCATTGACAGTTTTGCTCGTCCTTCAATATGCATCGAACACTGTACAATTTTGGATCGAATTTGTTAACCTTAAATTTACACATCGCCCATTTGATAGAGAAATGTTTGATAGATTGAATGGCTTCATGATTGTTGAAAATTATCCGAACTTGTAGGATTCCCTTATCGTGGTCGTAGAAGGTTCTTAATCTCGCAGTAGGTATGTTGTATGAGTCCATTGGTTGCTTTTTGAAAGACATTGGACAATGGAATTGTTTCGTACAGCCGAGGAGCTCTGGTAGTTGAAGCCACGGCTTCTGTGGGAGATGTTTGTTGTGATGTTCTAGGTAGCACGATAGCCGCAGTTGCATTCATTTCTTTGATATCGTTTTGAATGATGTCACCGGTTGCGTCCATTTCGTAGTCTGGTTCAGAGACCTCGTCTTCTTGATGACCTAGACTATCGGCCATAATGTTGTTTGCGTTTTTTTTTCTTTTCCTCCTTCATGTGGTTGTTCTTGTGGTGTTAGGATGGAATATGAAATGTACACTTCTGTCCTATTGTATGTGGAAGGACCTGCGCCATCGTCGTTGTAGCAGATATTCTGTTGGGGGTCCTGAGCATCACGTAAGCCGAAGTTTCTCAAACCCTGCATGAGTACTGGTATTTCATCATGTTAATATGGCCATGTATGAACCCCATTGTTCATCACGATCTCAATATGTCTTGTCGTTAATGCTGTGCTGGATTACGACTTTTTCCTCAGCGAAAATCTATAGGTTTCGTAGGTCTACGCTTGATCTTGTAAAATTCCACAGATCGGTATCAGTTTTTAGCTATACCAACAATTGTACAAAGGGTTGGCTCGAAATGTTGTAGTTGAGGAATGCTTTCAATGTGTACATATCACGGTTCACACCAGTAATCCTATACAATTCTTTCATCAAATTGGCCAAAGTTGAGTTGCGGGATATCCATGTAAAACCCGCGGGATTTCTATCATATGTGATCATATGATTAGAATGTTGGTTGTTGTCACTGTAGTAAATAACAACACCAATCAAATCCATTTCTATGCATTTGGGGTGTCTTGGTTTTGGTTGTAAGAAGATGTGTGGAATTTGTGGAATGAGTAGTGATGCGGTGAGATGCAATTTGTGGAATGAGGAGTGATGGTGTGAGTTATATGTAGCAGATCTTTATTGAATTCATCTAATGAATAATTGTATGAATACTATTGCTTACCACGTGTAGCCTACATAGTATGTAGCTTGCAAAAGCTGGGATGAATAGTTTGATTGTAATAGGCAACTACAATCAAACTATTCATTCCAGCTTTTTACTAGCACACAACATATGTAATATGTAGCCTACAAATGCAACTGATAAACCTACATATTTTCGCTGAAGAATAAGTCATAATCCAGCACAACATTAACGTCCAGACATATTGAGATCGTAATGAACAATTGGATTCATACATGGCCATGTTAACACAAGATGAAATATTAGCAATCGCATAGGGTTTGGGCAACTTCGACCGTGATGCTCAATACCCCCGACCAAACATCAGCTGCAAAGACGATGGCACAGGTCCTTCCACATACAACAGGGCGGAAGTGTGCATTTCATATTCCGGCGCAGCACCACGAAAACAACCACATGAAGTAAGAGAAGAAGAAAACGTAGACAACATTGTGGTCGATAGTCTAGGTCATCAAGAAGACGAAGTCTCTGAACAAGACTACGCCATGGACGCAATCGGTGACGATATCAATCAAAATGATATTGAAGAAATGAATGCAACTGCAGCCGTCATGCTACCTAGAACATCTCCCACGGAAGCCATGCATTCAACTACTAGATCTCCTTGGCTGTACGAAACAATTCTATGGCCTAATATGCCTTTCAAAGAGCTACTAATGAACTCGGACAGCATACTAGTTGGGTGATTAGGAACCTTCTACGACCACGATAGGGGAATCCTACAAGTTGGGATGATTTTCAACAAGCACGAAGCCATTTAACCTATTAAGCATTTCTCTATCAAATGGGCGAGTCGTGAATTTAAGGTCAGCAAATTTGATCTAAAATTGTACAGTGTTCAATGCATATTGAAGGATGAGCAAAATTGTCAATGGAGAGTCCGCGTAGTTCTCAAAGACAGACATGGAGTCTGGCAAATAACGAGGTACACCAGTCCACATACCTGCATTGTAATAGACGATGGCGGAGATCACTCAAACTTGGATAGAAATGTTATCGCAGGAATGATGGTAGGTCAAGTCCGTGAAAATTACTCTTACAAAGCTGGAGACGCAAAAACAAAAATTCATTCACAGCTAGGGTGCCGGATGAGCTACCAAATAGCGTGGCAGGGGTTGATGCGTGCACCTTTTTTGTTGTATGATGATAGGGAATTGTCCATACAAAAGCTACCCCGTTATATGCTTGCACTGCAGAAGTGGAATTCTGGGATGGTGGTAGAATGGCTTAACCTCAACACGCACGATCAGACAACAAAAATGATAGGTTATGTGTTTTGAGCATTTAAGCCTTGTATAGATGTGTTCCAACATTGCCGCAAGGTGATTAGCGTTAACAAAACACATTTTTATACAAAGTACAAGCACAAGTTGCTCATTGAATGCACAATGATGGTAACAAAAATCTGTTGCCTCTCACATACGCATTGTTGAGCTAACATGTTATTGGATATAACCAAATTGCATGCCTTATTTCAGATAGACATGTGGGCATAACTTCGACAGTGGAACAACTCGCTGCTTTTAAAAAGCCTCTACGATGCCATCAATTCTGCCTTATACACATTTGTTCAAATTTAAATGCAAAAGTAAAAAATATTCTCGTTAAAGATTTATGCTAGAGTGTTGGGAATGCTCCAACTAAGTTTGACTTCAATATCATGGAGCAAATACGAGCAATGAAACTCGAGGTAGGAAGATACCTAGATCGCATCAACTTGCGGAAATGGACAACTGCGTACGATGGTAGAAAAAGGACAGGCATAATGACAACAAACATATCTGAATGCATTAATGGCACTTTCAAGTGTGGTCGTCGTCTGCCCATGCTCGAGTTCGTCCATCTCACCTTCAACCGCACTGTAAATTGGTTCCGCCAGTGTTCATTTATGAGAAACGACATGCGAGGAAACAACCAATCATGGATTGATCACGCATATGCCTATTATATTGCTTATAAAGAAGCTTCACTATCGCATGTTATCGATAACTTCATGTACCATGAATGTACTCTATCAATTCTTACAAGAGACATATGCCACGGCGTTGGTCGTCGTTTTGTTGTGAAGCTAACAAAGGGTACCTGCTCTTGTGGGAT
>CM047885.1:14704593-15013778 GCA_026212405.1 Petrea volubilis | reverse complement strand
GCGGCCCCGATCATTTTCCTTTCCAGGTGAATCAGAGCTCAAACAGAACCTGGCATTAATCATAACTTTATTGCACAACTTCAATACAAGATCATGTTGTTCAAGTAGTCTATTATTGGAAATTAAGACACGTATGCTCTTTTGTGCAGGGCATTAAGGATAGTGGAATTGGTTCTCAAGGCATCACAAACAGCATTAACATGATGACAAAGGTCAAGAGCACTGTAATCAACTTGCCATCTCCGTCGTACACCATGGGCTAGACCGATATATATATACACATATACGTGTGTATATATATATATATATGTATGTATAAGCCCGCAATATATATATATATATATATATATATTCAATATATATATAAATTCAAATAAGTTTAGCATATTTGTTTTTTTTTTTTTTTGAGCTAAATAAGGTGGTGTTGGTGACAAATTTTCGACGATCTTCTTGGAAGATTTTGCTTAGCATAATATATATACATAGACTAGTAATCTATCCAAGTTAATTTTTTGTTTTAGCATGCATAGACAGGCGATGCAAAAACTTTGTTGTTTCATATTAAATCGCTTTTATTAACATTTGAGTATTTAATTCGGCATCGATTCAAAATCTCATGCTTGCAACACTTCCGGTTATCTAACTTTTATATGTAGTTGCATAGCTTCATTGAGACGAATTTAGGGGCCAGAAGGGGCCATGGTCCTTCCCTTTTTCTACCTCTCCATTTATATCTAGTTATATTTTGCGAGTGATTTGTTGAAATTTAAAATTCAGCCCATTCAAAATAATAAAATTAATTTTCTTATATATTATAAAATTTGATTTCACTCTTTAAATAAAAATTTCTGACTTTGTTCTTGTTACAAAATGCATAAAAACATATATACTCAAGAGAGTTCAATCTTACAATTTTAATTTTTGCCAACTAATTTTAATCTTTATTAGCAAAGAGTGCTTTAAAATGTATTTGGGCTAATTTTCTTGCGATAAAATAGTCTCCCGAACGAGATTCTTTACTCCAAAATTGTACTACATTTCATAATATATTTATTGAATTTTGCCATGTGTAAAATTGATAGATAAATTTAATAAAGATGGTAGGAAATCATTAATTAGCCCACTTACAAGAAAAGTTAAATTTGCTAGACTCTTTCTTCCAACAATGATAATGGAGAGTATGTCAATATTTTGGGACTTTTGAACGACGATTAAATTATTATCATTATTCTACTATTAAAATTAATTTTGTCCGAACACCTGAGCCCAGAGGCACTACAAGGACAAAGTACCAATTACAAATGTCAAAGTTCTAGTAATATTGACACATTTAATATATGTGTATAATAAAAAAATATTATAATTTAATGATATACTATATACTAAAAATTCGGTAGTATATATACTATCAAAATATTTTTAACTATTTTAATAGATTTATAAAATTAGTGATAAATAAAACAAAATAATTAAAATAAAAAATTAAGAAAGCAATTAAAAAGAAAGAAATTTTGAAAACTATAGCAAGATGAAAGATGATAGAGGTGTTCAACCAAAAAATAAAAATAAAAGAAAGATGATCGAGAGGAGGGAGGGAGGGAGGGAGGGAGGGTGAAATAAGGAAGAGAAAGGAAAAAGAACATGGAAGATGAGAAAAAAATAAAAAATAAAATGAGATAAAAAAAATTGACAAATTAAAAGTAGTCACTGAAAATACTCTCCCTTTATACAATAGTATAGATGTATTAAACTTTTATTGTAAAAAAAAAAAACTTGTATGGCGATATCAAAACATATTTTCCTTTCTTTTTTCTTTGTTTCTTTTGTGTGTGTGTGTTTTGGGGAGGGGAGGTGGGGTGACTTGAACTGTCAGCCGAATTTTTAAAATTTTTGAGTTCAAGCTAATATAGAAAAGTTTGAAACATTAGTGTAGGATGGTAAAATGAGTTGACACTAGCGGTGTGCATAATTTGGTAAATCGGTCGAACCGTATCGAAATCGAAATCGAAATCGAAATTTTGGTACAAACCTAACCGGGAATTTTTAAAAAAAATTTCTGTATTCAGTTCTGTTTTGGTTTTAGGGTTCGAAATACCTTCCCAAACCGAATTCCGAATTTATATATATTATATTTTTTCACGTATATTTATATTTTTATATATATTTATATACATACATACACACATATATATATGTATATATTTGTACATATAAGATAACTGTTTATGCTACAGACAAATTTTCTTTTACAAAATAAGATATTTTTTAAGAATAACTAGCCATTTTTTTTTATTTTTTAACTAAATTTTGGTATTTCGGCACAAAGCTGAACCAAACCAAAAATTACTTTAGCACATACTGAACCGTACTGAAAATTTTGATTTGGTATTCGGTACGCATTTGAGGCTATCGAAAGTTTGGTGTACTGAATTTTTGGTACGACACATACCGAATTGACCGAATGCACACCCATAGTTGACACACATGGATTCAACACAATTCTATTAGTTTTGGAATTGAGTTGGATTGGGTGTTAAAGTTTTATAAATGAGTCAAAGTGGATTGAGATTTTGTAAGTTAAAATATGTTTTGTGTTTTGAATGGATCTAAGCGATTTTTAAATGGGTTTATGTGGTTTCTGAATGTGCTCACACAATCTCAGAAGTTCTAACTGTGGTGCGGTCAGTGTGCGAAGTATGAGTGTTGAGGTTGTACTCAACATGAGGGCAATTAACCGCAAACGAGAATGCATCATATTGTGTCCTCAACCACTGAAATAGGTAAGATGCATCTGCTACAGAGTAGTTAGAGTGAAGTTTTTTATTTACCAAGTTAATGGCATCTCTGAGTACCTATTTCCTCGGATTTGTGAGTAGTAGATGTTCGCGAGTTGCTTTGCGGACTGGGTGGCCAATGAAGATTATATTTGCAGTTTTGGTCCACCCTCTTTTGTACAAGATCTCGGCCTGAGGTCGAGCTAATGGTGGAGCCGTTCTCAATGACCTTGGCAATTTCTCTGTGTCTTTCTAACACTGAATTAATAGTACCCCACATTGAATTCGCTTAGATGCTTCACCAAAGAGTTAGTTTTCACGAGCGATTCAATAATTTTAGGGCACCAATTTCTATATATCGATCACGGAGTCTTCAAATGGATTGAACCTTGATGAAGTTCTTTCTCGCCAATGCTCTGATGCATCGCATCTGAATTAGGGTAGCCTATTGGAATGTTTATAATTGTTTTTGTATTGTCGACAAAGAAAATCTTTAATTTAATGGACCTGAGTTCAACAAATAACTGTTTAAAGTCGAGGACAAAAAAGTAATTTTATTAAAATTGAACAAAAAACACTGTCCTCCATACGAGACACGCCAGCTTAAGAAATTCATCACTTTTGGAGATTTTTTGTGGAAACAAACGTCGGATTAAGGTAAATAAAACCCAAGTAAAACAGTAACTCATATTAGGGGAATTTGAGTCACCCCAACAAATGAAAAACGTCCCAACATGTTACTAAACTATTGTTTAAATAATTAAAAAAAAAAGTCCACACAAATCAAGTACACAAACTAATTAGTAACGAAACCACACTATAAAATTTTGATCTATTTATACATAATTATTATCATTATTAAAAAATACAGAAATGATCATAATAAAAACCAAAATTATCTTCTGAAATCCATTTAGTTAGTGAAAATTCTAACATTCTAAATTTTCTAGGCTTATTATCACTACCATTCAAATGATTTTAGGAATAAATTCAAAAATTTTACACTTCCATAAAAAATTTACACCCGACTATAACATGAGCTTTAGGAATTTGAGAAGCATTGAGTTGGATTAAGGATAACGATTGGATGAACTTAATCCGGCTATCAGATTCTCAAGTTATATCATATTTGAGTCTTATTTTGGATGGTTGTTATTATATAAGTAAGGATTTAGGACACATGCAGTGTATTTATGTTAATAGATCTATGAATCGGCCTGCTCACTTGTTAGCTAAGCGGTCAGATTCTACGACAAGTTGTCATGATTGAAATATATGTTCGAACTTCTTATATAATGCTTTAGTGGCATTATAATTTCATAATAATAAAGTTACATTTAGTTCAAAAAAAAAAAACATCTTCTATGGCCCATAGTAACCCAATACAAGTATACACTTGCAATACAAAATTTAAGTCCAGGCCACTGACTAATAAAATAGCAATGGCCCCAAAAACCGTAATAGGCCCAGTTGCAATAGTCTCAAATTAAATGGAAAGAACGCTTCAAGTTCCCACATCGAAAGAAAACAAAAAGTTATGCTGTTTATAGAGAGAAGTGGCGCACCATAGGTCGTCCCTTCGGGGACATCCGATAAAATTGGAACGATACAGAGAAGATTAGCATGGCCCCTGCGCAAGGATGACACGCATAAATCGAGAAATGGTCCAAATTTTTTTTCATTCTAATAACTTCAATTTTTTGTTAAATTTCCAGTTTTAATTTTTCAACTCGTTCTTTTCTTGTTATACTGCAGTTGGTTAGGAGGATTCAGGTGCTTCAGGGATTGATTAAGGTTCGTCTTTTTTGTTTTTGGGATTTATGAGACTTTGATATCCTATCTTTTCTGAATCTTGAATTGTTAATTTTTTCTGATTTTCTGGTTTGCCCTATTTTATCTCGTCAAGTGTACAGATTATTTTTTATCTGGGGTTTCATCGACATGAACAAAGGAGTGGGCTTGGGAGGTGGAGCTGGTGCCGGTGGTGGGCCGACTGCCGCTGCTGCAGCTGCGGCGGCGCAAAAACAGAAAACCCTTCTGCAGAGAGTGGACACAGATGTTGGAAATCTTGTCGATAATTTCGGATTCCTGGTTAATGTGGCTCGGGTACGCTCAGAATCCTTGCTCAAAGCTGCGTATATCAAAATTTTCTATAGTATTTTGCATTCTTATTCTATTGGGAACAAGCATTACTACTTTGGTGTGCTTTCTTTTAGCTGCTTGGCGAGTTATGAGTTTTCAGTGTTGCAATTTATGAAAGTACAATGGGAAAAAAGTTGAGCAAAATTTGGATTAAAATTAGATGTGTATATTAATCTGATCCCAAAGAGTAATGCTAGTCTTAGACCGCCCATTCTTCATATCTTGTGAATTATTAATTATTCTGAATGCTTAGAATGTTGCCAAGAGCAGAATCCATGGCTTACTTAGTACCAAAAGGACAAGGTCTCATGCAAATATTCTTATAGGATGGTGATATGGTGTCTTAATTTTGAAGAACAAAGTTCTTTCTTTGAGAAATCATGTGCCCCATAATTTTGTTAGTGGTGGTTAATCTCTGGTTCCTTAATACTTTCGCATCATTCAACTACTTTATTCTATCAGTATGCTATTTTCTGTGCTTTTCCATTCATGAGCTATTTAGCTTCAAATTCATTCAACTACTTTATTCTATCAGTATGCTATTTTCTGTGCTTTTCCATTCATGAGCTATTTAGCTTCAAATTTTTCCGTTCTTGTTTTCGGGAGTGGGTTGTGCAGCACTTGAGGGGTGATCTCTGCCCTTGCCAGACCTTACTAGCTCAGTCTCTGCTTTGATCTGTCTACTATTGCACATATTATCAGAAAAGAGACGATGATATGATGTTGTCCCTAGCTCTGAGGCATATTAAGTGTGAATCTTGTAGTTTTGTTTATTAACATTTTGTTTTGGACACTTGACCATGCCTGATGCCTGATTATTACTTTATAGAGAACGGAGATTTGAGTGATCCTGTTTGTTGAAGCCTGCTTATTGCTTTGGCTCCAAAAGCATCAAATGAGTGTAATTAACCTATCCCGTGCAAATGAAGGCAGACATTGGTAATTGTCAGTTTAGCAGCTAAAGATTGTAGGATGGAGGCAAACTGGCTAATTTTGCATCCCTTTTTAAACAATTGTTTTGTCTTGTTGTTTCTTTGTTTACAAATTTTGTGTAATGAACAAAATGATGATTAGTGATTATTATACTTCCACCATTGGAACGCCTGAGGAATTTCGCTGTGTTTTTAATTTGTTAGAGATGTGAAATATTTAAATACACAACTGATGGAGCTAAATACATTCAGGTAAATGATCCACCGGTGCGAAATTCTCAGGAATCTTTCATGATGGAGATGCGTGCTGCTAGAATGGTGAGAGATTTTATTATCTGCTACTGTCCCAATTTTCTTTCTTTGTGAATCTGCTGCATTTAGTTGCTACATCACCTTTAATGTTTCACATGAAATAACTTTATCAAAGTTTGGTTGTTTGATCAAGTTTCCTCAAATATGCAATACAAGTTTCTAAAATTTCCTCATCATCTACCCTGTCATTACTATATGTTTGGCTATTTGAACATGTTAAGAGATGAAGTGTATCGTAGGGAGTTTGGTTTTGTTTTGTGGTGTCTTTGGGAGAACATACTCTAGAAGTGAGTGGGGTGAATGAGTGGAGAATAAGATTATGTTTGGTTTTATGTTGAGGGAGATAAATTTCACTGTAAATGTCTTTTCTTGCAAGTTTGTCTGTTATTGGTGTTACAAGTTTGGGAGAAAAGAAGATGTATTTAGATGGATCATGGATGCTTGGTTTCATTTTTTTTAATTGGAAAAGATTTTAGGAAAACAAAAAGCTATCAAAGCCTAGTGTTTTATTGAATAATACATATCCCCTTTACCTAGAGAATAGGTGAAGCTGAGTACGTGAGACTTACCTATCTAAAATAGCTTTGTTGGGTGGGTTTTTTTTTTGGGGGGGGGGGGGGGGTGGTGGTGGTTTAAAAATATTACAATAGTATCCCAACAGATATTCTAACAGAACAACAATTAACAGGTTCAAGCAGCTGACTCGTTGCTGAAGTTGGTGTCAGAATTGAAGCAGACAGCAATTTTTTCAGGATTTGCGTCTCTGAATGACCATGTAGACCAAAGAACAGATGAGTTCAATAAACTTGCAGAAAGTACAAACATCAAATTGTCCAGAATTGGAGAAGAGGCAGCTGCGAGCCTCAAGGAGCTAGAGTCACATTTCTACTCTTCCACATTGAGAACAAGCGTTCCCCATGAGCTGTTAGAATAAAGCTTGAGCTACTCTTCTCTGATTATTTTCATATTATTCATTTTCGCTCTACGTTACTATCTTCACCTGATGTAGATAAAGATTTAATCTATAGATTGGCTAGCTTTTCTGCGGATTATGGGGTCTGTGGTATGTTTGTGAGTTTAATGTTTATGAAAGAGATTGATGTTAGGATTTGATGGCATCGAGTTTGAGATATCGGATGAGATTGTGTTTGGACATTATGTACTCAATTTTGTGCCGCATATTTTCCACAAGAGCAAATGTTATGTCCAACCTGTATTTTGATGCTAGGTGCTTCTCCAGTGGGGGATGCACCTCATTTTACATTATATGTGTTCAAAATTTTCTTTGTTCTTTTAACTTTTTTTAGTATATTTGTGTGTATTATATAAATAACACACTTATATATTTTTTGAATTTTGTATTATACATAGTTATATATATATATATATATATATATTACATACTATATTAATAGACTTGCATGTCGGTGTGTGTGTGTGTGATATAATTTATATATGTATATATAAATATAATATGTATACTTCAAATTATAATGATTTGATATTTTAAAAGAAAATAATAGAAAAACACGTAGATTAAACTGTATAAGCAGAATTTGCTTTTATGAGTAAAAAGAGGCGCATTCCCGCTTGGGTCGCAATTAGCATCAACGAAACCGGGCCGAATCAACATGATTAGGAATTTAGGAGTTGGTGTTAATTGCCATCCTTATAAGGACTTTAACACCGCATAACATTATCTTCAAGGATAAAAATAAAAAATAAAAAAACTCGATATTTGATTCAGGTTTGATCGTCAAAAATTCACTTGAACTTGATTTGTTAAACACAATAAAACGTGCTTGGACATCATTTTTAATATGATAGGATTTATAGCTCAACTAAAACTCTATGCAATAATTTAAAATATCAGAATATATGCGTTACAATATCAAACAACTGAAGTTCGGTTTGAATTTGGCTTGATTAGAGTTTATTTGAGTGTGGATCAGTTAAAAATCATTTTAGCTTTGAAGAAGATTTCAAAAGTGATAAAAAGTTCAATCATGTCTAAATAATAACTTGTTCGAGTCAATTCAATTCATTTTAAATCCCTAACTATACTTTAACTTTTTCATTTATGCTTAATTTACATTTTACTAATTCTTTTTTCTTCTTTTGAATGTAATAGATATACATTAGTATTGATGTATGATACAAATAAAACAATTATACTAATGAGATTTGAACCTAAATTTTCTCAATTTTAAAGTTTAGGCATAAATTTAGATTTGAAATTATTTTCTCTTTTTAATTTAAAGGGAAAATTACATCTACACCCTCTAAGGTATAATGAAATTAGAAATTAGTTCATATAATTTGAAAAATTATAAATACCCCTAAGGTGTGTATCAACTCAATAAAATTCCTCCTTCATCAAGGTGGGGCATAATCAGGAGTTGTATTTCTATTCTTTTGGCAAAGTTTTGACATGTGATTCACTTGGTCTAGGCAAGTTTATGATGTAGAAGTTATATATGGAGTTATATTTATAAAAAATAAATTATGGCGATATCAAATTATAAATGGTGACGTCCAGTGGTGATATGCAGTAAAATTACTCCCAAAGTTGGTAGAACAACAAAATTGATTGAGAAATTTTGTCAGGCTTGATGATGATAAGACGAATCCATTGGTGGCCGGATTGGCTATTATGGCTATAGGAAAGTTATCTTTTGGACGTCATTATAATTGTTTACAATAAGGTCCTAAATCTTAAGATGGTATTTATAATTTTTTTTTAAAACAAGAAACTAATTTGTATAATTATATCATGCCTAAATAGGTGTAGACGTAATTTGCATTAATGTAAATCTTTATCTTACCCTTTAAATAGGATCTAGTTTGTTAAATTGGACATAAAAAATGCTAAATTGGGCTGGGAGTTGGGGTGGCCCTATTCGATTGACATTGTCAATTTGGGAACTATAACCTTTATATTATTTTTGTTCTTTTTATCTTCGTGTGACTGTATATTTTATTTACGATTTTTTGAGTACTTTAAATTTGTAATGTGGAAACCGGGTCTCAATAATTCATGTAAGAATAATCGATTTCAGGAGAGAAAACTTACAAAAACAAGAGTTAGCACTTCAATAGAATGTGTAAGTAATCCGTTCACAAATGATAAAATACGTATAAAAGTAATAAAATGACAGAAAATTGTGTAAAAAATCATATAAAATGTGATTGAGTGCAAAAGAGTGCTGTAGAGTGTTAGAATCACGTGTCTTTCACCTTATGAGGCCTACGCCTTAGATAGAGTCAGGAAGGCACTTGTCTTGCGGGATTTCTTCCTAAAATTAGGGTAGTTGAAATGTTTGTTGAGATTTTGGTGGAATGTGACTATTAATCCTTATAAATTAGGTCCTCACATGTGTCACATGACCATTGACTTGGTCTAGGCTCATTTCTCTCCTCCAAGATAGTTTATAGGCATAGGCCTATCTTTATAGGTGAGTCCTTCTTGGGCTTGGATTTTTGTCAGTTCTAGGAGTCTTTCCTAAGTTTGGATGACACGAAAAAGCTTTTCCTGATCCTGCTCCGAAATATCACTTTTGAGCTTTATCCTTCCAACAATACATTACCAAAACCTAAAGAAGGTAAAAATAGGATGTATCATTATTAAGCATGTGATTTTGGATTCGAGTTTTGTCAAATGTGTGGGTGTTTGCCTCACTAACGTAATTTTGTTGCTCATGAATTATTTGTAAATTACAATTTGTTGATTGTTATTGTTGACTATTGATAAATTTGTTAAATGATTAATAAAATTGAACGATAAAGTATCCCTTTCTCTTAAAGGGAGAAACATTTATCTGTCTCCAAAATTTAGGTAGTAATTATGTCGCAAACCCATAGACCCTACAAGGATAAAAATTACACGTTACGAAATGTTAAAGAGTAAACGTCGAACTTGTTATTAATTATATCAATAAAGTATGAAATTATTAAATTATGTTTAAAATCCTACAAGCTTTTCTAGTTTTGACCAAACTAATTGTATATTGACAATACGAAATCTTATAAGCTCAACTATTTTACTTACTCAAAGACTTCAATTACTTATTTTTAAAATAAAATTCAACATTTTATATACATCTAAAAGATTTTATAAATGTAGAAGTTTGTAAAATATTTCTGATAAGCTTCACTTCTTAACCATGGTCTAACCCATATTTACTAAGCTAATCTCTGATGGCCCATTTAATTAATCCACAAGTCTAGCCCACGACCTAACATTATAGTATATTGGGGCGAAACAAAATAAAAAAAAAGTGACCCGTGAGCATATTAGGCGCAACCAAAACCTTTATTGGCGCAATTGCCAAAAGGTAGAAGAGAAATGATAAAACTCCCACATTGAAGAGTTCAGAAAACTTTTGCATGTTCATATACAGAAGCGCACACAGGGTAGATTGTCCCTTCGGGGACATCCGATAAAATTGGAACGATACAGAGAAGATTAGCATGGCCCCTGCGCAAGGATGACACGCATAAATCGAGAAATGGTCCAAATTTTTTTTTATTCTGAAATTTTCCGTTTGATTTGTTCTTGGTTTTTCAATGATGTTTTACTTCTTGGTTAAGTCAAGATTGTTCCCTTTTGTTTTGTGATTTATGAGATTTTGATATTGTACCTTCAGTTGAACTAAATTTGAGTTCTTAATTTCTCTGATTTTCTAGTTTGCCCTATTTTATCTCATGAAGTGTACAGATTATTTGTTATCTGGGGTTTTATCAACATGAACAAAGGAGTGGGGCTTGGGAGGTGGAGCTGGTGGGCCGACCGCCGCTACGGCGGCGCAAAAACAGAAAACTCTTTCTGCAGAGAGTGAACACAAACGTTGGATATCTTGTCGATAATTTCGGATTCCTGGTTAATGTGGCTCGGAAACGCACAGAATCCTTGCTCAAAGCTGTGTATATCAGATTTTTCGATATTATTTTGCATTTTTTCTTTATTGGGAACAAGCACCAAAAATTTATACTTCTTGTGTTGTGAATAATGATATTGTTGCACTGGAGAAAATTAGTACTTTGGTATGATTTTCCAGTGTTCAAATTTCGGAAAGTCCAGACAGAAAAAAGTTGAGCAAAATTTGGATTAAAATTATATATGTAGATTAATCTGATCCCAAAGAGTAAATACTATTCTTAGATCATCCATTCTTCATATCTTGTGAATTATTAATTATTCTGAATGCTTAGAATGCTGATAAGAGCTGAGTCCATAGCTTACTTAGTACCAAAAGGACAAGGTCTCGTGCAAATATTTCTTGCAGGATGGTGATAAGATGTCTTACTTTTGAAGAACAAGTTCTTTCTTTGAGAAATTATGTGGTGGTTGATCTCTGGTTCCTTAATTACTTTCGCATCATTCAGCTAGTTAATTCTATCAGTCTGATATTTTCTGTACTTTTCCATTTATAAGGTATTTAGCTTCAAATTTTTCCTTTTTTATTTTTGGGGGGTGGGGTGGGTAATACTTGAGGGGGGGATGTTTGCCCTTGCCAGCCCTTATCTAGCTCCATCTCTGCTTTGATGTGTCTACTAGTGTACGCATTATCAGAAGAGACAATAATGTGTGATTGCCCCTACCTCTAAGCCATATTGAATGCGAATCTTGTAGTTTTGTTTATTAAAATCTTGTTTTGGAGACTCGACCTTGCCTGATGCCTGATGATTACTTCATAAAGAACGGAGATTTGAGTGGTGCTGTTTGTTGAAGCCTGCTTGTTGCTTGGGCTCCAAAAGCATCATATGTAATAAACCTATCCAGTGTAAATGAAGGCGGGCATTGGTAATTGTCAACTTAGCAGCTGAAAGACTGTAGGATGGGGGCAACCCCGACCAATTTTGCTACCCTATGTAACAATTGTTTTGTTTTGCTGTTTCTTTGTTTGCAAATTTTGGGTAATGAGCAAAATGATGATTAGTGCTTATGATACTTCAACCATTGGAATTCCTGATAAATTTTTTAGTGTCTTTAATTTGTTAGAGATTTTAAATATTTAAATACACATCTGATGGAGCTATATACATTCAGGTAAATGATCCACCGGTGTGAAATTCTCAGGAATCTTTCATGATGGAGATGCGTGCTGCTAGAATGGTGAGAGATTTTATTACTACTGTCCCGATTTCCTTTCTTTGTGAATCTGCTCCATTTAGTTGCTACATCATATTTCATGTTTCGCATGAAATAACTTTATCAAAGTTTGGTTGTTTGTTCAAGTTTCCTCAAATATGCAATACAAGTTTCTAAATTTTCATCATGATTTGCCCCATCATTACTGTATGTTTGGCTATTTGAACATGTTACGGGACACAATATCGCAGGGAGTGTGGTTTTGTTTTGTGGTGTCCTTGGGAGAACCTACTCGAGTTGGGTGAATGTGCGGAGAATAAGAGTATGTTCGGTTTTATGTTGAGGGAGATAAATTTCACTATAAATGTCTTTTCGTGCAAATTCTTGTCTTTCAGTTGTTGCAATATTGGGAGAAAAAAGATGTACTTTGGAGGCTGCTTGGTTTCATTTTTGTATTTGGAAATATTTTAGGAAAACAGGAAGCTATCAAAGCCTAGTGTTTTATTGAATAATACAAACTCCTTTACCTAGAGAGTAGGTGAACTTCAGTGAGGAAGACTTACCCCCATCTAAAATAGCTAGAGAAAGAGAGAATGTAAAATATTCCAATAGTTCCAAACAGATATTCTAACAAAACAACAATTAACAGGTTCAAGCAGCTGACTCTTTGCTGAAGTTGGTGTCGGAGATGAAGCAGACAGCAATTTTCTCAGGATTTGCATCTCTCAACGACCATGTAGACCAAAGAACAGACGAGTTCAATAAACTTGCAGAAAATACAAATAGCAAACTGTCCAGAATTGGAGAAGAGGCAGCTGCGAGCCTCAAGGAACTCGAGTCACATTACTACTCATCCACACTGAGAACGAGCGTTCCCCACGAGCCCTTAGAATAAAGCTTGAGAGATTTTTTGGATTGATTTCATATATTTTCATTTCTTTTTTAAAATTTTTCTATCTTCACTTGATGTAGATAAAGATTTAATCTATCGTAGTGTTTGATTGGATAGTAGATTGGCTGGCTTTTCTGCTGATGATGGGGTCTGTAGTATCTTTGTGAGTCAAATGTTGATGGAGGAGATTAGTGTTAGGATGTTGATGGCATTGAGTTTGAGGTATCTGATGAGATTGTGTTTGGCCGTTATCTGATCAATTTTGTGCTGCATATTATCCACAAGAACAAATGTTATGTCCATCCTATATTTTGATGCTACGTGCTTCTCCAGTGGGGGATGCACTTTGTTTTACATTATATGTATTCAAATTTTTCTTTGTTCTTTTAACTGGTTTTTAAAGTATATTTGTGTATATTATAAAAAAAATACACATATACTGTCAATTATATATTTTTTGAATTTTGTATTATAATACATGAATATATATATATATATATATATATATATGTATATAAGTCATAATAATATAATTCGTACATTTAAAATAAACTTTGAAACTCGATAAAAAATTCAATCAAGCCTATATAATAACTTGTTTGACTTGATTCAATTCGCTTATATCCTTGATTATACATAACTTCTTTATTTGTGTAATTTAAGTCTTAGTAATTCTTCCAACATATGGGTGTTTGTGTCACTTTATGTAAATTTGTTGCTCACGATTTATTTGTATTCATAATTTGTTGGTTGTTGTTTTTGATTATTGATAGTTGTATTGAATGATTAATGAAATGTAATGATAAATTCTGGCTTTCTCTAAAAAAGAAAAAGAGAGAGAGAAAATATTCTCAAAAACTGAAGGAAGATATACAATGTACATTTGTTAACATTTATCTCTCTCCAATGATAAGGTACTAAATACATAAACACTGCAAGGATAAAAATTACATGTTACGAAATGTTAGGAGTGAAATGTCAAAACTTGTTTGTTAGTTATATGAATTAAGTGGTGATGGATAATTCTTGGCTTTTTTAAAATAATAATTTCTGTAAACTTAATCATAGAAAAATGTTGCATTTAAGCCTTTATTCCAACATGTTAAGTGGTAACACAAAAATAATTGCCCGAAGAGGGAAAATTTCTGTTGTCATCATATATGTATAATTAATTATTACGACTAGACCAACAAGTTGTTGGTTGAGTGGTAAGCAACTCTAACCTCCGTAAAGATAAGAATACAAGTTTGAATCCCGAGAAGCGTACTTGTAGGGAAGGGAAGTAACCTTTAATGCTCCATCTCTCGAAATTGCGAGAGCAATATCTCCTATAATTTAATGTGACCAAAAAAAATTATTACGACTAGCTAGCCACAATTAATTTGTAATTTTTATCTCTATTAAATTTGTAAAATTATTATTGAAAAACATAAAAAAATATTCATAGTTGTTAAATTATTACAAAGAAAAAAATATCACTAATTAATATATAACCGTTATTATATATTTATATTTCATGGTTGACATTCTTTTTCTCTTAATGAGAAACACTAATCCGTAACTACTCTTTCTGATTAAAGCTGCGTATGTTCGGTTGAGCTTATAAGCTCTCGATCGCATGTTTTATTTATCAAAAAAATAAAGGGAAAAAAAAACTCACACATGTTTTAGAAGATGTTATGAAATATATGGTAAAATCATATGAGAATGAATTTATGAACTTCTGGGACCTCCCCAGAAAAGTATTATCAAATTATGTTTAAAATCCTACAAGCTTTTCTAGTTTTTACCAAACCAAATTTGCTAAGCTAATCTCTGATGGCCCATTTAATCAATCCATAAGTAATAGTAGTATCAATTTATAATAAGTTTCATTTTATTATCTGAATAGATGATACAATTTATTAATCACTTGATATATATATATATATGTATGTATAATTGGGGTTGGCGAATTATCATTTATTATATTGTCATAATAATTTTTTTCCTTTAAAGTGCATAGTCGACTAATTAATTCTCTATTTTAGCCCAGTATTTTAGATTTGGGGTTGAGGAGTTTGAATTTAAATTCACAACCTCTCATACATAATATGCAATGCCACTTCAATCAAATACAAGTACAAAGATAAAGCTATCAAATTCAAATTCACCTATTATTTTTTTTGTTTTTTGATAATTAAATTCACCTATTGTTAATAACTTCAAATGCACCTATTATTAACCCCCCCCCCCCCCCCCCCCAAAAAAAAAGCACCTACTATTAATGCTTTCCAAAATTTTGGTATCATCGTCCTAAATGAGAAAATTCCCACATCGAAAGAGTTCAGAAGTTTTTGCGTCTTCATATACAGAAGCGCACACATTGTAATGTTGTCCCTTCGGGGACATCCGATAAAATTGGAACGATACAGAGAAGATTAGCATGGCCCCTGCGCAAGGATGACACGCATAAATCGAGAAATGGTCCAAATTTTTTTTCATTCTAAAATTTTCAGTTTGATTTTTTTTTCGGTTTTTCAATGATGTTTTACTTCTTATTGTAGTACAGTTTCGAGTATTGAGGTGTTTCAGAGGCTGATTGCGGCGGTTCATTGTCTGGTTTTGTGAGTTAAGTCAAGATTGTTCCCTTTTTGTTTTGTGATTTATGAGATTTTGATATTGTACCTTCAGTTGAACTAAATTTGAGTTCTTAATTTCTCTGATTTTCTAGTTTGCCCTATGTTATCTCATGAAGTGTAGAGATTATTTGTTATCTGGGGTTTTATCGATGTGAACAAAGGAGTGGGCTTGGGAGGTGGAGCTGGTGGGCCGACAGCCGCTGCAGCGGCGCAAAAACACGAAACCCTTTCTGCAGAGAGTGAACACAGACGTTGGATATCTTGTCGAGAATTTGGGATTTCTTGTTAATGTTGCCCGGGTTAGCTTAGAATTCTTGGCTTCTTGCTCAAAGCTCCATATGGCAAATCTTTTGAAAGTATTTTGCATTTTTACTTTATTGGGAACAGGGTTCGGAATTTTTATTTATTTTTTGTTGTGAATTTTGGTATGTTTTCTTTGGTTATGCTTCTGGTGTTCAGCAAGTTCTGAGTTCTCCGTGTTGAAATTTCTAAAAGTCCAAAGGGGAAAAAGTTGAGAAAAATTTGGATTAAAATTGTACTGTAGATAGATCTGATCCCAAACAATAAATACTGTTCTTGGATAGTCTATTCTTATTATATAGATAGTAGTTAATTATTCTGAATTTACACAGCAATGTTGCTAAGAGCCGAGTCCAGAGCTTACTTAGGACCAAAAAGACAAGTTATCATGATAAGTTTCTTATAGGACCTTAAAAAGTCTCATATTTTGGAAGAATAAGTTTTTCTTTGAGAAACTTATATGCCCTATAGTGTTGTTTTATTTTTCAGTTGCTTAATTCCTCCACGTTGTCTAACTAATGGATTCTATTCACCCAAATATTTTTCTTTACTTTTCCCATAAGGTATTAGCTTCAAATTCGGGTGGAAGTGGAGGTGGGGGTGGGGATACTTGAGGGGGTTGGCGTCGCCCTTGCTAGTTCCCTATGTAGCTCTGTTTCTACTTTGATGTGTTCATATTGCATGTATTATCAGAAAAGAGACCATTAGATGTGGTTGTTCCTACCCCTGGGGCATATTAAGTGTGAGTCTTGTATTAACATTTTATTTTGGAGAGTTGACCTTGCCAGATGCCTGATGATTACGTCATAAAGAATGGAGATTTGAATGGTGCTGTTTGTTGAAGCCTGCTAATTGCTTTGGCTCCGAGAGCATCAAATGAAGGCGGGCATTGGTGATAGTCATTTAGCAGCTGAAAGACTGTACGATGGAGGCAAATTAGGTAATGATGTGCCCTATTGTAGTAATGTGTTTTGTCTTGCTGTTTCTTTGTTTACAAATTTTATGTAATGAACAGAATGATGGTTAGTGATTACTATAGTTCAACCACGGGAATGTCCTGATAAATTTTGCAGTGTTTTTAAGTTGTTAGAGATGTCAAATATTTAAATACACATCTGATGGAGCTATATACATTCAGTTTAATGATGCACTGGTGCAAAATTCTCAGGAATCTTTCATGGTGGAGATATGAGCCTCTCAAATGGTGAGAGATTTATCAAATTATGATGATGATGGGCTATTTGAACAAACAAATAACTGGTTCAAGCAGCTGACTCATTGCTCAAGTTGGCGCGGGATTGAAGCAGACAACAATTTTCTCGGGACTCGCATCCCAGAACGACCGTGTAGACCAAAGAAGAGATGAGTTCAATTAACTGGCAGAAAATACAAATGCGAAATTGTCTAGAGTCGGAGAAGAGGCAGCTGCAAGCCGCAAGGAGCTCAAGTCACATTACTACTCTTCCGTTCCCACGAGTCCTTGGAATAGGCTTGACAACTTTTCTTATATTGATTTCAGATATTAACTGATTCACAGGGTGCAGTCCTAACCCTTCTGATGTAATTTATGTACTAGTGATTCATGAGACTGAAGTTGAGCTCTCGTTCATGGAGGCACGATAAACTGTACTGAATTATCATAAAGCATAACCTCATTGGCCAAGTCGGACTCGAAATATTAACAGTCTTTGTCCAAGTTTACTTGTATAAAGCTTCTACAATTTTAAATTTGACAAGATGTTGGATCTTATGTTAAGAATAAGCTCGTAAAAGTGTTTTGTTGTATAAATAGATAGATGTACCTCACAGTATATAAGTAATGGAAATTTTACGATTAACTAGTAAAATGTACGTGTCTTTGTTTAATCAAATAATATTCATTTTATTTCTTAACAGATTTGTTTTTATAAACATAGCTGTGTTAAATAAAAAAAAAATGAACCTGGTGAATATATATAATTTTAAGTTGAAAAATATAGATAGAAAATTTTCAGCAATTTTTGAAGGCATTCCAGTTTTTAAAATAATAACCGACATTCTATATACCAGTTTTTACAATATATACCATTTTAGACCCAAAATATAAACGACGCGCAACATTCAGGTGGGCCTAATTCTATTGGGCAGAAATTGATAACAAAACCCTCAAACCCACCACCAGACTACCAGTCCTCCGCCCCTTGAGAAAGAGTAATTATTCTCTGTTCCTCCGCCGGCCGGTGAATGTTGTTACTCGCCACTTCTTGATTCGCCGAGAGTTGACGTAAATGATTTATTTCTCTCTCTAATTTTCTCTCTCTACATTCATGCTTTATTTTCTTACTCTGTCCGAGGGTCTGAATTGTGATGGTATGTTGTGCAGAGGTGAAAAATATCAGCTGGGTATGGCTTCTATTGGTTGAAAGGGATAAGGGGTAAGTGATGAATAGCCTTTTTCCAAATTTTGAAATTCTTATGTTTTGAGAACTTTGTCATTGTGACCTTGACATTTTTTTCCTAGAACTTCTTTGCACGGTTACATTAGTTTCTGTTTGTGTGTATCAAATGCTTTATTTTTTACACGGTATTTGCTCGGTAATTTTCCATAACTAATACCGTGAGATGAATGGTCATTAAGTGTGAATACAAAAAGGCGAAACATCTGTCTATTCCCAAAGATCAACTTTTGGCTTGCTTTGATTTATCGAATCACATCCAACTGAGATTGCGAATGAGAAGATGACAAAAATGGAAAAAAAAAATCTTTCTTTAAATCTGATGCAGAATCGTTATTTTTCATATCATAAAGTTGTTTTAAAAATTTAGTCAGAATTCATGGTCTACTTTTCATGGTTTTCTGATTTCCATATTGCTAGAAAATTGCTCGGTAGATCTACTTGGGTGCTGCAACTTTAGATAGCAGTGGGGTATTATTCAATCGAATACTCTGATCGTGTGAACTTTATTTGATCTTCAAATGAGTTTGCGTAAACCTCCTCTTCCTTGGCTTCTCCTCAACAACGTTTCTTGCATGAGAAATGCACAACAAATTCTCCGCCATGTGAATGTCTTCGTTCACGATGGAGGGGCTCTTGTTCTTACAGGTACAAACGGCTCGGGCAAAACCACTTTCCTACGCATGTTAGCGGGCTTCACCAAACCGTCTGCTAGTGAGATACTATGGAATGGTCACAACATTACTGAATCTGGTGTTTTTCATCAGTACAAGCTTCAGCTGAACTGGCTCTTCCTCAAAGATGCCGTCAAGGAAAAGTTCACAGTCCTAGACAATGTTCAATGGTTTGAAATTCTTGAAGGCAAGCAAGGGAAGTCTTTGCCGGCCCTAGAGCTTATGGGGTTGGGAAGATTAGCTAAAGAGAAAGCAAGAATGCTCTCTATGGGTCAGAGGAAAAGGTTGCAACTTGCACAGTTATTGGCCATTGACAGGCCAATTTGGTTGCTTGATGAGCCTTCGGTGGCATTGGATGATGAAGGGGTGAAATTACTAGAGTACATAATCAAGGAACATAGAAAGAAGGGCGGGATTGTCATTGTCGCCATGCATCTCCCCATTGCAATGGAAGATGCAATAGTTTTGAGATTGCCTCCAAGGTTCCCGAGAAGGATGATGACCTTGGTTGATATGCTTGATCGTGGTGGGCTCGATTGAAATTATGATAACTAGAGGATTGAAATTATGATAACTAGAGCGGCAAATTGGAATCTGATCAATGGGTTTTAAGTGGTTTGCCGATCAAGGGGAGATGCTTGCATGGGACGGGTTATCTTAGTGAATATAAGCCGATTGTGGTGGAGGTATGGGAAGGGTTATGTTGGTGTGTATAATCTGATTGTGGTGGAGACATGGACAGAGATTCGTAGTGTTGAGTTGACTTGGCCTTGTTCACTCCATTGTGTTTTGATGGATTACAAATTTAATACAGTTATTGTTTAGAGGTCTCAAAATGTTATAGTCTCATTGGAGTTCTTATGCTGCAATTGTCATATTTCTCTGTTACGTTGAAGAACTTGTAGTGAATGTTGCTAGAGGTAGGCTAGATGGTGGACCTCAATACTCGCTATGCTGTTTTTATTTGTTTGTGAGATGTGCAACAAAGAATTCTTACTCGCTATTATTCTATTGAAAATTTGTTGAAGTGTTAAACAGTTAAAAATATGATGATATCAAAAATTATTTAAAAATAAATTATGAAATCATATTCAATTTAACAATTCGAAATACTATTTAATCAATTTAATTATGAACTGTCAAATCATATATGATGGCATTGTCATTTTACTTAATTATATCATTATATATTCATTTAACCAAGCTACGCACACGCTTTCAAAAGTTACCTCGAGTAGTTTAGTTGTACTTGACATTTGGAAGGACGAGGCCCTACACTGTATTGCTCATATATTGTACAATGACAAGTTACTTGTGGAGATATAAAAACAACGGGAGACCCCCTCCCGTTACTTTCATCAATATATATATATATATATATATGTGCTTGAAAGTGAAATAATTCACGAGGGCATCAAATGTTATTGAAACTTGGTTTTTCTTGAACGTCCATTCAAGTAATATCTGAGTGATATTTTTAATAATTGAATTGAGTATAATAATATCATAATAACATTAGTTGGATAACATTTTTCCTTTGAAACAAAGAGCATAACAATTTTTGTTTTTTTTAAGCACCATTCTTGAGAACTGTAACAAGCTATTATCTAGTCAGATTCCACCATTAAAGGGTCTCCCAAAAGAAAGATATAGGAAAAAATAAAAAATAGATAAATAAAAGAAAATGTGTTCTATTTTTACAGTGGCTTGTCGAATGACCAGACTACCCTTTTGCATCAAAACCCAAGGTCAATAGGACATTGAGATCTACAAGCATTGTGAAATCCCAACTCAAGAATGAATGAGGCAAATAAGGGAGATGGATAATTCAAAGGTTAGTTGCGCTCTCTTCTTGCCTATGATTTCAATAAAAATTCAACAACCTGTTCTGCACACAGTCATCCGGGTCGGATCCCTGTGTGTGTGTTCATTTTATTTTTTTTTGTCTAAATAGCAATACATGTGCTAACATGAATAATAATATAAAAAATATTTTTGAAAGAGTAATAATTTTAAAATTATTTTTAGTAGAATAATATTTTTTAAGAAAAACTTTGATCCCATCACCACCAAAAAAATAAAATACTTACGTAATTACATCAATATCAGGGTTTACAATTGTGAGTTTGTGACAAGCTATTTTGGAGCCAAAGTTCCACCATCCTAGTCGAGAATCTTCCAGACATAAATATACATGTAAATTCGAACAACTTTTGTATTATAGTGCTGGTTTCCAACATGTTCAATGACAAAACTACCCTTCTGCGCCAGAGCGATTCCTGAAGTCAATTAAGATCCACAAGGAGGGCCAAAAGGCAAATGTGAAAAATCCCAACTAAAGAATGAGGCAAAACACGGAGAGATGGGATGTTTCCATGGGTGGTTGCCCGTCTCTTCTTGCCTATGATTTCAAGCACTTAAATCAACAGCCCTTTTCTTCCAAACAGTCATCATCCGGGTCGCATCCCTGTGTGTGACTGTGTGTGAAGTAAATTATCCCTTTGAGATATATTGTTGTAATTATCCCTGAAACAGCTTATGCTCTCTTGAGTTCTGAGTGCTTGTTTTGCGTTCTCATCATCATCACCACCATCAATAACAACATCATACTCTGCCTTTTCTCATTCTCTTGGGACCTTTTGCACAATGAGCAAGTATTTTCCGGGATCGAACCAAGACCTCTCTGGAAATATCTGCTCCAAACTTGTGAAGGCTGTGATGATGATAAAGATTTTTCTACGAGTTGGGACGGGCATGGAGAATGACTTGACCCGTATCTTGGCGGGGCAAAACCCGGATGGCATGGGCCTTCGCTCGTGTACTCATGCAACTGGGTCTTTTGCAGCCATGGCGGTGTGTTTGCCTCTTTGCCTGGTTTATTTCCAGATCTGAGCCTCACATCTTTTCCTTGTGTTCTTCTCTTTTTATAAGCAATTTCTTTGAAACTTTGCCTAAATTCTCAACAACAATCGACTCAAATGAGGGTTTATTTTCTTGGGTTGGTCATTTGCTTGGTAATATTCCATGCCCAGATTTCTGATACGGCGTCTTCAAATCGGAGCTCCGTAAATGCAAGGCTGTGATGATAAATGTTTTGTCTAAAGAGCAGGTGAATTGGGCACTGCGTAAGCCGACCCGTATCTTGGGGGGGCAGCCCAGATGGCCTGTTTGGGTGGGTAAATGGGTTTGATGAAATTGTCCTTTGTTGCTCAAATGGGGCAGCTGGTGATTTTGCAGCCATGGCCGTGTCTGATGCGCAGTGCCGGATTTCACACGGATATGAGCCTCTCTCTCTCTCTCTCTCTCTCTCTCTCACACACACACACACACACACACACACACACACACTTCTATTATACCACAAAAAGCCATAAGGGTAAATCATTTGCCTTCTTACTCTCATAATCTATACTTTTGCCTATACTCTGAATTTTGTTTTAATTGCAAGAATAAAAATATAAAATAATAAAAAATTACATTTTTCTGTATTTTTTATTCTTCAATTAATATTTTTCTCTTTTTTTAACCAAAAAAAAAAAAAATAGTTTTCTCTTTTTCTTTCTTTTATTTTTTCATCAATTAACTGGAATTTGCCCTTATATTAGAATTATACTCCAGTCATTCATCTAGAATTATATGTATTTTTACAAAAGATGCTTCTCCAAAAATTAATATTTATGTGAAGATGAGTGCCTTTTAAATTTTAATTGCCACAGAAACTTTTTGCTGTTCTTCCTCCTAATCGGTTCCTGTTCGTCTTAAAACTTTTCATTAGCCTAAATAAATATTTTTTTTTGGAATAAAATTCAGGATTTTGTTTGACAGCTGTGGGATTTGAACCCACGCCCTTTCGGACTAGAGCCTAAATCTGGCGCCTTAGACCACTCGGCCAAACTGTCAATGTTAGGAATTTGAGTTTGCCCTTTTATTGTTAACGTTTTCTGATTTACTTAATAAACATATATTACTAGAAAAAATCGTGGGTAAATACATTGGGACTTTTAAGGTCGTGGTCTATTTTAACACATATAACCATAATATTTTTAAACTTTTATTTGGATAAGTGTGTTGTTTGTTCATTTATCCAAAACAATTCAATATTTATTCACAATTTAAAATAAGGCAGGTTATATTTTTAATTCACATCAAATGACGAAATGAATTTATTATTTATAGTATTTTCTTTGCAATATCTATCAATTACTTTAAATCTAAATCATTAAAATTATCTATCAACAAAATTATTTAAATTACACCTTAAATAATAAAATTGCACCTTAATATTAATATAGTATTTGAAATAAATGAACATCTTCTCCGATATGTTTTTGTTTCTTTGATTTTCTATTCTCATCTCTCTCTTCTCTCACGTTCCTTCTATTAATCTTCCCTTTTCTACTTTATATATATATTTTTAATTTTTTAGTCAAAACAATAATTTTGTTTTAATATTATTTTTCAACTCGCCATAAGTTTAATAAATATGTACTATAAGTAATTAAAAAATAGTATAAATAATAATTGTAGTTCAGAAATATAACAATTTTTATAAAGAATTTAATAAAAATTTAATTTTATGATATTAAATTTTATTGTTTGATTATATTGTATTTTCTTTTTACACCTATCGAGTATACCCATTGCACTGGTTGAGTACTATTATTGAAAGTAAAGGAAAAAAAATTTCGTCTTATTTTTCTTATTAAAATCTTAAAACCAATAGGAGGGTAATTAAATCTTAAAAACAAGTTTCAAAAATAGTTTTGGAAGGGCCGCTAAAAATCTCTTGCCCGCAAATTGACTAATATGCCCTTGAAAATTTGCAAGTGTCTGTAACTAGATAAAAGGGCATAAGACATCAACTCTGAGGACAAAATTGTCAAAGTGACAGGAAGGCAAACCCTCTTTCCATACCTCAAGAAGGGCGACGAATATATCGGCACTTAAAACAACAAAACCATATTTATGCAGCTCAAAGAATGAGGCAATGGGATTTATTCAAGGGTGGTTGCCCCTCTCTGATTTGCCTGTGATTTCCTTATAATTATTATTTAACCAACAGCCCTTAATCTATGAGAAAATTGCTATTAACCCCTGAGGTTTTCGCGTATATTCAACTGGGACCGAGAGAGTATAGAGAGAGACAGAGATTTTATTGGTTTTTTAACTGAGCAGGCTGTGATGATATCTCAGGGCAATTGGATCCGGCATGGGGACTATCCGACTCGTATCTTGGCGGGGCAGTCCGGATGGCGAGTGGGTCAACCAGCATGCAACCGGGTCTTTGCAGCCATGGCGGGCTCACTACCTCGGCCCGATCAGAAACATATCTGAGCCTCATTTCTCTTGATTCTGTATGTGACTTTGTCAATTCTATTTGAAATCTTTCTGGTTTGTTGGTTTTAAGGGTTAGTTTCACTTTGTCCCCTGTACCATGTGCTTTGTATTTCTTTTGTTTTATTTTATTTTTCGTTTTTATATTTTTATCTTTTTTTTTTCACTCTGTATACTGTCAAATAATAGCTAGATATTGAAAATTTTCGTTTGTTTCAACTATGTTGCGTGGAGCTTCATAGTAGAATTATTTGACTAGGAAATGATATTTACTAATTTGATTCTGATACTTAAATTACCTACTTGCTCAAAAATTAATATTGATCAATCAAAATAGATCCCTTTGTATATTGTAAGAACTTTTAAATGTTTTCTTTTTTAACAAGTTAGTAATTTAATGATGTGAAGCAAATTAGTTAAATAACTTTTAGGTCTACTATAAAGATGCGATCGTAGTTAAAGTATTCTGAAATTTTTGATTTTTAATGTCTAATTATTTATTTGTGAAAGCGAAGTCAAATGTTTTCTAAAAAAGAAAGAAAGCCTTGTTTTAATGCATTTAATAGTTTGATTTGTACTCGAAGAGTCATTGATGTAATCCGATGATATGTATTCAAAAAAAAAAAAAAAATATGTCTTGAGGAGGGAAAATTATGTTAAATGTTTTCCGAAGCTCTTTAGTTAGTTTAAATTTAATCAATAAATAAATAAAAAAAATGCTTGGGATCGAGTTAATAAGTTCAACTATAGGAGAAAGCAAAAAGGTTGAAACAAGTAAAAAAAAAAAAAAATTAATTATATGACTAAAATAAATAAAAAAGAGAAAGGATTTTTTTAAAAAAAAAGTATTGATAGAGACGAGAGAATGAGAGAAGATAGAGACCACAGAGGAAAAGCGAAAAAGTTTCAACTAGTAGGGAGGAGGGGAAATTCTTTCATAGATGGGGTTTATGCATTCTGCAATTCATATTCAGTTATGTATTATATATTAAATTTTTTATAACATACATATAACACGTTAGGGGGGTGGGTGTTTCAAGTCGGGTATCGTGTACTCGTCCAGACCCGATCAGGATTTTCCTGATCGGGTACATACCGATTGGGTTGCACAATTTCGGGACGGGTACCTGACCCCGAACAGCAATGTCGGGACGGGATTCGGGTATGAGATTTCTACCCAAAATCCCGATTGGGTACCCGATCCTTAAAAAGAAAAATTCAAAAATTAAATGCTTATTTTTTTCTCTCAATCTTTGAGTCTCTACTCTCTAGCTCTCTCGTCTTTCTCTCACCTGGTCTCTGAGTCTCTTACTCTCTTCTTTCGTTGATTCTCTCTCTGTCTCCCGTCACTCAGGTCTCATCTCTCACTCTCTATTTTCTCCTGTTGCAGCAGCCATGAGCAATAGCAACAGCAGCAAAGTGAGCAAAAGGAGCAGCAGCAAGGAACAACAGTGAGCAGCGACAGTGGAATTTTTTTTTTTTAAATAACACGTGGTCGAGTACACGATCCTGAGAGGATCGGGTACCTGAAAATTTTAGGTACCCGGCCCGAAATTCCCGAAACTCGAAATCCCATCAAGAATTTCCTAGGAGAAGGAAGAGGAATGTAAAGATAGATGAGAGACAGGAGACAATAAGACACCAAGATGGTTTGAGACCCTTTAGGTATTTAATTAATGGTGTATATAATGTGAAAAGGCTTAGTTCAACTAGTAAAGTTGACACACCAAGGCCTTATAGTTTTAGGTTTCATTTCCCACCAATACATGTGGGTTTTTATTCTTTCAAGTGATTTGTTAATACTTGTTTGTTGATTTATCGATAATTATTCTAGTTGTTGATATTTGATGGTATTTATCCTACTTACAAGTAGTTGTTAGTAGTTTGTTTGTTAATTTATTGATAGTTGTAATAATTGTTGTTTGATGGGTCTTTATTCTATTTTCAAATGGTTTGTTAGTAATTTGTTCGTTCATTTATTGATAATTGTAATAATTGCTGATGTTGATTAATATTGCATGAGATACTTAATGGTGATTGATAGTTATATAATATAAATCTAATCGATTAAATCAGAAAAAAGTGTAGATAATAATAAGAAGTTTAGTAACTAAAATTAAAATTAGAACAAATCAAATCGTATTTTAGAATATTCTACAAAAAATAGACGTTATTTTATTGAAAGGGTAAAAAATAAAAATTTTGCATATTATAATTATAATT
Organism: Petrea volubilis; assembly: GCA_026212405.1. NCBI lineage: Eukaryota > Viridiplantae > Streptophyta > Magnoliopsida > Lamiales > Verbenaceae > Petrea > Petrea volubilis. Next base: position 14,987,048 of record CM047885.1, on the reverse strand, counting down.
ACACATAAATTGCTTATGTTTAAGAATCTTTATTAATGTTGTTTTTTTTTTGGGTTAATTACATCTAAATCCCATATAAATATTCAATATAACAACTTGTACCCCCCTTAGATGAAAATATAACATTAAGCCTCCAATGTAAGTTTATATATTACATATCAACCCTTTTCCATCATGATTCCGTCAAATCCTTGATGACGTCATCATAGAGTTTATTGGAATTCCTTTGTAATTTTCATATTTGTATTACATATATTCAATCTCCACGTGGACCTTTTTTTTTTTTTCCTCCAATGGATGTCCTTTGTAATTTTCATATTTCAAATGGGGGTTTTATGTAATATTTGAAACTAAGTACGTAAGCTTTTATAATTAATAAATTCACTACTTCCAGACTGCATGTATCTCAACATACACAAATTAAGCCTGTTCAAATAACAACATACACATATTAACCTGCCCAAATATCACACATAAACAAAATAAGATGTCTTGTGAATTCTTGTATATGCAATGCTTACAAAAATACACTAAAACTGCCAATACTATAGTAATAAACTCCATTAAAAAGTTTCAAAGTACCAAATCTTACAAAATAGCTTTTTCAATCATTTTAAGATACCATAACCATCAAAGGTAGCCACCATACTAGTAATAATTAAGTTTTCAAATCCATTGAAACATAACAATATGAATAATGATTTGGTTCAAAAATTGACCAACCCAAAAAATCTCAATAAAGCCACTTTAGACTAAGCATTCCTTGATGACTGAGTAGGACAAGGCTGTGAAGAAGTTCCTTCAGCATGTGGCATTTGTGCTCTAGTAGATACCCTCACACTTGATGATTTTCTTTGTGTAGTGCATGGTCTTCATCTCCTCCTTGAAGGCCCTCCAGAATGAGTTGACGTTGACAGCCCAGCCCTGAAGCAACTGGCTCTTTTAGTGGTTGCAACTTCATTTCTTGCAAAGGTGGTAGTATTTATAATATACAAATAAATAAAACTAAAAAAATAACTTGTGTCGACCCCATTATTGTTGGGCATGATCTTTTGTTGTGCCCTTCCTTTTGGCAAGTACTACACTTCACGTGATCCCTTTTTCTTGATGGGATGACCCTCGGCTCTTCACCTTGCTTCATTTGTCTAGGGATGCAAACGAATCAAGTCGGTTCGCGAGCCTGACGAGCTGACTTGACCCATGTCAAGCTTGAGCCGAGCTCGAGCCCAATATTTCTTGTTCGTGGGCTCATGAGCTTTTAGTATTTTAATATTTATTTAATTATATATATATATATATTATAATTATAAACAAAATAAAAAAAAATTTAGTCAAAATTATAAAGTAGTCAAAGCCCTACCCCTCTTTTTCTCTCTCTCTCTCTCTCAAGTGTCGTTTCTCTCTCTGTCTCTCTCTCTCTCTTTGTTGTTCAACTGCCGTCTCTCTCTCTCTCTGCTCTTTCTCTGTTCTGTCTTCTCACCAACATCTCCTTCTGGCCTCTGCTCTCTCTCTCTGGTGTCTCTTCCCCTCTTTGTCTCTTTTATATCTCTTTTCTCTGTTATCTCTCTTTGCCCCCTCTCTATGTTGTCTGTCCTTTCTATCGGCTACGAAACTCAAGATTGTCTCTTGCCTCATCTCCGTTGCCTCATCTTTGCCACCTTGTCTTCGCCGCCTCGTCTTTGTCGCCGCTGCCTCCATAGGATTGAGAAAACTCAGGTAATGTTCCTCTATTTTTCTTTAAAATTTCGAAATGAGTGTTGATTTGCTTTGGGTTTGAGAAAGATTATTGCGAGCCAAACGAGCCAGTCGAACCAAACCGAGCCGAGCTGAGCTCGAACATAGGTTTTAGCAGAGCTCGAGCTTGAAATTGTCTAGCTCATCGAGCTTAAGCTCGAGCTCGAGTTAATTGGTTCGAGCTCGAGCTCGAGCCCTAAAAAAAAAACACCAAAGCTCGGCTCATTTGCATCCCTATCTTCGTCTATGTTTCTTTGGTCGTCTCGGTTACCTTCTCAAAGGTGGTCGAAGGATTTTGCTAGGTTGTAGGTGCTCCATCTCAGGCCAAAAATTGGGATCGGGAATGGGATGAATTTTATAATTGTATCCCCTAATAAACTTGTCCTTCGCATAGAAAGGGTGCACATACTCCTCAATATCACCTCTCTTGTAAGCAATTGCAGCGGCCGCATGCTTACAAGGAATTCCAGTCAAATCCCACACACGATAGTTACAATGTTTCTCTCTCAAATTTACAATGTAATGATTGGTCCTATTATTCACTTGAAACTCGTATGTACTTCCCACCAAAATTTCACATCTAACCGCCTCTTCTTTCACAACATTCACCATTTCTACTATTGTTTAACATACTCTATTCTTCCATCTTTGAGCTTTTTGATATCTCATTTGTACTCCATGCATGATCTTAGCACTCAAACCGTCTACCAACTTTTGAATTGGCAATGGTCTAAACTCCTTATCCAATGGTTAAATGACTCGCAAATATTATTGGTAATGTGATCATTCTTCAAATCCAAGCTAAAAAGCATGTCTTGACCAAAGACTAGGGTCGCCTATGCCAATTACCCATTCATATGCAGCTAGTTTTACCTTACTTAATTTTGTTATAACCCGTTTGAAATCTGGTGCAGTATATGCCCTTGCTGCTACCCAAAACAGTCGGTTCACCAACAAGCCAGCATGCAATTGTCTCAAATTGGCATATATATGCCTGCAACATTTTCTATTGACAGCATTCAGGGACAATATCTGCGAGTGCCTCCACCAATCTCTACATCCCATACAAATTAAAGTGAATTAATATTTTAAATCAACTTGCAAAGAACTAAAATATCAATGTAAACTCAAAAAGAAATTAACATTGTTATTACCTTCTGTCGATCTGTCATAAATGTCCATGGCTTTTCATTTTGAAATCCACCAAGCATTTGACTAAGGCAATTCAAGAAAAAAACCCAACTTTCCTTGTTTTCAGATTCAACTATTGCAAATGCAAGAGGATATAACCCCATATCTCCATCAATGGAAATAGCTGATAGTAGGATGCCGTCTTATTTCCCTTTAAGATGATATCCATCCAGTCCAATAAAAAGCTGACAAGCCTCAAGAAATCCATTCTTTAGTGGTTCTAAACTGAAGAAAAAACTCTTCAATGAAGGTTCCATTGGTATAATTCCATTCTTATCTGCATTAAACTGAAATTGCAACAAGCTTCCGGGATTGGTTTCTTCCATCATGGCTACATATTGAGGCATGATTACATAAGAGTCAGCAAGGTTCCCTTCAATAATTTCTAATGCTTTGCATCTTGCCCCGTACAACTGCATGTATCTTGAACTGGCCCCAAGTTTGTCCAACTCTGCCCTCAAACCATTATTTTTTATATCAAGATTTGCCCTCAAAATAGGCACCAGCTTCTTTGCTATCCAATTTGAGTTTGCCTCTTTGACTTTGTCAACCTGAATGCAAGTATGTTTTCCAATAAGTTTTTTGATCATAAATGTTGAGCCATCGGGCAACACTGATGCATGCAATTTCCAAATGCAATTGGTGTCTGCACAATCCACGATCACCCTATGTCTTTCATTTTTTTCCCTTACTATCTTGATGCTTTTTTCTGATAGGTGTACTCTAATAGGTCACTCCTAAATACTTGCTTCCACTTTTAGGTTAAACTCTTCATTTAGGTTGCCTTGGCACTTCAACTTCTTCCACATTTGACCATCAATTCAAAGGGCCATCTTGAATATTTTCATCACTGCTATTTAAGGGTTCACGTCGATCATCTAATTGATATCCATCCATAAGAGAATCACTAGAATCAGTAGGCAACTCATTCTCACTTTCTAGATTTCCCGAAGCTCTGAGGGAGTCATCGGAGTCATGTTTACCACCTTCTTGTTGGTGTACTGTTTTTTGTTGATCTACTGCTATTTGCTCTTGAATAATTGCATCTAGTGGATCATCACCAAAATCTTCATCACCAAATAGACCAAATGGATCATCGCCAAAATGTTCATCTGTAGGCTGCTGTTCAACTTATCCATCTGTTTCCTCATCATGATTCCACATTACAACATATTTGACAAATATATAGGGTCAAGTGTTGCTGCTAAAAGTGTGTCAAAATAACATGATAACATCAAGAAAATTGCTCTTTCATCCACCAAATAACAACAACAATGTCTTAAATTAAAATTTTCCTAAATTTGAAAAACTTGAATAGTAACAATTTATTACAAAATAAACAAACAAAGTTGAAATACTTGGGGGTTTGACACCAAATTCGAAAACAAACCCTATAAAATCTGTTTGTCTACAAAAATTGAGGAAATACTTGTTGCATGTAACAAAAATACACCACAAACTGAGGGTTTCATAGCAAAATTCGAAAAATAAAGGCTAAAAACACAAATAATAGAGTACATCAAACAAAAAAAATGCAACATTTATAAAGTCGAGAAAATTCCAAAAGATGAAAAAAAACCCTAATTTTAACACATGCCAATCAACTTCATTCACATATTTAGACCACAAACTTTCAATAAGACCAAATATCAGAAGTAAAACACTCAATGTATCAAGATTTGGTGTTCAAATTTAGAGTTTTTCAATAATTAACCTCTTCACGTCGAAAATAATGCTAAGAAATCTCTTTCTTCCCAATGTCGTTGCTGATATACTGTTGATTTTTGACCCCCACTATGTCGGGCGTTGAAGAAAAAAATGGAAAAACGATGGTTTTTGCAGTCCAAAATGAAAGATTTTGAGTTTGGATAAAAGGTTTTCAAGAGTTTTCCATGGGTTGGTTTTTTTCGAACTCAGAAAAAACAAAACCAAAAACTCCAAATTTTACTCTTCCTTTTTGGATGTACACATACATGTAGGGCAAATTAGTCATTTAATATCTTCATTTATTTGGACAAAATTCTTTTTATTTTTAATCGATTTTTTAGAGGGCAAATTTGAAATTTTGCACTTTTAAGAATATTCCGTTTAAAGTTTGACGGAATCATAGCGGAAAGGGTTGAAATGTAATATATAAACTTACATGGGGGCTTAATGCTATATTTTCATCTAAGGGTGTACAAGTTGTTATATTGAATATTTAGATGGGGGCTAGAAGGATGAGAAATAAGATGAGAAATAATAGCACTACAAGGCAAATGGATCAAAATCATTGAACAAACCTAAGTTAGGAAAATGGATTAAAATCATATGGTAAGTGCATTGTAATTGTCAAGTGATTGGTACTCTTCTTAAATTCTCAACCATTTACAGGACAAACTGTTTGCATAAATTTCTTCTGGCCGCGCCGAAGTGGCCGCTCAGGGTTCGAACCGGCCGAGTTTGATGGGAAACAGCCGATTCGAAGTGAGCTTCTTTGTGTTCGGGTGCGGGCGTGCCAGTGTGCAGTAGCACACAAGTGGAAGTGAATGTGAGGTGGTTCGAATTGGAATTAATGTGAATCGAAGTGAAACAGTGATGCGTCTAAGACTTCTATCTGAAAAGCGATTGAATTGGAGTAGGCAAACACTACCCCTGAGGTTCTACTTGCCTACAATTGAATGTAGGACTTAATAATTTAGCACTCTCAAGAATCGAAAAGGGTCAAAAAGCTTAAATTGAAAAGGAAATACATTAGAAGACGATATCTACTCGCCATGTGGACCTTACAGGACTCGACTACATACACACGCATTGATGACTCGGGCCATATCTATGACAGAGATGCATTGAGCAGTCCCTAAGAACTCTAGCTACAAATCGGACACATTGATGACTCCGGCCATATCTACCTGTGGTTGTTTTCAGAGGCTGTTCACTCCGACGAGCATTGATTGACTCCGTCTGCACTCCCCTTCATGCATGCGCTCGATATGAATGTTGGGTACCACTCCGCCGCATTGATATCTCACCTCGAACCGGGCCCAATCCGAGTGAGTGATGGCTACGACTTCGTGACGTTACGGAATGAGTGCATTGATATCCTCACTTCGAGCCGAATGAGGTATGGCTACAAACACCCCGTAGCGGTTTTCTACCTACTTGAACTAAAGCTATTCTTTGTTCATTTAAACTAAGGAATCAGAGAAGTGTGGACTTCTTGATTGAGAGAAGTGTTGTTGTAGTTGATTGATTGACGTTGTGTGTTCCTTGAATGAAGACTCCAGTTTTCCTTTTATAGGCTTCAGGCTGCAACTGCCTTCCTTTATTCTTGGAGCTGGAAATGATTTATTCAAACATGGCCAAAAGATGAATGGCCGGCCTTATTCCTAGAAGTGGCAGTTGCTGCCATCTTTATTTAAATTTCAAATATTAGCACCATATGGCCTTTATTTTAGGCACGTGCAGATATAACAATGGCTATTTTTAGCCATTCTGTTATTCCTCAACTAACAACCCCTAATTGTGAGGGATTTGAATTTAAATTTATTATCTATTTTCTATTTTTATATTTTTGGCTGACTGGGCCATGGACCGCGATTTCATTCAGGCCTGGGCCTCCAACATGGGCTCTGTGGACACGTCGAAGTGGCCTGGGCCAAATTAATTCATTTCGGTGTGGCGAAAAGGACCAAAATCAGCCCACTCCGAATTTATACAAAAATTCATTTTTGGGCCCAAACACAAACGTAAAACATTCACTATGTGATTAACACTGATTCGATCAAACTGAGATTGAGCTAGAATTTTCCCTACACCCAAATGCTACAAATTCCAGCAACCTTTGCGATCATCAGTTTCACCACACGCCTTGCACTCTCCGATCCTATAAATGCCCTTTGAATAAGCATTCGAGTAAGGATACTTTTAATAGTTCTCCACATGAATTGTTTAATTGTTTAAACGCCAACACTTGTTTCAGTTCATTTCTTGATTTTGTGTCGTCCTTAAATTATATCTTGCAACTCTTACAGTAACCAGACCTCACCCAATATTTCTGGGTGTTATATAAATATCACTTTGATCAAAAATATTATTAAAATTTTGGATACCAAACCTTAGTGGATCAGATTAATTAATTTAATATTTCTTACATCCATTTATTTCGTGTTATGAATACTTATAAATAAACTTAATTCTTAAACATTTTAATTTGTTAAAAATCCTATAATTCAAGCCAAAATCGGATTTATTTTGGATTTGAAATTCAATTACCACTAATAAAATCCCCCCTAAACCCATATACACAATTTAATAAATTTTTAATGGTATTTGTAATTTACAAGATTGCCCTCAATTTCTCGCCTACAAGAGGGGCACAACCCAGAGAGAGAAGATTTTCTCTTAAACGGAACAGAAATTTGTGGGTTATTCTCAAGAAAAGGAAAAAGAAACTGGGGGTTATTCTCTTAAATGGAAACTCAACGGGTCCTTTTAGCCAAATTTTCTCAAAAGATTCCCTGGCAAGCAATAAATAGAAAAGTAAAAGCTTGGACTGAACCACAATGGAGATAGGGACTGAGGCTCAGAGGAAATGGATTTGAGGGTAGAGAGAGGAATGTTTGGGAGTTCCTTAAGGGTGGCTACCGCTCCCTCTCACCCCATGATTTTCCCCTCTCCTTTTCCGCCACAAACCAAACAACGCTTTTTCTTTTTCTTTTTCTTTTTTGGTACATACGCTATTGTTGTTGTTGCTGTTGCTCTGTTTTCTCTATGGTGACAACAATAACATTGACGATGACGATGACGATGGGGATGGGGATGAGGATAATGGGGTGTTTGTAGGAGGCTGTGATGATAATTCTAAGTTCTAACAATTCCTCTGAGCCAAGGCAAAAGAACAACCCAGCCCGTATCTTGGCTGGGCGATCCGGATGGCATACTTTACATGCAACCGGTGATCTTTAATCGGCAGCCATGGCGTGGTCGGATTCTCTTGCCCCATTTACAGATCTGAGCCTTAGTTTCTTGGTCTGTTTCTTCTTTGATTTTGCTTCATTTTGTGAATTGATTATGGTACCCTTTGCCCTTTGGGAAAAATGTGCTAAAACCAAGAATTGAGGGATGGAGGCTCAGAATTGAAACGAATGAGGGTTACAGTGTGAGATAATGGGAGTTCTTCAAGGGTGGTTGCCCCTCTTTGTAAACCCTATGATTTCTTCAATTGTTTGAAGAAAATAACAACAAACAGCCCTTTCAAAGCTTAGCCAAACACGCTCTAACCATTGACAGCTCTAAACACACACATACATCTCACCCCCCACCCACCCACCCCATATTATGATAGAGGCTTTGACAATGATTCTTGATTCTTCCGAGCTAATGGGTCGGGCATTCTGAGTGTCAAACCCGTATCTTGGCTGGGCGACCCGGTGGCATCTGTTATTTGGGGGTTTTGCAGCCATGGCGTCGATGAATTCTCTGTTATTTACAATTTGACCCTTCTTAGACCCTTGTCTTTTAATTAGACTTAATTATCATATTTCTCCGTATTCTGGGAGCTCAAAGAATGAGGCATCAGAGAGATAAAATGGGATTTCTTCAAGGGTGGTTGTCCCTCTCTGCTTTGCCTGTGATTTCATCTTCTCAACCAACAGCCCTTGATCTATGGGAAAATTGCAATTACACCCCTGTGGTTTTAGCGTGAATTGAACTGGGACTTGTGAAGACTTGACAGACTTAGATTTTTGGTGGCGTTAATTAAGAAGGCTGTGATGATATCTCAGAGCAATTGGATCGGGCACGTGGATGATCTGACCCGTGTCTTGGCGGGGCAGCCCGTATGGCAAGTGGGTCAACCCTCTTGCAACCGGGTCTTTGCAGCCATGGCGGGTTCATCACCCATGCCCGATCAGAAACAGAACTGAGCCTTATTTCTCATAATAATTTTTTATTTTGTGATAGTAACCATTGAAATTCACTGTATTTTGTAATTCGTCAATTCTAGTGGTGGCATCTTTTCAATCCCATACCTCCTGGTTCAAATCAGCAGAACTACCAAGAGAGAACTTGGGCACGATTTTCCTGCTTAACAGAAAGACACCTTAGATGACAAATCATGACACAAACGTAGTAATTAAGAAGGTGGCAAGGGGTCAAACTTTAAATGACTTCCACTGTTCGAGAGAAAGAGAAAGAAACCAGTCACAATTGACACACACAAGCTGCATTCCCAATTCGTGATATAGGGACCACACGCAGTTGGTTATATATTTTGGCAAAACAGTTCAGATCAGTGCTACATGAAACTGTTGAAGAACTCATAGAGTGTTTTATAATTCAATCTTTATCAAAGATTTGTCTGATATGTTCACACCATGAATTTTCAAAAATAGATTTAACATTGTGTGTGAAAATGGTGGAACAATCCAGAGGGAAGATACGTAGAAAGATATTTTCTATTGGTGTACGCTTACTGAAAAAAATGAGGATACAAAAGTTAGTTATGTGCATAAGTTGGGGGGAGAAATATCCTGTGTGTTCATGTCAACATTGCTGCTGTGTTCTCTATAACAACTAACAAAAGGAAAAAAAAAAATGTTTACACCCCCCTCTTAAGTTGGAGCGTCGGGTAAATGCACGAAGGGCGTCATGAAAATCAGGCCTTGCTAAATTCTTTGTGAAACAATTGGCAAGTTGAAGGTGAGAAGAGACATGAATAAGTGTGATAAAGCCTTCTTTAAATTTATTTTGAATAATGTGTCAGTCGATCTCGAAATGTTTTGTGTGCTCATGGAATATGGGGTTTTCTACAATATGGATTTCCACCTTGTTGTCATGTCACCAGAGAACGGGAAGCTTTGGTGTGAGCTGAAAGTCACGAAGAACATAAGTGATCCAAAGCAGTTCATAAATAGTGGTAGCAAGGCTTTGGTACTTTGTTCACAGGAGGATTTGGAGACAGTGGATTGCTTCTTGGTTTTCGATGAAACCAATGCACCATCTAAGAAAATACAATAACCTATAGTGGACTTCCTTGTAAGAGGAAAAGATGCCCAATCTGCATCACAATAAGCACGTAACTGGAGATTTTTCTGGGTTGGAAAGAAGACACCAACTGAAGGCTGCCCTTTAGATATTTAAGAACATGCATTGCCGTATCCCAATGAGCTAGAGTAGGCTATATAACAAACTGACTCAGTTGCTGCACTGCAAAACAAATGCTTGAATGAGATAAATTGAGATAAGGAAGCCTCCCCACAAGCGTTGTAAACTAGTCAGGATAGGGATAAAGAGGACTACCATCATCACAAAATTTACGCCTCTTTGGGAAAGGAGTTGCAACAACAGTAGCATCCTACATGTTTGATACTGTCAAGAATATATTTTTGTTGAGTTAGAATAGTACCATGAGAACTCTTTGCAATTTCCAACCCCAGAAAACATTTAGCAAAACTAGGATCTTTGATTGTAAGAGCATCATGCAAGTACTATTTGAGAATAGTGATCTCCAAAATATTAGAACCAGTAACATGAACACCATCAACATATACAACTAATGCCAAAAATGAAGATCCACCTTTCTTCAAGAAAAAACAACTATCATAAGCCGACTGTTGCAAACCAAACTGTAATAGCTTGGATGTAATTTCATGGTTCCACTGTCTTAAGGCTTGTTTAAGTCCATACAGTGATTTTTTCAACTTAAAAACCTATCCAACTTTGGCCTTAGAGTATCCATCAGGAGGGAGTAAGTACACTTCCTCAACGAGATGGCCGTGCAAAAAAGCATTGTTAATATCCATTTGATAAATTGGCCAAGTGTGTGCAAATGAAATGGCAAAAAATAATCTGACAGTAACAAGCTTTGCTACAGGCAAGAAGCTGTCAAAATAATCCACCCCAAACACTTGGTTGTACCCATTTGCATAGTCTAGCTTTATACCTTGCCACTATGCCATCCGGATTAAATTTCACGTTGTAAACCACTTACAACCAATAGCTTATTTGCCCTCAAGCAAATCAGTAATTCCCACGTGTCATTCTTTTCTAGTGCATCTAACTCGTTATTCATGGCCTCAATCCACTCAACATGATTAACAACCTGCTTATAAGAGGCAAGTTCTTTAGCAATTGACACATTAGCCATGTGTGTATGATAAGAAGGTGTAAAAAATGAAAGAATCAGGTGTAGGCAATTGTGAAGGGGAGCTAAAAGTGAAAGATGAATTGCAAGTGTAATCTTGCAGCCAAGATGGTGGCTTTCTGACCCTCGTACTAGTTCTTAGAGACGGTTGGCTAGTGGTAGGAATTTACTCTGTATGTTCTGGACTAGAAGAGGATAGAGCAGAAGAAATGGGAAAATGTATCTGAAGAAGAAGTAAGAGGAGCACTGGCATTAGTTATAGTCTTAGGAATAGGAAAACCATCATCAGGTAGAGAAGAATAATAAAAAGGAAAAATATGCTCAAGAAACTCTACATCTCTAGAGAAAAAAACAGAATGAGTATGAAGGTTATAAAAGCTTGTAGGCCTTAAGTCCAGAACCATAGCCTACTAGTACATATTTGTGTGCTCTTGGAGCAAACTTGTCGTTGTGGGGTGTAGTATCTACAGCATAGGTAAGGCTACCAAAGGTTTTAAGGTAGTGATAAGTCAGTGGTTTATGGAACAGGATCTCATAGGGTGTTTTGCATTGTAACATGTAACTAGGCAATCTATTGATTATATGAGTGGCTATAAGAGTGGCCTTACCCTATAATTTTGGTGGTAAATTGGATTGGAGCATCAAAGCTCTCTAGCAACTTGAAGGATGTGATTATGCTTTCGTTCTACCATCCTATTTTCTTGTGGAATATAGGGACATGTTTTTTAATGTATTATGCCTTTTTTGAGAAAAGTTGTTGACATTGAGTATTAATGAATTTAGTCCCATTATCACTTCTTATGGCTTTTATTGGACTAAATTGGGTCTACACCATGTTAAGAAAGGTGGAAAGGATTGAGGTGGTTAAATGCTTAAGAGGCATAAGATAACTCCAAGTGCTCCTACTAAAGCCATCCATCCACTATTGTGAGAAAATAATGAGCACCTGAGAGGGATAGTCTTTTGTAAGGTCTCCACTTGTTTAATGTGGAGTAAGTCAAAGGTGCTGGAGGTATGAATATGGCTCTTTGGGGAGGGTTGTGTGTGTTGTTTGGATAAGTGGCAAATATCACAGTCGCTAAGATCAAGTTCAGGAGGTTTTGAATTAACCCTTCACTAAAGAAAGAAGTTTAGCGACGCATGTCCATAATAACAATAAAAATATAAAAGCTAAAAATTAAAGACTAAAACTAAAAACTAGAATCAAACATGTTTAAACAACGCTATACAATCATGTATATATAGGGCTCTAACCCTTGATTAAAGTCCTAGGGATCGTAGGCAAGACGGGAATTTGTTTTCAAGTTGAACTCTTACCATATCAATAGGGTTGTATTCTATTCCCAAGTAGAAACTTCCGAACCCAAGGCGTGATCACGCCTTTTGCGATGAACACAATTATTTCCATATTTATACTTTTAGCTTCCTTGGCGAGGGGGAAAGGTTGGACTAATTTTTATATAGAAGTTGAATGCTTTGCTCTCATATCCAAGCTACAACAGATTGAAGATTGCCCTTCCATATGAAAGATTATTGCTAATTTTAAGGTTGGTCATAGTTTGTGTGGCCTAGTGCATGTTATACATGTGCATCTAACAAGTTATACACGTGGTCTAGTACATGTTATACCTTAAACCGGAAATAGGAAAATTCAGATCGCCTAGGGCTAAAATTGCCAGACTACCAAAAGATACATGGTATTTTTGCAAAATCAAATGTTAGAGGACTAAAAATCCCAAACGGATAAAAGTTAAAGGACCAATTTTGCAAATTTGCTATACACATCACTCGCCACATAGGCATTTTAACCGAAAACAGGAAAATCCAAGTTGCTTAGGACTAAAAGTGCCAGACAACAAAAAGATACCGGGTACTTTTGCAAAATAAAATGTTAAAGGATCAATTTTATAATTTTGCCAAAAAAATAATTAAATAAGAGAGCTAAGACATATTAAATAGTATGGTATATTGGTATTAGAGTTTCAGGGTTGAGGGTTGGGGGGGAGGAGGGTTGGGTTGAGAAAGTAAAAGGAAGAAGAAAGAACAAAAAAGGTTGAGCAGTGGAAGAGAGAGAGAGAGAGAGAGAGAGAGAGAGAGAGAGAGAGAGAATAGAAAATAAAGTTATTGATCGTGGTAAATATTATCATATATGACGTAACAATTTACAATTCATTATGTATACATCCTCTCATTACTCATATTAGGACTATCAACATAGATTTGGACGAATTTAGAATTATTTATACTTAAATTCGATATCAGATTTCATGATTGAATTTGAATCAAGATCCTACCCTATTTGCGTACATAAACACAGAACCCAGCTTTAAAAAAAAATCTTAAGTCCAAGGAACTCAACCAAATGAATAGTAAACGATAATTAAAATTTTAACATCATATAATAATAATAAAAAAAAAGGAATTAATAACTCATGTAAAACTACAACTAAAAAGAATAGAATACCATGTTGAGATATTTTTGAATTTTTCATTACGATAAAATGGCTTGAAAACAAAAATGTGCATTGTTACTTATAATGCTGTACATTTTTCATAGTATTTAAGAATTTTAATTAATATTATATATGGGTACTTTTTAAAATTTTTCTATCTTCACCTTATGTAGATAAAGATTTAATCTATCGTAGCGTTTGATTGGATAGTAGATTGACTAGCTTTTCTGCTGATGATGGGGTATGTGGTATGTTTTGTGAGTTAAATGTTTATGAAGGAGATTAGTATTAGGAGATGTTTGGCTCGAGTATTAAGCGGATTATGACCCCTTATAATTCCAGTAATTCATGTTTGATTGGTTAGGAATTTGCTAATGAGCCAAGAGGACTAGTAATCCAAGTAGTATTTGAATTTCCAAAAAAGAGGCATTATATAATTCTCACAAGGGGTGCTTAAAAGCATTACTGATTAGAACTACAAAAGTGTATTGGATATTTACCTAAATGACCTTGAAAGTCAATGTAAAATTACTTGTTAGGGTTAAATTCGTAAATCTACTTTCACATAAGAAATTCGACAAAACAAAACAAACGGTATTATATTAAGTTCTAATTCTCATAATAATACTAATACCAAACTAAATAATGTTAACAAATTCACCTATCATGTAACCCACATAGGCCTGTCAATGGGTGGGTATTTACCCACCTAGGCCCAAACCCAATTAATACCCCAAAAAAAAGCATTAGACCCGGACCCGACCCAGACCCGGTGGATCTGTGGAACCTGGTAAAATCCAGACCCGGTTTTTTCGGGTCTGGTCTGGGCCTAACCCGTCTTTTTTTTAATTAGTTTTTTTGACCAACTAAAACATGAGCTAACATGCTAATCTTCACATTTTGTTTGTTGTTGCCATGGATGTAGTTGAATAGATTGCAATGGAGAATAAAAAATAAAATATATAAACTTCAAAAAAAGCAACTCTAGCGACAATTTTAAGGATAATGTCATTTTGTTTGGTTCAATATGTTAGACTCTATTTGATTTTTGTCACAATGCTTATGGGGTGGTAAATATAATTCCCTTTTAAGCATAATTAATCTATTGTCTCTCTCTCTAAAAAAACAAAAGAAAGAGAAAAAAATAGAAAAAAATAAATAGTGTCATTGGCAATTAATACGTAGCTCAAAAAATATTAAAAAAGAAAATTACATATTCCAAATCAATCAACAAATTCTTCTAGCCCGTCTCTCGCAATAGCCCAAAAATCACTTTTGATTCAACACTCTTCCCTACATTTTAAACAAAAACAACAAAGTAAGTCAAGAATAATTTGTACAAATGCATAAAAAAATTTAAAAAAGATGAAAAAGTACCTCCCACGTTACACTCTTAACATGCTTTCCATTTAGCTTTTAGATGATGTGGCACCTTTTTCTTGAGGTGATGAAAAATAACGAAAAAGAAAAATTATGTTGAGGTAATTGTAATTTCAAACAAATAACAATAAAGATAATTATACTTACCTTTTTCTAGAGGAAGTTCAATCCAATCATCGGCTACTATCAATGCCTCTATTGCATCTGGAAGCAAACAAGTGTGTGACTCATTGATGACATGTCCTCCCACACTAAATGCTGCCTCTGACGCAACAGTAGTAGCTGGAACTGCTAATATATCTCGTGCTATCCTTGCTAAAGTAGGTAGCCGAGGGCTATTTGTTTTCCACCAATCCAAAATATTGAATGACTCTGTCTGGGAAACCTAGGCTCCTCCAAGTAGGTATCTAGCTCAGATTTTTGATTAACAACGACTCTGTTTTCACTGTACCATCTATCAAAATTAATTAAAGAACAACATATCTCGACGCTAGAGCTGCTTGGTCCAATAGATTCAATTATTGGAAAGAAAAAACTACCTCCATAGTCAATGAACAAGTCAACAAAAATATCCCGAACCTTCCAAATGAATGGATATGCATCATCTTTACCACAAATTTGAGCATAGAAAAACTCCACCAAATCCATTTTGAACCTAGGGTCAAACACAACTGCGATGGCTAAAACCAAGCAACATTCTTCCCAATATTTATCGAACTTTTCTTTCCCAACTCAACCAATCTCAAACTAATCTCACAAATATCAGGAAAAAAAATATTAGAAGTCGGATACTTCCGACCGCTAAAATGGCAGGTAACTTCATAGAATATTTGTAATCACTCATAAACGTATTCAACCACTTTCCACTCTGTCTCAAATGGATTAAACTTATAATGTTTATCTATCCTATGTAGAAGGGCAAAAACTTCCTTTACTGGCAAAGCTGTTTCAAGCAACTCGCAAGTGGAATTCCACCTATTAGGCACATCCATTGCAACTTCGCATTTACTACCCAAGTTGCAGTGATTTAATGCAATTTCAAGTTTTTGAGCAGCGACAGGATGTTTATTCAGATATCTTACAGTTTCATGAATTTTTTCAATTAACCCTCTAATTTCATTCAACCCATCTTGCACAACTAAATTTAAAATATGAGCACTGCATCAAACGTGCAACAAATCCCTACCAAAACCAATTAATGATTCGTTAAGAAGCCAAGTTTTTAATTTCTTAATCATAGAATCATTAGCAGTAGCATTATCTACAGCGACTGAAAATAACTTCTTGTCTAAGTTCCATTCCAAAATCATTTATTTCATGATACCAAATAAAGATTACCATCATGTGGAAATGGAATCTTTTTAAAATGTGGAAATGGAAACTTTTTAAACTCCATAATTTTCTTTTGCAAATCCCAATGATCATCAATAAAATGAGCAGTCAAACAACAATAGGCATCATGTGAATGAGATAAGAAGTCCAAATATCTAGAGTTAAAGATGCTTTACATTTAAGTCTGGCTATCAATTTATAAACATCGACTTTTTTCTCTTCATACACCTCAATCACATCACTCCTAATAGTATTCCTACAAGGGAATTCAAACTCCGGATTCAAACCTTTCAAAAACTTCTCAAAATACACATATTCGCCTATGTTAAATGGATACTTGTGTCTTATCACATCAATTGCCAAGTCCCTTTGGCTCTTAATTTGATTAAACTTAAATTCAACCCTAGGACTTCCGGCTAAACTACTTTTAGTTTCCAACTTGAAACATGGGCATGCATTTTGCAAGTATTTTCTTAAAGGATTGGTCCCAGCACTAGCACTGCCAGCTAAAAGCTTATCACAGTGATCACATTTAGCATGCACAATCTTATTTGCACCTTTGACCTTTTTAAAATGTTGCCATACCTCTGATTGTTTTCTTCTTGTCGCTCTAGGTGGATTAGTCACCTCTTCATTTTCACAAGGAAATTCCTGCTGACTAGATTCGATGTGTGACCCCGACATGACCAAACCTATCAAAAAAATACCTTTTAGTTCACCCAAAAACAAGTATTTAAAATAAGTAACATTACAAACCACGCACAAGTGACAACACAATGCTTAATATCTTACGTTTTCCCAAGAAATCTGCCTTATATATACACACATTTTGAGGAGGGAGTGGTTATATACATTTCAATCAATCTTATAAGATTCTTAAATGAAATCCAATTACAAACTACTGTATCATTTATGACCAATCATGAAATACAAATAAAGAAACAATTACAATTCAATAGGTTAAAATTTTCTATTCAATTTTCCAAAAATATTAATCTGCTAAACAATAATTCTAAACTATTATTTGCTCAAAGTAATATTTTAGGAATTTTCTTGTGTATGTGTAATCGATTAAAATCTGATGTTAAACGGTAACATTAGATTTTTTAATAGATTATTTCAAGATTTAAACATTAAATCTTGTTTTACCTTATTTATCTGCTGTACAAAATCTAGGAGCGGTGGGATTGTTTTTTTGTGGTCAAAGTTCATATATATATATATATATATATATATATATATATACTAGTTTGGATTGCGCGGTCGCGCGGTGGCAATGGGCATTGGGTAAATATAATGTTGAAATTGTGTATATCATTTAGTTGGGGGTGAAATAGGCATTTTATGAGTTGGTGGGTCTTCCCCATTTATTGAAGCCTTGTTACTAGATGTAAAAATATTGTGACATTGGGCCAGTAATTTTATGTGTGGCTGCAGGTGGATTTATTAAGTAGTTATTCGTAGATGGGTAGATTGATCGCAGATTGGGCGTAACGATTTTTATGACATGGGCCGACTTTTAATAGAGAACAAGAGTATTGCATTTCATATATTTATTAAAAGCGTATCATTAGATATGGAACATATGAAATATTGAAGCCCACATTTGATATTTATATGGGTTGTACTCTGGCATGGGCTATTAGTCATGATTGAACAAAATACTTTTAGGTATACAAAATATGATCCACTAGCTATGGAGACAAAAAACGTCCGATGGAGTTGACAGGCTACATTGTTATCTGGACAGAGATGAGAAAACGCGTTGTAGTAGCTGCTGCTCCGAACATCTTCATCGTAGTGTTCATGCGTTGGGATGTTGTGAAGGATAGCTACTTGTGCTGATTGGTGGTGCGTTATATATATATATATAGATATATATGTATGTATGTATATTATAAGTATATATTTTCTTCATCTGGACTTCAGTTTATGAGAACTGGGTTGTGGTAATAGTTGCTTTCTCCAGTGGCTGCAGGGTAATTTTCTCCAACATGTACTTGATAGGAAACAAATGGGAAATTAGATTATGATGGTGGTGGCGTGTTTTGTGAGAATTTACCTTATAAGTAAGGGAAAGAAAGGAGACGTACGAAATCGGGTGTTAACACCATGCACCGCCGGGTATGTAAGGAGGGGCATTCAGGCGGACACGGCTCTCCATTGCCTAATTATTGGCCAAAACAAAACAGTGCTACAATAATACAACCAAACTAAGAAAAACACGAAGTATCTATATGATATG
This sequence comes from Petrea volubilis, assembly GCA_026212405.1. Taxonomy (NCBI): domain Eukaryota; kingdom Viridiplantae; phylum Streptophyta; class Magnoliopsida; order Lamiales; family Verbenaceae; genus Petrea; species Petrea volubilis. The sequence goes on along the minus strand of CM047885.1, from coordinate 14,968,588 downwards.
CATATACATAACTGATCAAAATAGTGATTAAATAAAAACCACGAACTATAAATGAACATTTGTTCCCTATAACAACCCAACATAAAGATCTAATCAATAGCGATTAAATAACAAATACAAACCATTTATGAATAGTTGTCGCACGTAGAAAGCCAATATAATAACCAACTACACCAATAAAATAGCCAATACAATTCCAATCATATATGAGCAATATAAAATAACACAACACGTGGAATGTGAAGTATTTGTTACTTGATCTATTTTTATGGATTTCGAACACTGCAGAACATATCGCAAAGCCCTGATAGTAAAACCGCTGGCTCCTATTAAACCACCAATCGATAAATTGCCCATAATTTAACAAACCTGGAAGGCTGGCGGGCGTGGGCCAAGCCAGCTCTGCTCAAAGACGCCACGACGAAGGGACGCGTATGTGACTTCAATGGGAGGAGCCAGGCGGGAGGATGGCCACTTGTGAGGAGAAGGCTTTCCCCGCAACAAACGCCCCCTGAATTGGAATCTGCGAGTTTAACCCAGATTGGGAACTCTGTGACCACGTTAATTAAACGCACATTAAATAAAAGGCAAATTAAATAAACTAACACATTGGTTTAGGCCAACATAAGCTTTAACCAAGGAGGCACAACACAACCCACAAAAAACAATAATAATAATCAGACTTGAGAGTGAGGCCCAACCACTGAAGTTGCAGGCCCAACACACAAGACGACGTCGTTTCACGCAGCCGCGGCCACATCAGAAGCAGACCAGCGCTCGGGCCTAAAGCCCGTCATACAAATCCGACCTATTCAGTGTTGGACCTCTCTCAGGCGGGCATGTAAGGATGAGGCCAGCCAGACCAACCCGTTATTGTAGCACAAGGCCTAACAACTTATATATTAATAGTAATATATATATATATATATTGTGTAAAAATTATTACATGTGTATGTCTTCTAAAATAATTTGATTTGGGCTTTTAATTTGCTTAAAAGTAGTTTAGTCATAAAGAAACTAAAAGCCCAGCATAATTCATCTACCCTAATTCTCTTTGTGCACTTTACCTTACAACGGGAAAGTCTCAAAACCTACACGATTTTGGTAGAAACGAAATCAAAAAACTGGCAGGGGAGCAAAGGGCAATTGAACACGCCAATAAAAGAGCAACGCCCCCAAAATCTTGAAAAATATAAATAAAAAATTTTCAGCAATTTTTAAAGGCATTCAAGTTTTTAAAATAATAACATATAATATATGCCACTTTGGAACCAAAATATAAACAACACGCAACATTCAGCTGGGCCTAATCCTAACTGGAAGAAATTGAGAACTAAACCCTCAACCTTACTGCCGCTCCGCCCCTTGAGATAATTCTTTGTTCCCCTGCCGGCCGGTGAATCTTGTGTCTCACCACTTCTCGACCAGGTAAATGATTTGTTTCTCTCTCTACATTCATGCTTTATTTTCTTACTCCGTCCAAGGGTCTGAATTGTGATGGTACGGTGTGCAGAGTTGAAAATTATCAACTGGGTATAGCTTTTATGAGTTGAAAGGGATAAGGGGTAAGTGATGAATAGCAACTTTTTTTTCTAATTTTGAAATTCTTATGTTTTGAGAATTTCGTCATTGTGACCTAATGAATAATATATGCTTTGTGATACAATTTTTTCTTGGGACTTCTTTGTATGGTTACATTAGTTTATGTCTGAGTGTATCAAATGTTTTAATTTTATTTTATTTTTAAGATTTAGACTGTATTTGCTCGGTAATTTTCCATAACTAAAACCGTGAGATGAATGGTCATTAAGTGTGAAGACAAAAAGGATAAACATCTACCGATCCCCAAAGATCAAATTTTAGCGTGCTTTGATTTATCTAGTCACATCCAACTGAGATTGTGAATGAGAAGATGACAAAAAAAAAAAAAAATGTTTCTTTCAATATGATGCAGAATCGTTATTGTTAATATATTAAATTTGTTTTACAAATTTAGTCAGAATTCATCGTCTACTTTTCATGGTTTTCTTATTTCCATCATTGCTAGGAAATTGCTCCGTAGATCTACTTGGCTGCTGCACAACCCTCAGATAGCAGTGGGGTATTATTCTATCGAATACTCTGATCGGGTGAACTTTATTTGCTCTGCAAATGAGTTTGCGTAAACCTCCTCTTCCTCGGCTTCTCCTCAACAACGTTTCTTGTATGAGAAATGCGCAACAAATTCTCCGCCACGTGAATGTCTCCGTTCACGATGGAGGGGCTCTTGTTCTTACAGGTACCAACGGCTCAGGCAAAACCACTTTCTTGCGCATGTTGGCAGGCTTCACCAAACCATCTGCTGGTGAGATACTATGGAACGGTCACGACATAACTGAATCCGGTGTTTTTCATCAGTACAAGCTTCAGCTGAACTGGCTTTCCCTCAAAGATGCTGTCAAAGAAAAGTTCACAGTCCTAGACAATGTCCAATGGTTTGAAATTCTTGAAGGCAAGCAAGGGAAGTCTTTGCCGGCCCTAGAGCTTATGGGGTTGGGAAGATTGGCTAAAGAGAAAGCAAGAATGCTCTCTATGGGTCAGAGGAAAAGGTTGCAACTTGCACGGTTATTGGCCATTGACAGGCCAATTTGGTTGCTTGATGAGCCTTCGGTGGCATTGGATGATGAAGGGGTGAAATTGTTGGAGTATATAATCAAGGAACATAGAAAGAAGGGCGGGATTGTCATTGTTGCCACGCATCTCCCCATTGCAATGGAAGATGCAATGGTTTTGAGATTGCCTCCAAGGTTCCCGAGAAGGATGACTTTGGTTGATATGCTTGATCGTGGTGGGCTCGATTGAAATTATGATAACTAGAGGTGGCAAATTGGAATATGATCAATGGGTTTTAAGTGGTTTGCCGATCAAGGGGAGATGCTTGCGTGGGACGGGTTATCGTCGTGTATATAAGCTGATTGTGGTGGAGTCATGGGAAGGATTCGTGGTGGTGAGTTGTCCTGGCCTTGTTCACTCCATTGTGTTTTGATGGATTACAAATTTAATATAGATTTTAGTGAGCCAAATGTGGATCATCCCCTTATGTCAAGTTAATGCATGCAAAACTATTTGGACTGTACCAATTATTGTTTAGATGTCTAACGCTGTTATAGTCTTCTTGCCTGCAACTTCTTAACAAATATAAGTCGAGTTGAAAGTTTTGTCTCTATTTTGGTTGTCTTTATAGTTACATCGCCTTGTAAGAAATTGATGGTGACTGGTGAATTGGCATTGTGTTACTCGTTTTTCTTGTACTTTCCTTGTTTTACTTGTACCTGTTGACTATATTCAACTTCATCACTTTAGAAAAGGAAGAAATTGTTAAATAGGTAACCAAATATGGGCTTGTTATATAGGCAATAAGCCATTGGATCCTGATTGAGGTGCATCCTTTAGTTAGAAGTTGAGAAGAACAAGATAGAAAAAGGAAAAATATTTATTTAATTGAAATTAGAAAAACGTCTAGGCGAGGTGCGATGTTGCCTTGAACTCGCTCGCACCAAACTCAACTCATGTCGTTTTGATAGCATTTTCCATGTTGACGTCAAAAAGATAACAAATTCACCTTTTATGTCAAAAAGGTCAATAGATCATTCAAAAAAATGTGTTTTTTTGCATCAAAACCCAAGGTCAATAAGACATTAAGATCTACGAGCATTGTGAAATCCCAACTCAGCAATGAATGAAGCAAAAAAGGGAGATGGGTAATTCAAAGGGTTGTTGCCCTCTCTTCTTGCCTATGATTTCAATCAAATTTGTGCACAGAGTCACCCGGGTCTGATCCCAGTGTGTGTGCCTGTGTGTGAAGGATTGATTAGCTCCTGAAACATCTTATGCTCTGAATTTCTGATGCTTGTTTTTTTACTAATCATGTCATCATAATACCCTGGTTTTCTCATTTTCCTGGGATATTTTCGCACGATTAGCCAGTAATGAAACTAGAACATGTTTTCTGGGCTCGAACCACAGACCTTTGTGGAAATAACTAGCTTGTGAAGGATGTGATGATAGCTTTGGATCGGGCATAGAGAATGACTTGACCCGTACTTTGGCGGGGCAAAACCTGGACGGCATGTGTCTCCATCCACATGGAACTGGGTTTTTTGCAGCCATGGCGGTGCATGTATCTATCTCCTTGCCTGCTGTATTTGCCGATATGAGCCTCACTCACACCTTTTCCTTGTGTTCTCTTATTTTTCTTAGCAATTCCTAACTGGAACTGGATAAAAAACAAAGCTGGACTTGTAGTTTTGGCTTTATAGTGGGCTCTTTTGGCAAATTCAGGTGGGATTTACGACTGAAAAATGAAAATCACAGGTTGTCTATGTGTATTCTGATTGCATAATATTTGGGCTGAAAAGCACTTTGCACCCACAAAAATACTTATTTTGGTACTTTTCACCCTCAAAAATAATAACCAAAGTTTAATAGTTGTTAGCAAGTTGCACACTCAAATAAAATTCCAGTAAATAAAAATATTTCTTGGCACTGTACAGCAAAAAAATTGTCCTATAATTGATGGGTAAATTAGTTATCCTTTTAATTTTTCAATCCATAAAAATGTTAATGAAAAATCGTGTAGCTAGTTTGTATGTGGTACTTTCAATCCTTTTCATTCAAATTGATCATTTCCTATTATTTAATTAGTTTTAAATACAAGATAAGTTATTAAATTATTTTTGTGCACTTTTTTAATTTTATTTGATCTAATGGGATATAAACTCATCGTTATTTTTTATAAGAAAAACAATAACTTAAATACATTAATAGTTGGATAGAAAAAAAGGAAAAATTATACGAAATTTTGTTCTTTTTACTATATTAATAATTAATTCGATCATTTTTTCCTTTTTTTTTAAAACACTGTCGAACAAAGTTTAAAATTTCTAAATAGTGATCATGTATTAAGTAATGAATATAATTTTATGTAACATAAATAAAACAAATAACAAAAGAATATCCATATTATATAACTATTCTTAGATACTTATAAATTAAATTAGTTTTAATAATTATTGTTAATCATATTTTATATGGAGTTCAAAGAGTTTGGACTGAACTTACTCGCTTTCAAAATTTGAGGAAATTAATGTAGTATAGACTATACTTATAATTAAGTGAAAGTAAACATAAACAATATTCGTGCCAACTTTTAATTAGAGTTATCAATTATTTCATGATATCTCAATCCCTAATCTAGTGTATCTTTAATAAGGAACTGATCAAAATATTTTTGAAGGTGCAACTTGCCAAAGAGTGCTAAAGTAAAGGTGTAGTGTACAACCTTTTTTTTAAGGGTGTAAATTGTCCAAATGAGTATTTTAGGGGGTCCAAAATGCCTTTTGCTATAATATTTGCTTAATTTATCACGTTGAATACAAGTTTTGATTCCCCTATATATTTTGTTTATCAGTGTTTATTTTTTTCTTGGACTTGTTTGCGCATTGTGTGAACTAGGCCTTTCAACTTTAAGATGTTTGTTCTCAATTGAACCACCATCATTCAGCTTAATGTGTTAGTTAAATTTGCAAGGCATAAGATTATGTAACATGTATTTACAATAGAAGAATTCAATCTTTCAATACATGTCTGTGATTAATTGAATTCTTTCAATATCTACTCCTAATGCAATGATCCAAGTGAGAGTTCTTGTGACCCGCAAATGTGCACAAGATCCTGAGGCTTGTCGAAAAGACCTAGTAACCTAAGAACATAGATAAGAGTTAGGACCTGATTCGAGTTAATCCAACATAGGTGCTAAATTAGCCAAATGAATGTTAAAAGACCTTGGTAAACTATAAAGAATGAACATGTAAATGGTTAGGGATGAGAATATTTACGTTATGCTTCTAAGTTAGTCAAAGGAATATTAAAATTTTTTGTAAACTATAAAAAATGAACAGGTAAAGTGTTAATGATGAGAATTCTTATGTCAAAGTGGGGTAAAAGCTTAGAGACCTGGGTGAACTCAATAGTGTTTTAGAGAAAAATAAAATTTCGGCAAAGTAAAATGTCATAATGAAGTTCATCTGCCGAGTATTCATAGGGAACTATTCTAACATAACCATGTAGCATGTGCCACATGAAATGACCTGAACCATTGATTGAGTTGGGCATCTACAACCCGCAATTTGGATCCTAAATTGGGTCTAAGTGACCCATTCGAAGTGACACTAGTCATGGAGTGTTCTGTAATATAGTGCTATTATTAGGGGCATTTTGTTCTTATGTTTTCTTTTGTGCCTTGTGGCCTCATGTAAGGCTCTGCTACTGCCATTTTACTCCGTTGGGCAGGGACTTATCTATACTTTTAGGGCTAAATTACACTTGAGTTCCATAACTTAGGCATTTTTGTACATTTGATTTTATATGTTGGTCTCTGGCATATTTGGTCCTATATATTTCTAATTTTGGACAAATTTGGTCTTGAACCGACAAATTTAGTCCTTTATTTTTGTAAAGTTGGTCCTCCGCCAATCTTCTGATCCAATTGATAGTCTCTGGCAATTTACCAATCCAATTGATAATCTTTGGTGTGGCGTGAGTTCCATGTGGTACATTTAGATGAGAAATGAACTTCATAAGCATTATAATATCAAGATACAATTTCTTCAAAAAAAAAAAAAAAAAACTCATGGAGCAAGTGGTTTCTTGATCCAAGATTTCTGCTCAGCCGTCAACTAAGTTGAAAATTTGATGTTGAACTTGATCCTCATGTTGCTCCATTTTGTGGGTTTTTTGGAATGGCCATTCTTTCTCCACACACCACCTCTTTATAGGTAGGATGGATCATACTGTTGATCGGTATATTGAAGCTCCTCCCGTCAAATGTTGTGAGATGAATTTGTAATGTTCTTGCTGATTTAATTAAGGTGTTTGAGGAATCTAGCTATATAAATTTGGTTTGGTTAAGAGTTGATTTCAGAAAAGAGGAAGGAGGAGAATTTTGGATAGACTCGTTGTCCTTTTCTTTCCCAATTTCTCAACTTATACAAAAGCAACAAAAATCAATGAAAATGACATTATCAAATAAAGAAAAAAATCTAATCAGGAAATGGTTCCTTCCCTGCAACAGTAAGGAGCACTACACTGAAATAATAGTTGTTAGGTTAGTTAGGCCTAGAGCAATCTCATCAGTCATTTGTTGTAAATTCTAGATATCGTCACATGTTGCGCAAGGATTTTGATAGCAAATTAATGAAACGGCATCGTCTTAGTCTTTTTAATTGCAACAACTCTATCCATCATGTGCCTGAGATTGCTCTGACTCTTCTGACAGAACGACCCTCTTTCTTCTTGGAATCTATCTCTAATAAAGTGACATTTCCCTCTTGTTGAAGACATCCTTGTCCCCAAGGATCGAATTTGGGGAATTTAGACTTGATGTAGTCATAATCTTCCCAAGTGGCTTGTTCAGGGTTGGTGTAATCCCACTAAACCAGGATTTGAGGAACTGGATTGTTGTCCTGGGGCATCATTCTCTTATTTAGCACTGCAACAGGTTATATTTTGTAATTTCCCTCTGCGTCTACATTAGGATGTGCTTATGGACAATTTTCCTTTTGAGAAGTGATACATGAAAAACAGGGTATAATTGGATACTTAGGGGTAACTGTAATTTGTATGCTACAACTCACATTCTGTGTTATTGTGAATGGTCCAAAATATTTAGGTGCTAACTTCAAATGCCTTCTAACTGCCATTGATGAGTGTTTGTAGGGCTGCAACCTTAGATATACCTCATCCCCAACTTGGAAACTTCGTTCTGTCTTGTTCTTGTCCGCATAAAATTTCATACGTTCTTGTGCTTGTTGCAAGTTTTCTCTTAATTGGTTAATGATTTGCCTTTTTTCATGCATCCAATTTTTGACATCCTGGTGCTCTGTGTGTGTATAGGGTCCTATGGGTATATGGGAGGGAGAGTAACCATATAAGTCCTGGAAGGGTGTTATCTTGAGGCTTGAGTGGGAGTTGGTATTATACCAAAACTCAGCCAAGGATATCTACCGGTTCCATTATTTTGGCCTGATCAGGTGTGTCATGCACCTAAGATAAGTTTCAAGACACTGATTCATACATTCAGTCTGACCATCGATTGGGGGTGGTAGGTAGAGGACATGTCTAAGGATGTCCCTAGGTGTCTAAACATAGACTTCCAAAACATGCTGGTGAAAATTCTATCCCTATTAAATACTATGCTAACGAAGGCCATGAAGTTTATAAATGCAATCAATGAATACTTTAGCTATGTATTCAGTTGAATAAAGGTGAGTGAGAGGGATAAAACGAGCATATTTGGTAAGCCTATCAACTACCACTAGTGTAGCATTTTTGCCTTCTAAAGTAGGCAACCCTTCTATGAAATCGATAGAAATGTGTGACCAAACCTAGTAGGGATAGTTAAAGCATGTAACAACCCAGGGTAAAGAACATGCCCATGTTTATTTCTTTGACAGATATCACAGTCTCTTACCCAAGTGTGCACCTATTCCTTCATGTTTGGGCAATAAAACAATGATTTGGTTCTCTCATAGGTTCCTTTCATACCTGAATGTCCTCCTAAAAATGAATCATGCATCATTTTGATAACTCTCTGTCTTATTCCTCCATTGCTCCCTACACAGATTCTATTTTGGTATTTGAGCAAGCCAGTATTAAGAGAGAATTCTGGGTGGGCGGTGTCATCAACAAGTTTGGCTTGAGCAATATTTTGAAAGTAATTGTCCCCTATATAGCTTTCCTACACCTCTTTCATCCATTTAGGTGGCCAGTATTACACTGCACCTCTTGCTCCCTTCTTGATAAAGCATCTGTTGCTCTATTCTCGCTCCTCTTTTTGTCCTGCACTTCATAGTCCAATCTCATCAGCTTTGTCATCCTCTTCTGTTGAACAACAGATTCAATCCATTAATTTAATAGGTACTTGAGACTTTGTTGATCTATCTTGATTACAAATTGATGCCCCTAGAGGTAATATCTCCACTTAGCCACTGCCACTAGGACATGCAGGAATTCCTTCTCATACATAGAGAATCCTTGATTTCTTACCCCGAGTGCCTTACTAATAAAAGCTATTGGTGTTTTATTTTGCATAAGAATAGCTCCAATCCCTATCCTGCATGTATCTATTTCCAATTCAAAAGGTTTGGAAAATTTTGGTAAGGCCAGAACTGGTGTAGTGGTCATGGCAGACTTAAGTTTATCAAGAGCCTGTTGTGCAATTGGGCTCCACTTAAAACTATCCTTCTTGAGTAACTTTGTTAATGGTTTGCTGATAATCTAATACCCCTTGATAAACTTCCTGTAGTACCCCGTGAGTCCTAGAAATCCTCTCAATGCCTTCACATCCTTTGGTGTTGGCCAAGTGATCATGCATTCGATTTTGGATGGGTCAATAGCCACTCCCTTACATGTTACTATATACACTAAATACTCTATCTTAGTTTGCATAAAACTTTACTTACTCTGCTTGGCATACAACTGATTCTATCTTAGCTTCCCTAAAGTTTGCTTGAGATGCTCTATGTGTTCTTCATTGGTTTAACTGTAAGTGAGAATGTCATTAAAGAACACCAATACTGATTTCCTAAGCTATTCAGCAAATACCTGATTCATTAGAGCTTGAAAGTTAGAGGGTGGATTACACGACCTAAATGGCATTACAAGAAACTCATAGTGTTTGCTTTGACTTATATAACTAGTCTTGTAAATATCTTCACCTCTCAGCCTTATCTGGAAATACCCTGATCTCAAGTCTATTTTTGAAAAAAAAAATTGGCCCCATATAACTCATCCAACAGCTCATCTATGATGGGAATGGGAAAATTGTGCTTGACTGTGAGGCTATTAAGATATCTGTAATCAACACAGAGTCTCCATTGCATATTCTTCATTTTAACCGACAAGATAGGGGATGCAAATGGACCTTGGCTCGGTTTTTTGATTCTTGCTTCTAACATTCCCTTAATAATGCCTTCAATTTTCCCCTTTTGAATGTGGGGATATCTGTATGGTGCTTGCTTCTTTGGGGCTGCCCCAGGTATAAGAGTAATCTGATGCTCTATTGGTCTTTCTAGTGGCAATGACTTAGGTTCTTCAAAAACATCCTTGTGTTCATCTAAAACTTTTTCTAGTCCAACATCTACTTTTGTATTCCCTATAGCTTTTATATTTACTGAAAAGAATTGCCCTTTCAAGCCATACCCTCCTTTTTTAAATAACTTGCCAAATACCTTAGTTGAAATAAGCTTAAGTTCAACTTTCTCTGTCATAGCCTTCATAGTTGCCCTCTTACCTTGCTTTGAGATAGTGATCTTCATTTTCTCATAGTCAAACTCCACGGGACTATTAACTGTAAGCCAGTCTCTCGCTAACACAACATCACATCCCTCTAATGATAACACTCTAATAGGTCCCTCAAATTGGTTCCCTTGTATACTCCACACAAAATTAGGGCAAGCTACCCTACGGACTATCTTACTCCCGTTAGCTACATTAACAAGCATAAGAGTAGTGTATTCTAGATAACATCCCAAATTTTGAGCTGTATTTTCATTAAGAAAACAATTTGTGCTACCACTATCTATTAATATCTGAACCTGTTACCCATACACAGAACCCCTGATTCTTAATGTATTGAGATCTAAATTTCCAGACATAGCATTTAGGAATAGTGTCATTTCATCCACTACCTCTTCTTTACTTACTAGTTCCTCATCTCGTATTTCAGTAGCACAAGCTTGCTCTCATTCCTATATCATGATCATGAACACCTGCTTTTGCTTACATTTATGTCCAGGAACATAAGTCTCATCACAGTTGTAGCATAAATTCTTCTCCCTTCTAGCTCTCATCTCTACAGTAGTGAGTAATTTTCTTGGGGCTGGATTTGGATTATGGTTGGGTTTGTAAGGGGGCTTGGTAGGGTTGGAAAAGTTTCTTGGGAAAGTGTTTTGGTTGGGAGTTTGGAAAGGTGGTTTGTAAGAGATTTTAGGATGCAATGGGGGCTTGTGGGTGTTGCTAAATCTTTTGATGATGGTTTCTACAATGCCTTCTTATCTCTTAGCCAGGGAAATAGCTTGAGCAAAACTTTGTAGTTTCAAGGCCATCACTGCTCCTTTTATGTCATCCCTAAAGCCACTAACAAAGCTAGCTATAAAGAATTCATCTGTAAAATTCCTATTAAACACCAACATGTGTGATTTGAGCTCCTTAAATTTCCCTAAGTATTGATCAACAGTTCTAGTTTGGCACAACTTATTAAATTCACCAATCATCAACTTGGGTTCTATACTATCAAACCTTTCTAAAACAGCCTTAATGAATTGCTCCCAATTTGGTATTTTCCCTTCCTCCATATAACCTTGGACCTATAGCTCCACCCTTCCCTCCAGGTAAACAGATGCCAATCCCATTTTCTATTCATTGGAACTGTCAGGTAATAATTGGAAATACCTAGTGCTTTTCCTAATCCAAGCTCTTGGGTTTTCTCTATCAAAACGGGAAAACTCAAATTTGGTGAATGAACTAATGCTCCATTGAATCCCAATCGTATCACTTTCTCCATTCTCATTGCAAACTGGTGGGTATTGAGAAGAAGATCTATGCTCCAGAGATCCAGTGGGTAATTCTCCAATTAGAGGTCTATTTCTATTATACTGATGTATCTGCTCAATGATATTTTGCAACTGTTGAAGGATTAGTTTTTTGTTATCTTCCAAGGATTTCACTAACCCTTTGAGCTCTCCTTGAGTTTTTGCTAAGTGGTCATATTGTACATGAAGGTGGTGCTCGTTAGCGGTCCTTAAATCCTTTTCTTCTGCCATTATTGCTTCATGTTTCTTTTGGAATTCAAATAATTCCTTGAGCCTTGCCTTTTCTTCTGCGTGTGCAGCTTCTTGCCTTTTTTGAGCTTCATACAAATCCTTAAGCTTGATTGCCTCCGCCATTTTGGAACTAGAGCCGTCGATGAGCCGCCAAGGATCGACGGTACTGATACCAAATGTAATGTTCTTACTGATTTAATTAAGGTATTTGAGGAACCTAGCTATATGAATTTAGTTTGGTTAAGAGTTGATTTCAGAAAAGGGGAGGGATTGAGAAGAATGAGAGAGAGAGAGAGAGAGAAAGAGGAGAATTCTGGATAAACTGGTTGTCCTTGTCATTCCCAATTTCTTAGCTTATATAAATGCTACAAAAATCAATGAAAATGACATAATCAAATAAAGAAAAAAAATCTATTCAGGAAATGGTTCCTTCCTCTGCAATAGGAACACTACACTGAAATAATAGTTGTTGGGTTAGTTAGGCCTGGAGCAATCTTATTTGTCCTTTGTTGTTAATTATAGTGGTCTGGATATTGTCCCGTGTTGCGCTAAGATTTTGACAGCAAATTAATGAAACGGCGGTGCCTTAGTCTTTTTAATTGCATCAGCTATATCCATCATGTGGCTGAGATCGCTCCTGACTCTTCTAATCGAACGGTCCTCCTTCTTCCTGAAATCTATCTCTAATAACGTGACGGAATCATGTAATCTGTTGGTGCTTGGGCATGTGATATGTTTTGCGTAACCACAAGATCATGTCCATCCCTTGTGAACATGCTGTGTGGCTTCTCGTTTATTATGAATACTAAATTTGATAGAATGGCGTTTGGCTGTTTGTGTCCTTTTTTTTTCGGGGGAGGGGGGATTGTGATCTTTGTGTCCCTTTTTTCAGTCAGGTTTTATGTCGATCGTGAGAATCTCTTCTACGAGCAAGGTCTTCCTGCACCAAGACAAGTGTTCCCCTAATATTACTTTTGAAGGGACAATTTTGCTCTAAGGATTTAGAATTCTACCTTTTTGATGGAGGTTATCTAATATTGATATCATGTTGTGAACGTGAGAGATTATCAATTGGGCGGGAAATGCGACAAAAGGTCAACTTTGCAACAATAAAGGAGTAAATTTGTCATGTTAGGACCAAAATTGTTAGGCTTTTGAGCCAAAATTTCCAAGCTAGGGTCAAATGTATCGAAAATTACAACATAGACAAGACCAAATATCTGAGAGGCCAACATATTAGACTAAATGTGCCAAAATGTCTAAATTAGAGGACTAAAAGTGTAATTTAGCCATACTTTGGACTTTATCCCATGCGCTTTTTTCAAAAATGTTATTATAACTAAAAATAATTTCCAAACTATTACCGTTTTAAAAATATTTCTCATATTATTACTCATATTTCCACATATAGTGCTATGTAGGCCAAAAATAATTAGTTGGATTTCTTTTTAATTTCTTTTCCCTTACTTTATAGGTCCACAAAGATTTGCTAGTTACAATGTTCTATTTTTCTCAATACCATTTAAACTAATTTAATAGAATCTCATGTCTTTTTCCTCCCTACCATTGTCTACAATTGAGGAGCATGTTATCTCAAAATTTACTTATTTTTTTGGGCATTAATCCACAATTTGAATAGTGGCGAAGTAAGAACTAGTAAATATATATTCTTTTATTTTATTCATATTATGAAATTAATATGAGATTATAAATAAGATTCTCATTTATTTTATAAACAATTTAGAATTCTAATTTAACTACATAAATCTAGTTATTAGTGCTTATTGAGCAACTAAATTTTATTTATTAATCCATTTGAGTTTTTTTTTTAGATGATTGCTGAGGATTTGGTATGATGCAATATTATTCATGATAATTATTTTAAAACTCCAATACAACAGAAATTGATATAGTTTTGTTTCTCCTTTATTCATAGATCACTAAATCCACTATTTTTTTTTATCTTTTTCCATTTTTTGTGATTAAAGAATTTCAAAAGCAACATTTCTTGTACAATAATCTCAAATTCAAGTAAAAAGAAGTTAAATTTATAGCTAAAATCTATAATTTTGCTATAAATAAAAATCAATTCATTAATAAAACTCACTTGTAAAAAGAAGGGTAACTATCATAAATGATCCCTAAAGTTTGCGGTTAGAATCACTTTAGTCCATAATTTTCAAATTTCAATATTTTATTCCTTTATGTTTTACTTTAGTTTCACTTTAGTCCTTCAATCAATTTTTCTAGGGGGTAAAGTTTTCAATCTCAAGTTTGAGTTACACTTTATTCCTTAAAATTTTATATGTTTTTCACTTTAGTGCTTGAAAGTTTTAATTTTTTATATTGATTCTCTAAAACTTACAAATGTAGTATTATATACTCTTGCTAGTGTTGTTACCACACATTACCTATAAAAGGAATGAGATTAAAATTATAATACAAAAAATTAAAAGAAAAATAAAAAAATTTAAGAGCAATACTTCATGCCTTCTAAAATAAGATGTTCTTGTACCGATCAAATTTTAAAATAAAACTTCAATTTTGAAAAATATGTAATAAGTTGCAAATTTAGATAACTTTTGATTTTGTTTTTTTTTTTTTAAAGAAAATATTACATACATATCTAGTATCTACCTACACTTCAACAGTTTTAATTTTTGCAACTTTAAACTTCTAGTTAAAAAACCTTAAGAGACATATCTTTCATGACCAAACAATAATATAAAATTGTGAAAAAAATAAAATTTCAAGAACTAAATTGCAAAAAATATAAACTTTGATTGCAAAAAATATAAACTAAAATTTTGAAGGCCTATAATGTAGTTTAAACTTTGATTGATAATTTACCCCCCTAAAATACTGACCGAAGGACTAAAGTGAAACATAATTAAACTTGAAGGACCAAAATGTTGCGAGTTAAGGATTAGAAACTAAAGAGAATCTAATCGTAAACTTTAGGGATCATATATGATATTTGTCCCAAAAAGAATATGCAAGCTCTTATTATAATGTCATGATTACCCAATTATTTGATGTGTTGATTAAGTGTTAGAAATATAACTAAAAATTAAAAAAAAATGAAAAAGTCCAAAAAGATAAATTTTAAATAAAAAAAAATAAATCAAATATATGTTTAGAATGTAATTTACACTGATCATTATAGGGTTTGGAATAGAATCAATTAATTATATCAAATCGTTAAATGAAGATTAAATATTTACTTGTGGGCCTATTAATTAGGAAATAAAAAAAATAAAAACTCCAACTAATCATTTTTTTTGTCCACATAGCAATACATGTGCCAACGTGAATAATAATAATAATATAAAAAATATTTTTGAATGAGCAATAATTTTAAAATTATTTTTAGTAGAATAATATTTTGCACCAAAAAAACTTTTATCTCATCAATACCAAAAAATAAAGTACTTACGTAATTACATCAATGTCAGTTTTTGTAATTGCGAGTTTTTTTTTTTTTTTCCGTTGCCCACCTAGCTCACCGAAACTTTTGCCCCGACTACGTCCGGATTCGACCCGCGTCGCGCACCTGGCATTGGTGGGTGAGTCTCCCAACGGAAATTTCTGCATACATTGGGGTTCGAAATCGAGATCCCGTTTAAGCGATACCGAACCGCTTACCACTCGGACAAAAAAACTTTTATCTCATCAATACCAAAAAATAAAGTACTGACGTAATTACGTCAATGTCAGTTTTTTTTTTTTTTTTTTGGTTATGTCAATGTCAGTTTTTGCAATTGCGAGTTTGTGACAAATTATCTTGGAGCCAAATTTCATCATCCAAGTCGAGAATCTTCTAGACATAAAAATAAATGCAAAATCGAACAGCTTTTGTCGTTAATAGTGCTGTTCTCCCATATGTTCGATGACAAAACTACCCTTCTGCGCCGGAGCCATTAATGCCGAAGTCAAATTAAGTTCCGCACGGAGGGCCAAAAGGCAAACGTGAAAAATCCCAACTCAAGAATGAGGCAGAACACACAGAGATGGGATGTTTCCATGGGCGGTTGCCCCTCTCTTCTTGCCTATGATTTCAAACACTTAAATCAACGGCCCTTTTCTTCCAAACAGTCATCATCCGGGTCGCATCCCTGTGTGTGACTGTGTGTGAAGTAAATTATCCCTTGAGATATATTGTTATCATTATTATCCCTGAAACAGCTTATGCTTTCTTGAGTTTCTGAATGCTTGTTTTGCATTCTCCTCATCATCACCATCAACAACATCAACATCATACTCTGCTTTTTTCTCATTCTCTTGGGACCTTTCGCACTATGAGCAAGTATTTTCCGGGATCGAACCAAGACCTCTCTGGAAATAGCTGCTCCAAACTTGTGAAGGCTGTGATGATGATAAGAGTTTTCTACGAGTTAGGTCGGGCATGGAGAATTACTTGACCCGTATCTTGGCGGGGCGAAACCCGGATGGCATGGGGCTCCGCTCGTGTACTCATGCAACTGGGTCATTTGCAGCCATGGCGGTGTGTTTATTTCTTTGCCTGGTTTATTTCCAGATCTGAGCCTCACATCTTTCCCCTGTGTTCTTGTCTTTTTATTAGCAATTTCTCCGAAACCTTGCCTAAATTCCCAACAATCGACTCAAATGAGGGTTAATTGTTCTTAATTGCTTGATAAAATCAAGTGGGTTCAATGTCCAGATCTCTGATACGGCGTCTTTACAAGCTGTTTCTCCTCCGGCCGACAAATCGGAGCTCCATAAATGCAAGGCTCTGATGATAAATGTTTTGTCTAAAGAGCAGGTGAATTGGGCACTGCGTAACCGGACCCTTATCTTGGCGGGGCAGCCCACGTGACCTGTTTGGGTGGGTTTGATGAAATTGTCATTTCTTGCTCAAATGGGACAGCTGGTGATTTTGCAGCCATGGCCGTGTCTCATGCGCAGTGCCGGATTTCATACAGATATGGGCCTCTCTCTCTCTCTCTCTCTCTCTCTCTCTCTGTCTCTCACACACACACACTCACTCTCCTATTATACCACAAAACGCCATAAGATAAGGGTAAATAATTTGCCTTCTTACTCCCATAAGCTATACTTTGTTTACTCTATAATCTTAATTTTGTTTTAATTATAGAATAAAAAATATAAAATACTAAAACATTTCCTTTTTCTGTATTTTTAGTTCGTCAATTAATATTTTTCTCATATTTTTTTCTCTTTCTCGTGCTTTATTTCATCAATTAACTGGAATTTGCCCTTGTTTAGAATTATCCTCCAGTCATCAGCTTAAACAAATAAAAAAATTTTTTGACAGCTGTGGGATTTGTACCCACGCCCTTTCGGACCAGAGCCTAAATCTGGCGCCTTAGACCCCTCGGCCAAACTGTCAATATTGAGAATTTTATTTTATCCTGTTATTGTTAACGTTTTCTGATTTAATTAATAAACATATATTACTATTGGGATTTGGGACTTATTAAGACACAAAGAATTGAAAGCAAACTCTACCACGTTGGACATATCCTGTTTGCACATAACACTTGGAAGGCACTTTCCTCACATTTATTAATGCAAATAAGAATATTACTTCAATCTTCATGTAAATAGACAACATTATTGATAATTTAAATATAATAATCCTTAATTTCTGGTCTATTTTAGCACGTATAATTATAATATTTTTTTTTTTGATAAATGTATCTTTATTCAATTTTCCAAAAAAACCAAAACAATATTTATTCAAAATTTAAGATAAGACAGGACATTTTTAATTCGCATCAAATGATGAAATTAATTTATTATTAATAATTTATATATAATTGTTTTTGCGGTTTATTTAACTTTGATTTGGATAAGTGTGTTGTTATTCATTTATCCAAAAGAATTCAATATTTATTCCAAATTTAAGATAAGACAGGACATTTTTAATTCGCATCAAATGACGAAATTAATTTATTTCATTTTATTTTTCTTATTAAAATTTTAAAACCAAACGGTAAATAAGAAATAAGAAAGAAACAAGTTTCAAAAATAGTTTTGAAAGGGCCACTAACAAGGGGAGTTCTATGATTAGTCATAATCGTAGGTGACTAATCTTAGTCACCCTCTAAAAAATTGCCACGTGTACAATTTTAAAATATTTTAATAAGTTGTAGGTTTTTTTAATTTTTGAACAACCCGCTATCATAAGTCAAAATTTCTCTCTCCTCCCCCTCTCTCTCCATATTTCCTAATTTCTCTCTCTCTCTCTCTCTATATATATATATATATATATATATATATATAACGTTCCATATTCGATCTATCTCTCTCTCAAATCATTCATTTAATTATTAACCTTAAGCAAAAAAATTTCTTAATTATTAAGACTTCTTAGTATAAATTATTTCTACTACAATTTAAATATTTAGCTTCAATTAAATAAAAATTGCATCATATTTTATTTCATTACTTATAGATAATAATATTATTATTCTCTTTTAAGTATTCTCATGGATGAACTTAACTAAAATTATTATTATTATTATAAAGGGAGAATAATATTCGGCATTCAATCATATAAGTACATATATTTTCTCCAAGTTATCATTAAAATATTGACTCGTTAGTATGAAAAATATTATATGAATTTATAGACGTACAAATAAAATAAAAATTCTAGGAAAAAAAATAAATTCAAATAAACTATTTACATTTATTTTGTTTATTTTAAATAAGTCAAACAAATTATGTGCAAATAATATTTCACTATACATATTAACCATAACTATTCAAATCAATAAACAATTTTTATATTCTTCTTCTTATTATTATTATTATTATTATTATTATTGTTGTTGTTGTTGTTGTTGTTGTTGTGTTTCATAGCATATCTCCATTAATAATCAAAGCACAATTTCTTTTACCAACTAATGCTTGTTGTGTTCCTCTCTTTGTATTTTATACATACAAATTGATTTTAAAATTACATTATTCAATATTACTATAGATCAATCGTTTTGAAATAAATCTATGGATAATATAAACAGTTTACTAAATAATGATATCCATATTTTATAATTTTTTTTCTTTTTTAAAAAATAGATGTTCATATTTTATGTATATTCTTAAAATAATTTATAATGAATGTGATACATTTTTTAAATATGTTAAAAAATTAAATTAAATGTAAATTTTTATCAACTATTAACATATATTCGAATTTTTGAGTTATAAATAATATTTATTTTGGTATCAATTTAGTATTTTAATTTTTTTTATCACAATTTTCAATTAATTATCCTTGTTAATACACATTTCTAAAATTAAAAAAAAGTTATAAAAAGTACCATGGTAGTTATAATTTAAAAATAAAAATAAAGGTACCATGGTATTAAAACATAAAAAATTAACTGAATATAATGGTACTACAGTATTCTAATAGTACAATGGTATTAAAAAAAATTATAATGAGTACCATGTTTCCTTTTTTATTTTAAAAATAAAATTTTATTTGGTTAATATTTGGTGGATCATAAATGATCTACTATAATAATGGTTGTATAAAAATTTTCTTGCTAACCTGTATAGCAGGTAACCTTTCTAATTTACCTGCATAACAGGTTGCAGGTCATATGAAGATTAATGATTTAGATTAAATATCACACATCTAATGACTAAAATTAAAAGTGACTAACATTAGTCACCTACGAACTGTGACTAATGATAGAATTTTCCCACTAACAATCCCTTGCCCGCAAATTGACTAATATGTTCTTGAAAATTTGCAGGTGTCTGTAACTAGATAAAAGGGCGTAAGGCATCAACTCGAAGGACAATATTGTCAAAGTGTCACGAAAGCAAACCCTTTTTCCATACCTCAAAAAGGGTGACGAATATATCGGCACTTAAAACAACAAAACCATATTCATGTAGCTCAAAGAATGAGGCAATGGGATTTATTCAAGGGTGGTTGCCCCTCTCTGACTTGCCTGTGATTTCTTTATAATTATTATTTAACCAACAGCCCTTAATCTATGAGAAAATTGCTATTAACCCCTGAGGTTTTCGCGTATATTCAACTGGGACAGAGAGAGTACAGAGAAACAGACTGAGATTTTATTGGTTTTTTAACTGAGAAGGCTGTGACGAAATCTGAGGGCAATTGGATCGGGCATGGGGACGATCCGACCCGTATCTTGGCGGGGCAGCCCGGATGGCGAGTGGGTAAACCCGCATGCAACCGGGTCTTGGCAGCCATGGCGGGCTCACTACCTCGGCCCGATCAGAAACAGATCTGAGCCCCATTTCTCTTAGTCAATTCTATTTGAGATCTTTCTGGATTGTTGGTTTTAAGGGTTGGTTTCAGTTTGTCCCCTGTACTATGTGGTTTGTATTTCTTTTGTTTTATTTTATTTTTCGTTTTTACATTTTTATCTTTTTTTTTTTTTTATTTCACTCTGTCAAATAATAGCTAGATATAGAAAATTTTAGTTTGTGTCAACTACGTTGCGTGGAGTGAAATCAAGTTATTTGACTATGAAATGATATTAACATATTTGATTCTGATACTTAAATTCCCTTGTATTGTAAGAACTTTTAAATGTTTTCTTTTTTAACAAGTTAGTAATTTAATGATGTGAAGCAAATTAGTTGAATAACTTTTAGTTCTACCATAAAGGTGCGATCGTTGTTAAAATATTCTGAATTTTTCTTATTTTTAATGTATAATTATTTAATTGTGAAAGCGAACTCAAATTTTTTCTAAAAAGGAAAGAAAACCTAGTTTTAATTCATTTAATGAGGGGACATTCTGTTAAATGTTTTCCAATGCCTTATAGCGTTAAGTGTGGATTTTTATTCTTTCAAGTAATTTGTTAATAGTTTGTTTGTTGATTTATTGATAATTATTAGAGTTGTAGATATTTGGTGGTGTTAATCCTACTTTCAAGTAGTTGTTAGTGGATTGTTTGTTAATTTATTGATAATTGTAACAATTGTTATTTCATGAGTATTTATTCTATGTCCAAATGGTTCGTTTGTAATTTGTTTGTTCATTTATTAATAATTGTAATAGTTATTGATGTTGATTGATATTTCATGATACACTTGATGATCATTGAAATTGCAATTACACCCCTGTGGTTTTCGCGTGAATTGAACTGGGACTTGTTAAGACTAGAGATGCTTGGATTTTTGGTGGCGTTAACTGAGAAGGCTGTGATGGTATCTCAGAGCAATTGGATCGGTCATGTGGATGATCTGACCCGTATCTTGGCGGGGCAGCCCGTGTGGCAAGTGGGTCAACCCTCATGCAACCAGGTCTTTGCAGCCATGGCGGGTTCATCAGCCATGCCCGATCAGAAACAGATCTGAGCCTTATTTCCCATAATTTTTTTTTGTGTGATAGGAATCAATGAAATTCATTGAATTATGTAATTTGTCAATTCTAGTGGTGGCATCTTTTCTATCCCATACCTCCTTCTGGTTCATATCAGCAGAACTACCAAGAGAGAAAACTTGGGCCATGGTTTTCCTGCTTAACAGAAAGACATCTCAGATGGCATATCATGACACAAACGTAGTAATTAAGAAGGTGACAAGGGGTCAAAGTTTACATGACTTCCAATGTTCGATAGAAACAGAAAGAAACCAGTCACAATTGACATACACAGGCTGCATTCCCAATTAGTGAAATAAAGACCACACACAGTAGGTTATATATTTTGGCAAAACAGTTCAGATCAGTGCCGCATGAAACTGTTGAAGAACTCATAGAGTGTTGTATAATTCAATCTTTATCAAAGATTTGTCTGAGATGTTCACACCATGAATTTTCAAAAATAGATTTAACATTGTGTGTGAAAATGTTGGAACAATCCAGAGGGAAGATACGTAGAAAGATATTTTCTATTGGTGTTCGCTTACTGAAAAAATGAGGATACAAAAATTAATTATGTACATAAGTTGGGGAAAGAAATATCCTGTGTGTGCATGTCTACACTGTTGCTGTGTTTTCTATAACAACTAACAAAAGAAAAAATAAATAAATCTGTTTACACCCCCCTCTTAAGTTGGAGCGTCGAATAAATGCACGAAGCCCAACTTGGCCCAACTTGAAACGTGCATCATGAAAATCAGGCCCTGCTAAATTCTTTGTTATACAATTGGCAAGTTGAAGGTGAGAAGAGACATGCATAAGTGTGATAAAGCCATCTTTAAATTTATTCCGAAAAATGTGGCAGTCGATCTCTAAATGTTTTGTGCATTCATGGAAGATGGGGTTTCCTGTACTATTGATTTCCGCCTTGTTGTAATGTCACAAGGGAATGGGAAGCCTAGGTGTGAGCTGAAAGTCACGAAGAACATTAGTGATCCAAAGCAGTTCACAAACAGTGGTAGCAAGGCTTCGGTACTCTGCTTCATAGGAGGACTTGGAGACAGTGTATTGCTTCTTGGTTTTCCATGGAACCAATGCATCATCTAAGAAAATACAATAACTTGTAGTGGACTTCCTTGTAAGAGGACAAGACGCCTAGTGCACATCACAATAAGCATGTCACTGGAGATCATTCTAGGCTGGAAAGAAGACACCAGTTGAAGGGCTGACCTTTAGATATTTAAGAACATGCCGTGCTGCATCCCAATGAGCTTGAGTAGGCCGTGTAACAAACTGACTCAGTTGCTGCACTGCAAAACGAATGCCTGGACGAGATAAATTGAGATAAAGATAGGGATAGAGAGGACTACCATCATCGCAAAATTTATGCCCCCTTGGTAAAGGAGTTGCAACAGCAGTAGTGTCAACTAGGCTTACAACTTGATAATGTCAAGAATATATTTTTGTTGAGTTAGAATAGTACCATGAGAACTTCTTGCAATTTCTAACCCAAGAAAATATTTAGCAAACCCGGGATCTTTGATTGTAAAAGCCTCATGCAAGTACTGTTTGAGAACAGTGATCTCCGAAATATTAGAACTAGTAACAAGAACATCATCAACGTATACAACTAACGCCAAAATTGAACATCCATCTTTCTTGAAGAAAAAATAACTATCATGAGCTGACTGGTGCAGACCAAATTGTAATAGCTTGGATGTAAATTCATAGTTCAACTGTCTTGAGGCTTGTTTGAGCCCATACAATGATTTTTTTCAGCTTACAAACTTGTCCAACTTTGGCCTTAAAGAGTATCCTTCAGGAGGGAGTAAGTACACTTCCTCATCAAGACGGTCGTGCAAAAAAGCATTGTTAATATCCATTTGATAAATTGGCCAAGAGTGTGCAATGGAAATGGCAAAAGTTATCTGACAGTAACAAGCTTTGCTATAGGCAAAAAGCTATCAAAATAATCCATCCTAAACACTTGGTTGTACCCCTTTGCAACTAGTTTAGCTTTATACCTTTCCACTGTGCCATCCGAATTAAACCCTCTTAGAGCCAATAGCTTGTTGGCCCTCAAGCAAATTAGTCAATTGCCATGTATCATTCTTTTCTAATGCATCTAGCTCGTTATTCATGGCCTCAATCCACTCAACATGATTTACAACTTGCTTACAAGAGGCGAGTTCTTTAGCAATTGACACATTAGCCATGTGAGTAAGATAAGGAGGTGTAAAAATGAAAGAATCAAGTGTAGGCAATTGTGAAGGGTAGGTAAGAGTGAAAGATGAATTGTAAGTGTAATCTTGCAGCCAAGATGGTGGCTTTCTGACCCTTGTACTAGTTCTTAGAGACGGTTGGCTTGGGGTAGGAATTTGCTCTGTATGTTCTAGATTAGAGGAGGATAGAGCAGAAGAGATGGGAACATTGGTAACTGAAGAAGAAGTAAGAGGAGCACTAGCATTAGGTACAGTCTTAGGAATAGGAAAACCATCATCAGGTAAAGAAGAATAATTAATGAAAAGGAAAAATATGCTCAAAAAACTCTACATCTATACGAGAAAAAAACAAAATGAGTATAAACGTTATAAAGCTTGTAGGCCTCAAGTCTAGAACCATAGCCCATTAATACATATTTGTGTGCTCTTGGAGCAAACTTGCCCTTGTGGGGATATTCGAAATTGTGAAAAGTTCATTTGAGCTTGATTTGTAAAACATGATAAATTATGCTTAGATATCATTTTTTTCATCCGGTAGGATTTAAAGACAAACTTTCAAACTCAATAAAAAATCCAATCAGGCCTAAATAATAACTTGTTTGACTTGACTCAATTCGCTTACATCCTTGATTATACATAACTCCTTCATTTATGTGGAATTTACGTCTTACTAATTCTTTTTTTTTTTTTTTTGAGTCTTAGTTTTGAGTTCAGTCCAACATATGGGTGTTTGTGTTTCTTTGTGTAACTTTGTTCCTCATGATTTATTTGTAATTTATAATTTGTTGGTTGTTGTTTTTAATTATTGATAGTTATATTGAATGATTAATGAAATGTAATGATAAATTATGGCTTTCTCTACAAAAGACAGAGAGAAAATATTCTCAAAACTGAAGGAAGATATACAATGTACATTTCTTACCAAAGACTGAAAATTTCTGTTGGCGATAAGTTTGGATTTCTGGTTACTGTTCCCGAGTAAGCTCAGAATTCTTGGCTTCTTGCTCAAAGCTCCTTATGGCAAATCTTTTGGAAGTATTTTGCATTTCTAATTTATTGGAACTGTAAACAGAAAATACATTTATGGTTTCTTGGTATTATTCATACAAACATTACACATATATATACTAATACAATAGGTCAACTAAGGACAATAAACCTTTTTGACTTCCACTAAACAAGCCACTAACTCCCACTAATAAAGCCTATAATTATGCCACTAAACAAGCCTTGAATTATGCCACTAACTTCCACTAATGAAGCCTACTTGTAACACATATATTCTTTACACTCCCCCTCAAGTTGGAGCATAGATGTTAATCATGCCCAACTTGTTACATATAAAATCAATTCGAACCCCCATTAGACCTTTTGTGAATATATCTCCTAGTTGCTCTCCAGTCTTGATATATCCCGTTGAGATCAAATTTTCTTGAATTTTCTCACGAACGAAGTGACAATCTATTTCAATATGTTTAGTTCGTTCGTGAAACACTGGATTAGAGGCAATATAAAGAGCAGCTTGATTGTCGCACCACAACTTTGCTGGCAACGAAACCTTAACACCAACTTCATTCAAGAGTTGATATATCCACATAACTTCACTCACAGATTGTGCCATAGCTCTATACTCTGATTCTGCACTTGACCTGGATACCACATTCTGCTTCTTACTTTTCCAAGAAACTAAATTCCCTCCAACAAATACACAATAACCAGTTGTAGATCTTCTATCACTCTTAGAACCTGCCCAGTCTGCATCTGAGAAACACTCAATGCTAGTGTGTCCATGATTTCCATACAATATACCACGTCCAGGAGCACCTTTTAAATAACACAAAATATGTTCCAAGGCAGCCCAATGATTAACTGTAGGTGCAGTCATAAACTGACTAACAATACTAACGGAATAAGCAATATCAGGACGAGTTACGGTAAGATAATTCAACTTCCCAACAAGTCTCCTATACTTCTCAGGATCTTCAAACAACTCGCCATCGTCTTTTGCAAGCTGCAGATTAGGAGTAATTGGCGTACTGCATGGCTTGGCACCTAACTTCCCCGTCTCTGCCAACAAATCTAATACGTATTTCCTTTGAGATAAGTAAATACCTTTCCTGCTCCTAGTAACTTCTACTCCTAAGAAATAAGTCAATTTTCCCAAATCCTTCGTGTGGAACTGAGTATGTAAGAAGGACTTTAGAGATGAAATTCCTTCATCATCACTCCCAGTAATGACAATATCATCTACATACACCACAAGAAGAATGATGCCAGCTGTAGAATGCTTATAGAACACAGAGTGGTCACACTTACTCTTGTTCAACCCAAATCGTTGAACACTTTCACTAAATTTTCCAAACCAAGCTCGAGGACTTTGCTTTAAACCATACAAAGACTTTCGAAGCCGACAAACTTTCCCATACTCCCCCTGAGCAACAAACCCAGGCGGTTGCTCCATATATACTTCTTCCTGAAGATCACCATGTAAGAAAGCATTTTTGATATCCAACTGGTGAAGAGGCCAATTATAAGTAGCTGCCATAGAAATAAATAATCGAACAGAAGTCAATTTAGCAACTGGTGAGAAAGTATCAGAATAATCCACGCCATAAGTTTGAGCATATCCCTTAGCCACCAATCGTGCTTTAAGACGAGCCACTGATCCATCCGGATTCATTTTCACTGCAAATACCCATTTGCATCCAATAGCTTTCTTCCTATCAGGCAAATCAACCAACTCCCAAGTACCATTGTCATCGAGGGCATTCATTTCTTCTATCATAGCATTGCGCCAACCAGGATGAGATAAGGCTTCCCGAACAGTTTTAGAAACAGAGACAGAATCTAGAGAAGCAATGAATGAACAGGAAGAAGAAGACAAATGATCATAAGAGACAAAGGAAGAAATGGGATAAGTGCACTGACGTTTACCTTTTCGAAGAGCAATAGGCAGATCAAGATCATTTGTATCAGGATCTGACGTCGAAGGACCTGGTATAGGACGTGTATCCGGAGGCTCTTGTCTTCTGGAATACACATGAACGATAGGTGGTTTACTAGAAACAGGAGCCACAGGTGTTGGAGCTACTAGTGGATGCTCAGAGACTGTTGTTATAGTATAGACTAACAAATCATCTTCCTCCCCCTGACTCCTATACGTAGTAAACACGGGAAAAAAACGGAGTGTTTTCTGAAAAAGTGACATCAGTAGACACAATATATCGATTAAGACTGGGACAATAACACCTATATCCTTTTTGAAGACGAGAGTATCCCAAGAACACACATTTTAAAGACTTCGGATCCAACTTTGTGATATGGGGACGGACATCACGAACAAAACATGTGCTACCGAATATTCTAGGTTCTATGGGAAACAAAGACTTGGTAGGAAAGAGGACAGTATATGGAATCTCGCCATTAAGAACAGTTGATGGCATGCGATTAATCAAAAAACAAGCTGTCGAAACGGCATCCGCCCAAAATTGTTTAGGAACTTTCATTTGAAATAAGAGAGCTCGAGCTGTCTCAAGAAGATGCCTATTCTTTCTTTCAGCTACTCCATTTTGGGATGGAGTATCAACACATGAAGATTGATGAAGAATTCCATTCTGAATCATATAAGTTTGAAAGGTTTTTGAAAAATACTCTTGAGCATTATCACTTCTCAAAGTTTGCACTGAAATATTAAATTGGGTTCGTATTTCAGCACAAAAGGCAGAAAAGTGAGAGAACACTTCAGAACGATTCTTCATAAAGTATACCCAAGTAACTCGAGAAAAGTCATCCACAAAAGTAACGAAATATCTAAACCCAAGTTTGGACACAATAGGACATGGACCCCAAATATCAGAATGAACCAACTCAAAAGGAGAACTAGCTCGTTTATTGATCCTAGGACTTAATGAAGTGCGATGATGTTTCGCAAACTGACACGACTCACAGTCTAATGAACGTGTACTATGGAATTGAGGACACAACTTCTTCAATAGTGGTAGAGACGGATGACCTAATCGACAATGTGCCTCAAATGGAGTTAAAACACTGGAACAAGCAATGGCTTTAGGTACTTGAGTTTCCAGAATGTAAAGACCTCCAGATTCAAATCCTCTACCAATAGTCTGCTTTGTCATAAGATCCTGAAGTACAAAATGGTCAGGAAAGAATGAGATACAACAGTTTAAGGCACGAGTCAATTTACTTACAGAGATTAGATTGAAAGAGAAGTTTGGTACACTCAAAACAGATGATAGGGAAATTGAAGGGGTAGGGTGAATAGTGCCTGATCCAAGGACATGAGATTTTGACCCATCTGCTAAAGTGACGCTCGAAGACGATGAACGTGACTCAAAAGTAGAAAAAAGACTAGGATTACCTGTCATATGGTCTGTTGCACCAGAGTCAATGACCCATTTTGACGAGGAGGAAATAAGACACGTATTGAGTTTACCTGTTTCGGCAATAGCAGTGATAGGAGTAGATGACGCCTTCAATGACTCTTGGTAACGAGAGAACTTGGCAAACTCATCAGCAGAGACAAGTATGGTTTTCTCTTCCATTGTGCTAAAAGGGACAACAGGAAATGGGCAGCAGCAACACTGTGTAACTGCTACAGTAATAGTAGCTACAGTAACCCAACAGTAGCTACAGTACGAGACGCCAGAAAATCACGCCAAAACAACCGAAAACACACTTGAGACGGCTGGAAATTGAGAGACGATGCCAACGAAACTGGCCGAAAAATTTTCTGGCCACGCACGCGCTCCCACGGCAGCAGTAACAGTAACACGGCAGCAGCAGCAACAGTAGCTACAGTACGCAATCGTAGCTACAGTACAGTAACAGTACAGGCAGCAGCAGCAACAGTAGCTACAGTCCAACAGTAACAGTAACAGCAGCAACAGTAGCTGTAGTAACAGTAACAGTAGCAACAGTGCTACAGCACAGTAACAGGGCAGCAGCAGCAACGGTAGCTACAGTCCAGTAACAGGGGCAGCAACAACAACAGTAGCTACAGTACAGGAACAGGAACAGTAGCTGCTAACAGGAACTGGAACAGTAGCTGTTACAATAACAGTAGCTACAGTACTAACAGTAGCAGGAACAGGAACCGGACTGCTACAGTAGCTAACAGGAACAGGAACCGTAGCTGCTACAATAACAGTAGCTACAGTACTAACAGTAGCAGGACAGGAACCGGACTGCTACAGTAGCTAACAGGAACAGGAACAGTAGCTCTGATACCATGTAAACAGAAAATACATTTATGGTTTCTTGGTATTATTCATACAAACATTACACATATATATACTAATACAATAGGTCAACTAAGGACAATAAACCTTTTTGACTTCCACTAAACAAGCCACTAACTCCCACTAATAAAGCCTATAATTATGCCACTAAACAAGCCTTGAATTATGCCACTAACTTCCACTAATGAAGCCTACTTGTAACACATATATTCTTTACAGGAACAAGGTTTGGAATTTTTATTTATTTTTTGTTGTGAATTTTGGTATGTTTTCTTTGGTTATGGTTCTGTTGCTTAGCAATTTCTGTGTTCTCAATGTTTTGAGCAAAATTTGGATTAAAATTTTATTGTAGATTGATCTGATCCCAAACAATAAATACTATTTTTGGATAGTCCATTCTTGTTATATAGATAGTAGTTAATTATTCTGAATTTAGGCAGCAATGTTGATAAGAGCTGAGTCCAGAGCTTACTTAGGACCAAAAAGACAAGTTATCATGCTAAGTTTTCTTATAGGATGTTGAAAAGGTCTCATATTTTGGAAGAATAAGTTATTTCTTTGAGAAACTTATTTGCCCTATCTTTTTGTTTTATTTTTGAGTTGTTTAATTCTTCCACTTTGTCTAACTAATGGATTCTATTCACTCTAATATTTTTCTTTATTTTTTCCTATGAGGTATTAGCTTCAAATTCCGGTGGAAGTGGAGGTGGGGGTGTGGATACTTGAGGGGGTTGGCGCCTTTGCCAGCCCCCTATGTAACTCTGTCTCTACTTTGATGTGTTTACTATTGCATGTATTATCAGAAAAGAGACGATTTATTAACATTTTGTTTTGGAGAGTTAACCTTGCCTGATGCCTATGATTACATCATAAAAAATGGAGATTTGAATGATGCTTTTTGATGAAGCCTGCTCATTGCTTTGGCTCCGAGAGCATCAAATGTAATAAACCTATCTAGTGTAAATGAAGGCGGGCATTGGTGATTGTCATTTAGCAGCTGAAAGACTGTACGATGAAGGCAAATTGGGTAATGGTGTGGCCTGTTGTAGTAATGTGTTTTGTCTTGCTGTTTCTTTGTTACAAGTTTTGTGTAATGAACAAAATGATGGTTAGTGATTACGATAGTTCAACCATTTGAATGTCCTGATAAACTTTGCAGTACTTTAAATACACATCTGATGGAGCTATATACACAAGAAAAAAGCCAATTTCCGCCAGAATTTTTGCCGGAAAAAAGCCCCCGGAGGGCGGAATTCCCCCGGAAAGCAATCCGGAGGAATATTCCTGTGGATTTCCGCCAAACGGCAACCTCCGCTGTTGTTGCTGCCGCTGGACTCCCCCAGACCCGCCGCCCCCCCGGACACACGCCACCGCCGCCACCAGACCCGCACCACCGCTCCGCCACTGCCAACTGCCGTCGTTGGAATAGTATTCCAAAATATTCAAATATTTGTAACTGCGGGGATTTAAACTCGTGACAAATTAAATAACAAGCACTCCACCACCAAGCTATTACTTGAAGTTGTGATAAGTTCTGTTTTGTTTTATACTTAGTATATATTTGCTTCATTATTCTTATTTTAATTAATATATAAATATATGTATACCTATAAATATATTATAAATAATTAAAAGATAGTATAAATAATAATAGTTAAAAGATAGCATTGATACTATATAAAAATATGTATAATATATACTATATAAACAAATATATATATACCATATAAACATATGTATACCTATAAATATATTATAAATAATTAACGATAGTATAAATAATAATAGTTAAAAAATAGCATCGATAGTAAGACTGCCTTTTATTTTATAATTTTCCATAAATTTAAAAAATATATTATAAATAATTAAAAGATAGTATAAATAATAATAGTTATATATGAAAGTTATATATGACTTCATAAATTTAAAAAAAAATTATTTTAAGGATAAATTTTGTTGATAATAAAAGTTATATATATCAAACAGTAGAATCTGATTAATTTGTTTTGTCTAATAATGGTGTTTTTGTTGGTAGAGAATATGTTTATGACAGCATGTTCGAACTGAATACTGAAGTTAAACGTGCATCTACTTATGTTTATATGACTTGTATTAATATGTGACACATTCATCTTTGTCATAATAATAGCAAATATCTAAAAAATATGATTCATATAGGCTTAGTCCCCAAATTTTACAATGAGTTTGAGAAATGTGAATTTTGTGGTACAAAGAATATTACGAAGTAGCCTCATATAAAAGTTGAAAGAAAAATTGAGTTATTAGAATTAATTCATATTGATATTTGTGAGTTTGTAGGAATTTTAATTCGTGGAGGTAAAAGATATTTTATTACATTGTTGATACTTTATCTATCTTCCTTTTTATTTGCTGATTATTCAAAGTATTGTTGTGTTTATTTGACGTATAATAACCGTGATGCTTTTGATAAACTAAAAACTTTTATGAAAGAAGTTGAAAATCATTTTGATAAGGAAACAGAAATATTTAGAACTAATTTTGGTGCTCCAAAACAACTTATTGGGCGAGGCTGTCTTAACGGCTAATCACACTCTTAATTGAGCCTCATAAACATAATTTGATTACACCATATGAATTATGGAGAAATAGAAAACCAAATTTGAGCCAGAAAAATTTTTAAAAAAATTGAAAAAAATACAGGGGGAATTTGCCCCCGGTTTTCCATTGGAAAATTAAAAAAAAGTAAAAAAAAACCAGAGGAATTTTTTTCCGATTTTCCGCCGAATATTCAATAAAAAAAATTAAAAAGAGTCGGGGGAATTTTCCTCCAATTTTACGCCGAAAAATTAAAAAAAATTAAAAAAAAAAAAACTAGTGGAATTTTCCCCAGATATTCCCCCGGGAAATAAAAACAAAGTTGAAAACCAAGTTGGGGGGATTTTCCCCCGGTTTTCCGCCGGAATAATAAAAAAAATTCAAAAAAAACTTGGGTTTGGTCCACCGGAATTCCCCCGGATTTAATCCGGCAGAATATTCCGCCGGAATTTTTCTACCGGATTCCGACATTTATTCTGTAGTGATACATTCAGTTTAATGATCCACTGGTGCAAATTTCTCAAGAATCTTTCTTGGTGGAGATACAAGCTGCTCAAATGGTGAGAGATCTATCAAATTATAATGATGATGACGGGCTATTTGAACAAACAAATAATAGGTTCAAGCAGCTAACTCGTTGCTCAAGTTGGTGTCGGGATTGAAGCAGACAACAATTTTCTCAGGACTCGCGTTCCAGAACGACCATGTAGACCAAAGAAGAAACGAGTTCAATAAATTGGCAGAAAATACAAATGCGAAATTGTCCAGAATTGGAGAAGGGGCAGTTACAAGCCTCAAGGAACTCGAGTCACATTACTGCTCTTCCGTTCCCACGAGCCCTTAGAATAGGCTTGACAACTTTTCTTATATTGATTTCAGATATTAACTGATTCACAGGGAGCAGTCCTAACCCTTCTGATGTAATTTATGTACTAGTGATTAATAAGACTGAAGTTGAGCTCTCGTTCATGGCGGCATGATAAACTTTACTGAACAATCATAAAGCATATCCTCATTGACCAAGTCGGACTCGAAATATTAACAGTGTTTGTCCAAGATTATTTGTATAAAACTTCTACAATTTTAAAGTTTATAAGTTGTTGGATCTTATGTAAAAATAAGCTCGGAAAAATGTTTTGATATATAAATAAAATAGATGTGCCTTACAATATATTATTAATGACAATTTTATAATTAACTAGTAAAATGTATGTGGCTTTGCCTAAACAAATATTATTCATTTTATTTCTTAAAAGATTAGTTTTGTTAAACATAGTTGTGTTAAATAAATAAAATAAAAATGAACATCGTGAATAAAATTATTTGTTGTGCATAGATATACTTAATACATAATTTACAAGGGAATTATTATTAACATTCTAAAATTATTATTAGTACTCCATTCTTATTTCTTTTATTGATAAATTGATTAAAATGTTTAGTGGTGGCAAAATGGATTAGGAACTATGAGTCTAGCTCAATCCAACCCACATGGTTTAGGGCTGGGTCTAACATATTCTAAAGTGGGTTGGGTTAGGTTGGATTGGATTGAGTGTTATTTGGTTGATATTGATAATGGGTGATAGATGAATTGATTATAAGTTGATCACGGATTATAAATGAGTTCTTCCATAAACAAATATATATATATATATATATATATTATTTAATTTCAATTTATTTTAGTATTTTAAAATCATTTAAAGAGTATAGGAATTAATAATTTAGAATTTTCCTTTTTTTTGTCTTAATTAAATATACAATAATCATACATTGAACCGCTTAAGAACCATATCAAATTCATTTACAATCCACTTCCAATCCATCTTCAACCCACTATGACACAACCTAAACCCAACCCAACCCGCCTAATTGCCACCTCTAAAAATGCTCATCTATTTTAAATAGAATTAAATACACTTTACCCCTCAATTATATACTATATGTCATTTACCTCTATAAACTAATAAATTAACACTCACCCCCCACCCCAACGCCCATCGATTATATACTATGATGCACAGACACGGACACGGGGACACGGACACGACACGACACGGACACGGCGACACGAAAAATCTCAAAATTTTAGGACACGACACGGCTCTGACACGGCTACTAAAAAATATATTATATTATGTTATATATTTATAATTTATTAAATTAAAATATATGATAGAAAAATAATAATATTCATCGTTATAACAAGTATCTTTTAAAATAAATATATGATTAAAATAAAAAGAATTCATCATCATTCAAATATCTAAATACAAGCAAGTAAAAGAGTTGACACAAATTATAAAATATAATTAAAAAAATTATTTTTTATTTTCAAATTTTTTACTAATTTTTTTAAAAATTTTAAAAAAAACTCCATTTTACTTATATATATATTTATTTATAATTTTATATACTTTTGAAAAATAATATTTCTTTCTTTTACATAACAAGACAACAAACTTAGTTAATTATCCAAAAAAAAAAAAAAAAAGACAGCAGACTTACTTTTTATCTTTGTGTTTATCTCTGGTTCCTTTTACTGTTTTACACCAGAAATGGGGTTTTCTCACCCCATTCAAATCTCAACCTCTCTTCACCACCACCCACCCACCGCCGCTGCCCGCCCACCACCGATCTACCGCCGCCCACCAGTCGCCCAAGTCACCAGCAGCTGCCACAGCCCACAGGACAGTAGCAGCAGCGCTCGCCATGCCTCCAGTCGCCGCCGCGCAGAGCCTCCAGCCGCTGCCGCGCTTTCAGTCGCCGCCGCGCCCAGCCACCCGCAGCTGCACCAGGTTTGGCAAGTCAGCCTCTATTTTGTGTTCTTATTTGTCTTTTTATTTTTTATTTCTTAATTATTTTATTGACAACGAAAAATGCAAGCAGAAGTTTATAATTTTCTAAAATCCTTGAAATCTATTGAATCTTGGGCTGTTGAGCTTTTCAGATTTTGGAAGTAATTTTATGTTAAAAAGTTCATTTCTTTTGTCCGTGTCCCTGCCGTGTCGGACACGCCCTTCAGCCGTGTCCGACACCGTGTCAGAAATTTTTTTTTTTTTGAATTTTCGGACACGGTTTTTGCCGCGTCGAACACGTGTCGGGGCCGTGTCGGAGCCGTGTCCGTGTCCGACACTGCATCGAAGCATTTTTTGCCGTGTCCGTGCTTCCTAGATTATATATATCAATAAAAGTATTCTTAAATTTATGCAAATGTATTTATGTATAATATTTATACCAATTTTTATAATCTAAATTTTATTTTAAATATGTTTTAACTAAAAATCAAGTTATTTACTCTTCAATCAAAAGTAAACTTTAGACAATTTTAAATTTATACAATAATATTATTTTCATTAATTATTTCAATTTGTGTTTTTTTAAAACAAATTGGTATACTCAATTTTAAAGAATTTATATTTATTTAAATATATCACAATTTAATTTAATAAAAACATATTTAAATTATAATTAAAAAATATTTATCCACTTTTATTCAACATAGTCTAACTTTACTTAAAATTTATACTTAATAAATTTATTAAGTTAAAAGAACTAGAATAGTTTTTTGTATTTAATTTGTAGGTATTATCACAATAATTTATTAATTTACTTTTATTTCAATTTACTTAAACTAGAAATTATTTTTAAAATTAAAAAAAATATTTCTTTGGCTAATAAAGGATTTAAAGTTGAATTTAGAATATTAAGAAAAAATTAAAATTGTATAAATGGAAGTGGTATGAGGGCAAATTTGACCAATTTGTTAGTTGGACGAGGTAATTGTCGCTATTTGATCATTTAGGAGAGTGAATGAGACATAATACATAGTTGAAGGAGTACTTATCAAAAAAAAAAAACAAAGAAATAGTTGAGGAAATATATTGTATCCAATCATATTTTAAAATAGATGGGCATTTTAGTGAATTTATCAATAAAAGAAATAAGAATGAAGTGTCAATAATAATTTTGGAGTATCAATAATAATCCCCAATTTAAAATTGAAAAATATAAATAAAAAATTTCCAGCAATTTTTAAAGGCATTCAAGTTTTTAAAATAATAAAAAATGCTTTCTATGGGTCAGAGGAAAAGGTTGCAACTTGCACGGTTATTGGCCATTGACAGGCCAATTTGGTTGCTTGATGAGCCTTCAGTGGCATTGGATGATGAAGGGGTGAAATTGTTGGAGTATATAATCAAGGAACATAGAAAGAAGGGCTGGATTGTCATTGTCGCCACGCATCTCCCCATTGCAATGGAAGATGCAATGGTTTTGAGATTGCCTCCAAGGTTCCTGAGAAGGATGACTTTGGTTGATATGCTTGATCATGGTGGGCTCGATTGAAATTATGATACCTACAGGTGGCAAATTGGAATCTGATCAATAGGTTTTAAGTGGTTTGCTGATCAAGGGGAGATGCTCGCATGGGACGGGTTATGTTGGTATATAAGCTGATTGTGGTGAAGGCATGGGAAGGATTATATGGGTTTGATTGTGGTGGAGACATGGGAAAGGATTCGTGGTGGTGAGTTGACTTGGCCTTGTTCACTCCATTGTGTTTTGATGGATTACAAATTTAATTTAGATTTTAGTGAGCCTAATGTGGATCATCCTTTTATGTCAAGTTAATGCATGCAAAACTACTTGAACGGTACCAATTATTGTTTAGAGGTCTCAAAATGTTATAGTCTCATTGGAGTTCTTATGCTGCAATTGTCATATGTCTCTGTTATGTTGAAGAATTTGCAATTAATGTTGCTAGAGTAGGCTAGATGGTGTACCTCAATATTCGCTCTGCTGTTTTTATGTGTGTGTGAGATGTGCAATAAAGAATTCTTACTCGCTATTATTCTATTGAATATTTGTTGATGTGCTACCGGTTAAAAATATATTGATATCAAAATTGTTTAAAAGATAAATTATTATATCATCGTATTCAATCAAACAGTTGAAAATGCTATTTAATCAATTTAATTATGAATTGTCAAATGATATATGAT
Source organism: Petrea volubilis (assembly GCA_026212405.1). Taxonomy (NCBI): domain Eukaryota; kingdom Viridiplantae; phylum Streptophyta; class Magnoliopsida; order Lamiales; family Verbenaceae; genus Petrea; species Petrea volubilis. Next base: position 14,932,327 of record CM047885.1, on the reverse strand, counting down.
GGCATTGTCATTTCATTTAATTATATCATTATATATTTATGTTATACCTTGTAATGCAATTAAATATATATGCGCTTGAATGTGAAGTAATTCACAAGGGCGTCAAATGTTCATCGGAACTTAGTTGTTCTTGAACATACACTCAAGTATATTTAATTGGATTGAGTATAATAATATTATAATAACATTAATTGGATGTTACCCAATGAGAAGCATGAAAATTTTCCTTGAAACAAGGGGCACAACAATTTTTTTTTCTCTTTTAAACACCATTCTTGATAACTTTAACCAGCTATTATCTAGTTCGATTCCACCATTAAAGGGTCTCCCAAAACAAATACATAGGAAAAAGTAAAAAATAGATAAATAAAAGAAAATGTGTTTTAATTTTACAGTGACTTGTCTAATGACCAGACTACCCTTTTGCATCGGAACCCAAGGTCAATAAGACATTGAGATCTACGAGCATTGTGAAATCCCAACTCAAGAATGAATGAGGCAAAATAAGGGAGATGGATAATTCAAAGGGTTGTTGCCCTCTCTTCTTGCCCATGATTTCAATAACAAATCAACAACCCTTTTCTGCACACAGTCACCCGAGTCGGATCCCAGTGTGTGTGCCTGTGTGTGAAGATTGATTAGCTCCATTGAAACATCTTATGCTCTGAATTTCTGATGCTTGTTTTTTTACTAATCTCGTCATCATCATACCCTGGTTTTCTCATTTTCTTGGTACCTTTTCGCACAATGAGCCAGTAATGAAACTAGAATATGTTTTCTGGGCTCGAACCAAAGACCTTTGTGGAAATAGCTAGCTTGTGAAGGCTGTGATGATAGAGTGGGTTCGGGCATGGAGAATGACTTGACCCGTATCTTGGCGGGGCAAAACCCGGATGGCATGGGTCTCCATCCCCATGCAACTGGGTTTTTTTGCAGCCATGGCGGTGAATGTATCTATCTCCTTGCCTGCTGTATTTCCAGATCTGAGCCTCACTCACACCTTTTCCTTGTGTTCTCTTCTTTTTCTTAGCAATTCCTAACTGGAACTGGATAAGAAACAAAGCTAGACTTGTAGTTTTATCTTTATAGTAGGCCCTTTTGGCAAATTCTTGTGGAATTTACTCCTTTCTTTCCAAATTTTCAGCTGAAAAATGAAAATCACAGGTTGTCTATGGCTCTATGCGTATTCTAATTGCAAAATATTTGGCCTGAAAAGCACTTGCACACACAAAAATACTTATTTTGCCACTTTTCACCCTCAAAAATACAAACCTACACATTACGCCCTCAGTTTAATAATTATTAGCAAGTTTCACCCTCAAACAACATTCTAGTTAATAAAAATATTTTTTGGCACTGTACAACGACAAATTGTCCTATAATTGATGGGTAAATTAGTTATCCTTTTATTATTTCAATCCATAAAAATGTTGATGAAAAATCGTGTAGCTAGTTTGTATATGGTACTTAAATTCAAATTGATCATTTCCTATTATTTAATTAGTTTTAAATAGAAGATAAGTTATTAAATTATTTTTGTGCACTTTTTAATTTTATTTGATCTAATGGGATATAAACTCGTCTTTATTTTTTATAAGAAAAATATTACCTTAAATGCATGAATAATTGGATATAAAAAAAAAGGAAAAATTATAACAAATTTTGTTCTTTTAACTATGCTAATAATTAATTCTATCTTTTTTTTCTTTTTTTTTTAAAGACACTATCAAAGAAAGTTTAAAATTTCTAAATAGATATCTTGTATTAAGTAATGAATATAATTTTCTGTAACATAAATAAAACAAATAACAAAAGAATATGCATATTATATAACTATTCTTAGATACTTATAAAGGGCTTGTCTAAAATTAGGTACCCATGAAAGATGTTTAACATTAGGTACCCCTTTTATGTGAGAGTACCTGCAACCTGCTATTCGGGTCGCAATTACCTGTAACCTACTCTTCAAGTTTTAGTTACCTATAACTTATTATTTACCTGTTAATTAAATTTTAATAAAATATATATGGCACATTGAGCCCAATTAATTATGTCCGTCCATCCTTAATTATTATATTTATCATATCCATCCATCCATCCATCATAGTTCAATTGTTTTTAATTTTTCTTTTCATTGTAACGTTTCCAAAAAAAACAAGGTTTTGAAAATTTTTATTTATTTGTAGAAAAATAAGAAAAAATTGTAGAAAATTAAGAAAAATTTACTTATTTGTAGAAAATTTAACTTGATAAATAAATGTTACATGTATAAATTTTTCAAAAAAATTAACAGTTTATAACCAAAGAAATTTGGTTGAGTTATTATAGAATATATCATTAAAAAATTAGAATATTTGAAATAAATGTGCTTCTATATTTTAATTTTTACATAACGTAATTTTGTGTTATTTGGAATGTATAATTCAATATACATAATGGGCATATTATATCTTGTCATCTATGTTAAATATTTTTATTCAGAGATATAAAGTTATGAATACAAAAATGAAATCTATTAAGATATAAAACGATATACAGTCACTATAAATATATTTAGGTGTATAATTGAAATTAAAAAAATCATTGAAAGGCTATATCCATATCCTAATTTTATTTAAGTGATACTTTTTGCTATTTGGCAAGCTAATTTATTGTCGTTTGATATTTCTAGTGAAGTATTTATCATTAATTAATTTATGCTCTTTCACTATAATTATATATTTTAACTTCTCGTAAATTACAATAGTATAAAATTTGTCTTCTATTGTTAAATACACACAACAAATGTATTATACTAGTCTTATGCGCCCAACAATCAATGTGTGGTACACCCGTGTTGGTAGCGTATGGGCTCTTAAGGCACATCATGCACGTCAGCTAGGAAGTGTGTGGGTGCGTGCACGTTGGCTAGCGTTCAGGCATTGTGCGTGCACGTCGGTCAGACAGTGTGTGGACACCATGTTCATTGGTTTATGTGCACCGTGTGGACGCCGTGTACCTCGTTGTATGCACATTTATATGCTTGTGCGAGATAGCTCTTTAAATTATTTTTTGGTATAAAATTAATTATTTTTTTAAATGAAGCTATTGAATTTTTCTTTTAAAAAACGCACGACTTACAAAAATATATAATTTTCTTCCTAAGAATAATTTTTTAAACATTGTAATAACATAAAGTATCATTATTAATCTAATTTGTTGAATTAAATCATGGTTTTAGTATTATTAATTTGTTCATTCTACATTGGTATAATCTTAGTAACTTTAATTTCATGAAATTTGCAATAAATTAATTTATTGTGGTTTAATAGTCAATAATTAGGTGTAATAATTTTAAATTAATACTTCACTTAGAGAAAAAATTTCATCTGTATATGCATCAATGTTTTAAAACCTGGACCGATCATCGAACGAAAAAATCAATCGGGTCAAGGGTCATTTGTTGAACCGTTGATCAAACTGTGGTCGAACCGGTGATGTCATAATTATGTAATAAATAATAATTAATATATTAAAATATGTTTAAATTAAAAAAAATTAAGTCCTTGTATAGGAAATCTTCAAGTATAATAGGAATTAAAATATTTTCAAATAAAAATACATGCACTTAATTCTCCAAATTAAATTTAAAGAGAAAGAAAACATAATTAATAAAATATATGTGAACAAGAAAGTCATATGTAACTCTCACTATCAACAAAATTTGATGTACAAACTACTCATTTTTAAGAAAATATATAAGACTCATTTTTGCGTTGTTGATTTGAATTAGATTCATTTTATTAAAAAAATGAAATTTGATTGAAGAAATAAATAAAGTTCTATTTAATTTAGTTTGTGCCTTCAAAAAATAAAGATTAAAAAATAATTTTAGAAAATTTCATCCTCCCTCTTTGTTTGAAATTGTGCTTTTAAAAAATAAATAACTAATAATAAAGGTTCATTAACAAAATAGACTCCCTCTCCCAAAAAGAAATGCAGAATTGCTTCCTTATCCGACTTTGCTTTGCTCGAAATAGACTCCCTCTCCCGAAAGGAAAGATCGATGAATGGGAGAGGAAATAGGAATAATCTCACAATTAATTCCTTAATTAAAAAGATTTTCATTAAAAAATTACTAAATAATTAAAAAGTGTTTTAACCGGTTGTAGGTAAAAGTAAGAATTTGTAACCGGCTAAATGCAAAATTAATGACACATGGCAATAAATTAACGGCCTACCTAATATTAGGTAGTACAAAGCTACCTTTTGTTAGACGGCCCCTACTTATAAATTAAATTAGTTTTAATAAGTATTGTTAATCATATTTTATATGGAGTTCAAAGAGTTTGGACTGAACTGACTTGTTTTCAAAATTTGAGGAAATTAATGTAGTATAAACTATACTTATAATTAAGTGAAAGTAAACATAAACAATACTCGTCCCAACTTTTGTCGCATTGGGACCAACATTGTTAGGTCTTAGGACCAAATTTGCCAAGGTAGGATTAAATGTGTCGAAAATTAAAAATACACAAGACCAAATGTCTCAGAGGCCAACATATAAGACCGAATGTGCCCGAATACCTAAATTAGGGGAATAAAAATGTAATTTAGCCATACTTTGGGCTTTATCCCATGAGCTTTTTTCAAAAATGTTATACTATACCCAAAAATAATTTCCAAACTATTACTATTTTAAAAATATTTCTCATATTATTAATCATATTGCCACATACAATGCCATGTAGGCCAAAAATAATTAGTTGGATTTCCTTTTTCTTTTCCCTTACTTTATAGGACCACAAAAATGTACTTAGAGTTGTAAATGGATAATCGAAAATTCGTTTACCGTTCGCATCCGTATCCGTTTATAGGAATATTATCTGTATCCGATTATAAGTATCCGAATAATAAACAGATATGTATATGGTAATTGCATATCTACTTCGTTTAATATCCGCTGCGAATGTATATCTGGTGAATATATTCGTTTAATATATATCCTTTATCTGTATCCGATAAATAATATTAAATTATTATTATTATTATTATTATTATTATTAGTAGTAGTAGTAGTAGTAGTAGTAGTAGTAGTAGTAATAGTGTATGTGTATTTATATCTTATAATGTATTGACACATATTTTTATAATTTACAACAAAATAAATTTATAAGTAAATATATTAACTTTACTTATATTAATGAGCAAGTACCATACTTATATATATATATTAAAAAATTCAATTAGATAAGTTATATATTTGATTTTTTTATATAGAAATATTCGGATAAGCGTGTTCGAATATTCAATCGGATATTTAGATAATTATAAGCAAAATGGATATTGGGATATCCGGATATTCGCAAAATATCTATCGGATTTGAATTCGGATATGATTTTTTGAATGTCCGTCAGATTCGGATATAGATATCAAAAAATCTAATCAGATACGAATTCAAATACTGCATATCCGCTCTGTTTAATATCCGTTTACAACTCTAAATTTACTAGTTATAATTTTTTTATTTTTCTCAGTAGCATTTAAACTAATTTAATAGAATCTCATGTCTTTTTCGTCCCCACCATATTTTTCTACAATTGAGGAGCATGCTTAGGCCTGTTAATGAATAGGGTTTTAGCCTACCCGTACCCATTCATTTTGTATTCATATCGTACTCGTACCTTAAAATTTTAAAATCTACTCATATCGTACTGTAACCCACACTAATACAAGTAGGATGGGTTAGGGTAAGGCCTTATCCATTCATATCCTTTGGGTTTTGTTACCCAATGGATATTCATACTACACATACATTTTTCACACATACTGCAACACACTTTTTTCATACACACACATTGCACACACTTTTTTCATACACGCACACACTCACATTTTTCATACACACACACACATTTTTCACAGACACACGCACACACTGCACACACATTTTACACACTACACACTGCGCATACATTTTTCACATACACACACACATACAATACACACACTGCATGCGCACACACACTACACACACACATACTATAATGTGTGAGTGTGTGTGTGCAGTGTGTGAAAACTGTGTGAACACATAGTGTGTGTGTGTGTGTGTGTGCAGTGTATGAAAACTATATGCACATAGTACGTGTGTGTGTGTGTCAGTGTATGTGTAATAAGTCCGTAATTCTACTTGATTTTTTTATATTTATTTTGTCGGACTTATCATGTATTTTTCTCTATTTTAACCTTATTATGCCTAAATTCGAGTTAAATCGTTGTTTTGTAGGTGAGATGAGAAAAATATCATCAAGGACGCGAAAAGTAAAAGTCAAGAGTTGAGTACTTACACAAGATATTTTGGGTATCAACCCAATTCAAGTCATTTAGAGAAGAAACGAGTTTGTATGAATGAGTACATACGCAAAATATTTCAAGTATGTTCCCAATTTCAGTTATCAATACTGAGATAAACGAATATATTAGTTTGGGTACGTACCCAAAATATTTTGGGTATGTACCCAAAGTTCGCGACAGCAATTAACAACTTTTCATGTTTGATTAGGACTCTAATTTGGAAGGCGGCTCTAGGTTTTTTTGCCGCTTTTTAAGTCCAGATACAGTCCCACATCTAAACACACGTTTTTTTAGCTAGGGTTTAGAGTTTAGAACAATTCTCTTTTATTTTTTTCATCTTTTGGAGATTTTTGGGGAACGGAAGAAGAAAGAAACCAAGAAGTGAAGAAAGAAGAATCGAACGAGGGAAGTTTACATCTGAAATTTCCACTAAATAAGTTTATTTCTTCTCCTTTTATAGATTCAATTCCAGATTTTGTTCTTATTTTTAGATTCTTTATGAACTAATTCAATTGCTAAGTGTAAGGATGATGTAGTTCACATTTTTTACTATTCTATGAAAATTCCATGATTTTGAATCTGCTTTCGTATGTTTTTGTGTGATTCTTGTTTAATGCTTTATTGTTTGGTTAGGGTTTGATCACCCCTAATCAATGAATTTGAGAATCGTTAATGAGGTCGAGAGCCGATTCGCGATTGTAGCTTTAATTAGACAAGATCAATTTGTATTAAAGTTACATGAGAATGAATTTAATATTAATTGAGCCTTAAGGCGGTGATTAAAATTTATACAAATATTTTTTAAAGCTTAGATTAATTGAATGAGAATTGGTTAGTCTTAGGCTTAAAAGGGATTGTATGAGTTAATACCACGATACACGAGAGAGATTGTGGATATATTTGTTCCTGGCTTCACACAACTATGAAACGATTCAACTTAGGAATTGGATTGGAATAGGGAATTAGGCGAATGAAACCACCTTGCACTTATAGTCCTCACATTGGTTATTTGTTATTATTGTTATTCGTGAGCTGTTTTTAATTTGAAATTAGCTTTTATTTAGAGAAACAAACCACTCCTCAAATTTGATCAATTTAACTAAACAAAACAAGTCATTTTCACAGGCCAAATCACAATTCCTGTGGGATTCGACACTCTACTCACTTTGTATTACTTATACGACTACGTGCGCTTGTGTAGCTACAACAATGTATGTTTGTGCTTTTGTGTGTGTGTGTGCAGTGTGTGAGTGTGAGTGTGTGTGAATGTGTGCGTGCAGTGTGTGAAAACTGTGTGTGTAGTGTGTGTGTGTGTGTGTGTGTGTGTGTGTGTTAATTGTGTGTGTGAACTAAGAAAAGGACAAAACGTTACATAATGACATAAAAAAATAAATAAATGGATAGGGTCCAAACCAGGCCCTACCCTAAAAATAGGGTATATCCACATTGACCACTAGCATAAACTCACCCACACCTTTTACACTTAGCTTTCCATTTTTCATCCTCAATAATTCTATCAAATCATTTCCATGCAATAGAAGAAAATTTTCTAGATTTCCTCGACGCAACCGATAGACTACCTTCACTAAATATTTGTTCTTCCTCTTCTTCATCCATCTTAAAATAAGTGATTTGTGCCCAACAAAATACCAATGTCTAGATCAAAAAATAAAAACTAAGATAAGCTCTCTATACTTTGCCTAGAACAAAAAAAGTAATAAAAGTTGTTTCAAATTATGTATTATCTCAGATAAATATTACACAAATCTTAATAAATTAACAAAATTTAAGATAAAAAAAATGTCAAAGTTTTCCCACAGTATTGTATAGCCATTACAAAATCATTGATTCCAAATAATAAATACATCATATATTCCCACCTTATAGCATCAAATACTATCATTAACCAATAGATTTAACTAATGTCATTCATAATGGGTTTTATAAATTAATGATATTGCTAATGTCGTTTTTTTTTATGATATCGCTACTTAATACAATAGCATTGCAAGTCAATCATTTACCAGGCTACGTTTTCTTCTTCTATGTTTTTTATTATTATTTTTTAAATTTAATGTAGTGGGAATGTGTCTCATGTTAATATTTCTAGGGAAAAAAAAGAGAAAAATTGAGAAACAGTAAAAAGAAGAACAATGTAAGCATACCTTCTAGCTTCCCTTACTCTTTCGTTTTCTCTACAAAAATTTTTTAAGAAAAAATTGTGGGAAAAAGAGAAATTTTGAGAAACAGTAAAAGAAGAAAGATGTAAGCATACCGTCTAGGCTCTATCTTTCCTTTCTCTTTTGTTTTCTCTTTAAAAAAAATAAATTTGCGGTGTGAGAAATCTGGATGTATTCTATTTTGAATAAAAGCTTAATTACATTTTTAGTCCTGTAACTTAGGTCTTCTGACACATTTGGTCCTACGTGTTCGCCTTTTACACATTTAGTCCCATATGGTTTTAATTTTTTGACACATTTAGTCCTGGAGTGACAAATTTAATCTTGAGTCCCTGCTAATATGGTCCTGAAATGACAAATGTAATCCTTTATGTTTGTACTTTTGGTCCTTCCTCATTTTTCCGGCCAAATTAATGATTTTCTAGCAACATTTCTTTTACACATTTAGTCCCGTAGTTGGAATTTGTATAATTGTGTTATAATAGGTGGTCTAAAGACGTCATTAATTTTGCCAAAAAATCATTAATTTGGCCGAAAAACTAAGGGAGAACCAAAAGTGCAAATATAAAGGACTACATTTGTTAGTTTAGGACTACATTTGTAAGGGTTCGGGACTAAATTTGTCACCTCAAGACCAAATGTATCAAAAATTAAAAATATGGATAAATATTTTTTACCATCCAAACTTTTGGTGTTTTTGGACTTTACCATATGAACTGTTTTTTTTTTTACCATTTGCCATCTAAACTTTGCGTTTTTTTTTATATATTACCATCTAAGGGCATTTTCTGGTGGAATATTCCATCGGAATTCCATCACATGCATGTCACGTCACTTTAAGTAAGGGCAAATGCATCATTTTACATGGAATAAATACTTTTAACCCTCCAAACTTTTCACATTTTGGGACTTTACCATATAAACTCTTTTATTTTTGGTCATTTGCCATCTAAACTTTGTATTTTTTACATATTACCATCTAAGAACATTTACATGTATGTCATGTGACTTTAACCAGCTAAAATAACACATTTGTCCTTAACTCTACCGAAAAATGTAATGTGTAAACAAACGCAAAGTTTAGATGGCAAACGGTAAAAAAAAAAGTTCATATTGTAAAGTCCAAAAATACGAAAAGTTTGGGGGGTAAAAAATATTTGTCCCTTAAAAATATATGGAACTAAATGTGTAAAAGACAAACACACATGATCAAATGTACTAGAGGACCTAATTTACAGGACTAAAAGTATAATTAAATCTTGAATAAAATTGATGATTTATATAGTAGTTGGTAGGGTTTTTATATGTTTTGGGCCAAACCCATCATAAACCTATTAAAAAAATATTAAAAAATCATTTTAAAATCATAGCTAGTTTAATTCATTTGGATCCAACCCACTTTGACCCATTTAAAAATCTTTCCGACCCAATCCATAACTAATTAAGTTGGGTTAAATCCATAATTTACAACCCATATTGTCACTACTAGTTGTAACGGTTGGTAAATGGTAATCCAAACTGGATTACAAATTTTGAAAGTGGGGCTATAAGAATTTCTGCCAAGGGGTGTTTTTTGAGAATTTCAATTTAGCATTGCAAATTGGGCTTGAAGATTTACTCAAGTGCCATCATTCCTCCATGTAAAATTACTTCATTCGCCCTTTGAATAAATCAAGTGACTTAAATTACAATCCGATAATTCAGAAGCTCTAATTGTTCCCTCTTGTCCTCTTGCAGACAGTTCCTACCAGCCTTCGCACACCAATGAGGAGAATACCACAATTTTTTTGTGTTCAGCTACATCCTCCCACAAATTAATACCCGTATTCCCGTAATCAATTCCACAACCCAATAAAAGAAAAACTAAAATAAGTTTAAATCATTTCCTAGTTCAGTCGTTGAGTCTCCTTGCATTCATCACTAAATAGTTAAAGCACCCCAACTCTACATTGATGAATTCATAGGTTCAATTTATTAGGCAAGGCATACCTCCTTCATAATTTCGAATCAACACCCATTCAACAAACATGCGGCCAAGGACTTTTGCCAAATCATCTTCATGAACTCATCCTTGAAAATAAGGTTCCCTACATGTAGAATCGATTGAATAGAATTGTTTAACATAAATTACAATGGTTTCAAGGAAAATGAACAAAAGAGTTTATTCCATTTTTCGTCTCATAGGAAATATCGAATTCCGCATTTAGTTCCATTTGAGTCGTTTTGCTACGTTTAGTTCCATAGGAGTGGTTTTTAAGCCACATTTAGTTCCACCGATTGATTTTTCAATCTGTGATTTTCAAAATTGTTGACATGTCCGACAAAGTAGCCCATGTGGCATTAATTATTGCTGACATAAAAAAAAATGTTGAAATGGCATTTTCTAGAATTTTATTTGCATATGTGGTACATGACATGGCAATAACAAAACAACCAATTCATTTAAAATATAAAATATAATTTTAAAAAATATATAAAAATTTAAATAATATAAAATTTATATAATAAAAAATAGATGGTAAAAATAAAATATAACTTAGAATTTAAAACATATGTATAGAAGAAAATTGATAGTCTAATACATATTATAAAAATTTAAATAAAAAATATAATATATGAAAAATTGAAAACAATTATAAAATTTAATACTTACATTTAAGACACACACAATTTAACACACACGCACCCATCTGAACAAACAAACACGCGCGCGCACACAAACTCACACAAGAACACACGCACACACAAAATCACACACTTGCACATAGTGGAAAGAAATCAAATTTGGTTGGAAAAAAATCAAGAAATCAGATCTTGTTGAAAAGAAATGAGACAGGTGGGGGAGGGAGAGGGAGGAAGAAGAAGATGGTCATTGGGGGGTGAGAAAAAAGGAAAAACAAAATGAAGAAGACGACGAGGGTGGCAGCGGTGGTAGGAGGATGCGAGCGGCGGTGGCGGCGAAAGACGGGTGGAGAAAAGGGAAATAAGGAGGTGCCTCTGGCAGCAGATCTGGTCGAGGGGCTGGGAGGGGGTGAGTGAAGAGGGTTGTTTTGGGGGTGGGGGGGGGGGGGTGTTGTGTGTGTTTGTGTTTGTGTTCATGTTCGTGTGTGTGTGTGTGTGTGTTCACGTGTATTCTTTTGTGTTCTTGTGTGTGTGTTAAATTTAAGTATTATATTTTTTTGAATATTTGTTTTCTAATGCACATATTTTATAATTGTTTTCACTTTTTCATATATTATATTTTTTATTTAAATTTTTATTATATGTATTAGACCATTATATGCATTATATATATATATTATTTTTATATATCAATTTTCTTCTATATATATATATATATATATTTTAAAAGTTATATTTTTATTTTTAACATGAATTTTTTTATTATATAAATTTTATATTATTTAAATTATATTTTATATTTTAAATAAGTTGGGTGTTTTTTCATTGCCACGTCATATACCACATTTGAAAAAAAAAAAAAACTAGAAAAGGCCATCTTAGTGTCTTTTTTTCTTATGTCAAGCAACAATTAATGCCACATGGGCTACTTTGCCGGATACATCAACAATTTTCAAAATTACAAATTGAAAAATTAGTCAGTAGGACTAAATGTGGCGTTAAAATCACTCACATGGGATTAAATGTGGCAAAATGATTCTAATGGAACTAAATATGAAATTCGAGATTTTTTATGAGATGAAAAATGAAATAAACTCTGAACAAAAGCATCCATGGCTAATGATTGATACTTTGATTTCCTCTCCTATTTTATTTTTTTTTGTTAGGAATTTCAACCAGGTCATTTTTTCAATTTTTCTGTATAAGGATGATATAAACGACGTCATTTGAATATAGAATTTGATTTCACCAACGATTCAAAAAGGACACTATTTGTGGCATTAAAATTGTAAAAAGCCATATCATAAAAAATTCCACCAATACAAATCAAACAAAGATTACATTGAATCGTTAAGTCGTAAATCCTAAAAATTTCAATCCAAACAAACTTATGAAATCTGACGCATGTAAGACCTGGTTGTATCCGGCATTTAGGGTCTTATTGGCATAATTCCATATTAAACACTTCCCTTAGATGTAATTAAGATCTAATTTATTCACACACTTTGACAATTTAGTTTTTAAAGTAAAATTTAATAACTTACAAGATTAAATAAGCTTTGCCTAAACCCTTTAATTATGATCGGATTTAAATTGACACAAGAGTTAATAAACTTTTACGCTATGTTTGGTCTTGAATATTAATAAGCAAAATAAAAATAATTTTTTTTTTTTATTTCAAATAACAATACTCTTTACTTTAATTTTTTGATACTTTTTATTTTCATTTTTTTTTTTTTTTCTCAAACAAAAATTCTTTTTTCACACATAGCATCAAAGATATTGTAATTGACAAGAATACCCTCAATTTCACTCCCCACACCAATTTTACAAGGGGGAGTTTTGTTAAATGGCCTTTTTAAGTTTCATTTTTAATTAAATAGCCTTCAAGTTTTAATTTTGAGGTAAATAGCCCTTTAGTTTATTAATCTTAATTAATAGTTAATTAAACTTAAATGGGGTTTAGGTAAATATCTGTCTAACCTTTAATATTTATATTTTAACCCCCAAAATCAATTGAATTGCAAAAAAATCCCTAAAACAGGAAAAAAAAAAAAGAAAACAAAAATACATTCACAAACTGCACAAATATAAGCAAAATTAACAACTCAAACTTAATTGTATTTCAAAATTAATGAAAGAATCAGTTTGCCCATATTGAGAAGAGTTAATTAATGGAAAATGTTTTGAGAAATTCTAGCTAGAGGTGGTGAAACGGCGGCAACGGAGTATGTTCTTTGTTGTTGCCCTTTCTACCGCCTCCGACCAAAAATTCACATTTTTTTTTTCATAAATCAACTCCTCTCATGATGGGCTAGCAAACAATGTCTTCAATTTAAAATTTTAACCAAGTTTTATGGTTTAATTTGATGTGTGTGTGCGTGTTTGTGCGTGGGTTTTCCTTTTTCTGTGCCTGTCATGTTTTTGGGTTTGGGGATTGACTGTGGGTGGGTAGGTGAAAAGAATTGAATCGAAGATCGCTTGAGCGATCAAGTGATCGATTAAGCGATCATGTATATTTTACAAACTATCACTTAAGCGACATTAAATATCAATTGATCTAAAACGAAAAAAAATATAAGAATATTTAACTATTTTTCTTGTAAATGAGAAATTAAACATATCTTGTGAATATATTATAGTGTTAAAACAACAAATGATCAAATTATAAACTTCATTTTGTCAAATTATACACATTTCTCATGATAGTGGTTATGTTTTATAATCATTAGGACTATAGTAAATACAATGAATTAAGAAGTTATATTGAAACAATCTAGTTGGAAATACTAAGAGATTTTAGTTATTTTCTTTGAATCTAGTTATTTATATCATTAAAATAGCGAAATATCATATTTTACGTTGTAATTTTTAAACTTATACCAATTTTTCATATAACAATCAAAACGTGTGGTCATACTGGCCAAAGTATATACAATGAACTTTAAAGTTATATGGGAACAATCTAGTTGTTTATCCAATTCATGAGATGAGATTATACAAAACTCAAAGTTATCTTGCACACATCTTTAAATTGTTGATCTACATATTTTACACTATAATTGGTAAAATTATACAAATTTTTCATATAAAGATCACAACTTGTGGTTATACTGGCCAAAGTATATACAACAAACTTTGAAGTTATATGGGAACAATGTAGTTATTTATTGAATTTATGATATGGGACCATACAAAACTCAAAGTTGATCTACATATATCCCCAAAGAGATCTGACAATCGATCAAGTGATCATGAGTATTTGACACATGTCCCTTAAGCGACGTAATGTGATTGCTTCAAACAATTACGCACATAATGTGGAAAATGGCAAGAAATTTTAATTATTCTCTTTGAATGTAGTTACTTATATCATTAGAATAATGAAATATCATGTTTTATGCTGTAATTTGTAAAATTATACAAATTTAAAAACAATCGCTTAATCGACATGCAATATCGCTCAATCGATATGACATATCGCTCAATCGACATACTATATCGCTCAATCGACATAGCATATCGCTCAATCGACATGCTATATCGCTCAATCGACATAACAGATCGCTCCATCGACATGCTATCGATGAAGAACAATCGCTCGATCGACATGCCATATCGCTCGATCGACATGCCATATCGCTCGATCGACATGCCAGATCGCTCGATCGACATGCCAGATCGCTCGATCGACATGCCAGATCGCTCGATCGACATAGCATATCGCTCGATCAACATGCTATATCGCTTAAGCGATGTGTGATCGATGAAGAATAATCGCTCAAACGACACATAATAATCGATCAAAAATGATCGATTAAACGACATAAATGATCGATCAATCGATTGTGTTGATCGATCAAGATATATAGTGATCGATCAATCGATTATTTTGATCGATCAAGCAACTATTAAGCACATAACGTACACGATCGTTTGATCGATATCATATAAGTTATAAATTTATTTATTTACAATTCGACCCCCGTTCAATTCTAAACTTGTTAGTTTTACTTAATTGACCTTTAAATTATGCCACATCAGATATTTGATTTAAAAAAAAAAGAAAAAATAAATTGAGGGCTATTAAATTAAAAAAAAAACTTGAAAGGTCGGATGAACAAATTTTCTCTTTTACAAGAGGGGCAAAGGGAGATTCCCTGCCAAGGACTATATAAACAGAAAAGCTTAGACTCAAACAATAATGGAGGTGGGGATTCAGGCTCAGAGGAAATGGATTTGAGGGGGAGAGAGGGAATGTTTGGGAGTTCTTTAAGGGTTGTTGCCCATCCTTCTCACCCCAATGATTTTCCCCTCTCCTTTTCAACCACAAACTAAACAACCCTTCTCTGTGTGTACTCACAGCCACAGAAAGAGAGGAGACAGACGAATATATCATAGATCTGTTGCACAATCCTTGCGATAATCGAATAGTCAATCTTTTTCCTTTTTCCTTTTTTGGTACAAAAGCTGTTGCTCTTGCTCTTGCTCTTGCTCTGTTTTGCGCTCTGGTGACGACAACAACAACATTGATAACAATAATAATAATAATAATAATAATGAAGATGATGATGATGGTGAAGTGTTTGAAGGAGGCTGTGATGATAGTTGTAAAGATTCCTCTGAGCAGGGGCAAACGAGTAACCCGGCCCGTATCTTGGCGGGGCAGCCCGGATGGTTCGCAGCCATGGCGTGGTCGGATTCTCTTGCCCCATTTACAGATCTGAGCCTCAGTGTTTGTGTCCTTCGAATAATTTTGGCTTTGCTTAATGGAAATGACTATAGTGCCCTTTGCCCTATTAGAAAATGTGCTAAAACCAGGGGCAAAAATTGAAGCTTGAGAGCTATATAGTGATGGGAAAGGGCCAAGAATTGTAGGGTTACTAGAAGCTCAGAAGAGAGAATGAGGGTTTACCGTGAGAGAAAATGGGAGTTCTCAAAGGGTGGTTGCCCCTCTCCGTAAACCCTATGATTTCTTCTTCAATTAACCCTCTGTTTGGTTCTTAAATTTTGGTAAGGAAAACGGATGTAAAATTCTTTGCTTCAAATCATTTTCATTTTCCTCCTTTCCACACCAAAATTCTTGTTCCAAAAGTCAAAAGCAACAGCCCTTGATGAATTGAAGCGCAGGGATTATGAAGCTCAGCCAAACACGCTCTTAAGTCTTCTCCATTGACAGCCCTAAACACACACCACATACATATGTCACTCTCTCTCTCTCTCTCTCTCTCTATATATATATATATATATATATATATATACACACACTATATATATATGTTGAAGGGAAGAGGCTGTGATGAAGATTCTTGATTCTTCTGAGCAAAGGGATCGGGCAATTTGGGAGATAGATCAGTATCTTGGCGGGGCGACCCGGATGGCATCTGATATATCAGATGCAACCGGTGGTTTTGCAGCCATGGCGTGGTTGGATTCTCTTTGCCTGATCATCAGTCATCACCATAGATCTGAGCCTCAGACCCCCCCCCCCCCCCCCCCTTTTGGTGCTTTCTTGATTTTATTATTAATATCATTGTTTCTATCTTATTATTTATGTGTGTTTTTATTTATTTTTAATATTTTAGGTTGCGAAGAATGTTTGGTCATGTCTTTAATATCATTATTTATTTATTTTTCATTAATTTCGGGGTTTTTCTGGTTAAGAAAATCTTTATTTATTTTACATTTGTTTACCTGTTAAAACAATATTTTCTTTGAGTTAATATGATATTAAAATTAATTAACCGCAATTTGTGATAATTGATCAAATTGATTAGTTTAACAATATTTAAATTAATAGATCAATTAATATGTTAACTAAAATCTAATAGTTGTATTTGACATTAAATGAGAAATCCTATATTATTTAACATTTGATTAAATTTAAAATAAATATTTTATTTTAAACAAATGAAAGTATGAATTGAATTATAATATCTATTTCTTCAATATAATTAAATGGATGAATTATATCTACTTCTCTTGAGTTTTGATAAAATTATAATTTAATTCATGTTATTTTACATATTATAATAAACCCCTTAAAGTATGTAATAATTACAAGTGATGGACAAAAAATGTATAAAGTCGGTTTTGTCTTTTATTTTTTGCTGATATTAGATATGGCGAAATACATCCACATCTCATAAAATTTGATGAAATTATAATTTGACCCATGTTTTTAGTGTATATTACAATAAACCCTATGGTATGTAATAATTATGAGTAATGGATGAAAAATACGTAAAACTCACTTTTCGCCTCAATTCCTCTGTCTCCGTCGATTTTAGCCCAAAATTAATCTCACCAACTGTTTCCCATGTCAATATTAACTCCAGCAACGTGTTTCTTATGTCAAAAAGTTTAAGACCCGTCTCAAGTTCACCAAAAAACTTGTTGGAGAATAGAAATGTGAAGCCACCTCACACCACCTTTACTCCTCCGCCATCTAGCGAAACCCGAAACTACCACTGCCAATGTGTTACTCTCGTCATGGTGATCGATTTTGGCATACAACTTGCGCAATTTCAAGAAGAAATGAGCAAAATATGATGAATTGAAAATATAAAATTTCTCAACTTATATGTGTATATACATTGCATATGTATGTATTTAGATTTCTCTCTTCTTCCATCTACCCGCCATTTTCAAATTGTTAAACGAAATATACCTTAAGGAATTTATTATAATTTACCAAATACTATTGATTAAATTGTAATTTCGTCAAACTTCAGGGGAGATAGATGTAATTTATCCTAATTAAATTGTGCAAAGACGGACCGCTGAAATTGATTAATAGTGTCTTAGATCCCGACAAGAATAATAAGCTCCAAAGAATTACTTGGAAGCACATCCTTTCCCTCTCCGAAATGCAAATTTTGGGTGTAAGATTATTTTGTAGTGGTACAACAATTACAGTGATGTGATTTGGTTGTATTGAGATTTTTAATCGACTGAATGTTTGGATTCTATCCATACACTCAATATTTTAAATTTACTCATATTTTACATAATTTTAAATACATTTTATAAAAAATTAATATATGTAAGATTTGATTAATGGCGGTAATTGGGTAATTTGTATTGAGTTGAAAATGAATTAAAAAAAATGGATTGAATATGTATAGGATTGGAGATGGATTAAAGTGAACTGAAAATGGGTTTAAATGATTTTCAATAGGTCCAATTTTTGTCAGTTAAGCACTAAATATTCAACCAACTACCCATGGCCCAACAGACACTGCATTGATGGGTGAGCCAAAGTATTTAATGGCTAGACGTATGTAGCAGGCCTACTCTCTCTCTCTCTCTCTCTCTTGTTGGTTTCAAATAAATTGTAAATGAATTCAAAATATTTACTTTTTAGCAAGAGCTACTATTTGTTAACTAAATCACTAGTTTTCCTTTAAAAAAAAATTATCAATAGCATTTTTTTCTCAATTCATGTAAATAAAATTATGGAAATAAATGTCCTCATGTAAATACTATAGCATCACAATTTACATGCACATACATTTTAAACAAAACTAATTTTTCATACCTTATCTTATGTACTAAATAACAAGTTTTAAAATAAAAATCAATTGAAAGCAAAGTATCAATTACACCAATATTTAAACGACTATTTTTATCCTCATGTATCTTAGAAGTTATATTATTTAACAACATTCAAATACTGTAGTATCACAATTTACATACTATCATTGGGCCCATTTTTCTTGACTTTTCAGCCAAGCCCAGTTGTCCTTGGCCTTTTCTCTTTGCCAGCATCCTTTTCGTGGATTTATAGGAATTAGAACATGGTGTATAGCAATAATTGGGCTATCACAAGTAGAGTTTCATTCGCTACAACTTTAAAATGGCGATATGGTTTCTTCTCTTGCATGACCATTTAAGAACCATTTCAAACCAATACAAGCCCACATGAAACCCATAATCAAGTCCAACCCAAGAAGACCCCTTAAAAAAAATCTCAAAACCAACCCAACCCAAAACTAGTGGGTTGGATACAACTCGTGGTTTTGAAACCATATTGACACTACTAGATTTGATCTAAACTTTATTTTATTTATTTATTTATTTTTTTTGAAGACGAGTTAGTAAACTAATGCATCGATATTGTAAATCAAATAAAAAAAAAATAACAATACTGCTATATGTGAAAATTTAACTGGTAACCTCGTCTGTCACCCAAAACTCAAAAGTCCAACTTCACGAGGCCTGTAAGTAAAACCACACTCCGACGAGGGGCAAACAAGGAAAATTAAGTCATTAATGCCAGGTATCCCGTGATCCAATCAGTAGGTTGAATCAATCAAGAGAGAAGAAGAATGAGGGTTTAGAGAGAGACTTTGGGATTTCTTCAAGGGTGGTGGTTGCCCTTTCTCTCTCTCCACCAACCCCACGATTTCTTCAATCAATTCATAATCAACAAACAGCCCTTGAAGAAAAAGAAAAAACAACAAACCAAGAAAAGGAAAACTGGGATATTGATATTATTCGTCTCTGTTGAGAAAATTGCATTTTTGGTCCCTAAAATGTACATACGGCCATTTTTGATTGATTTCAACTTTCAAGGGACTCTGTATTCTTCTCGCATGCAAGCTTACGAGCGCTCTTTCTTGTCTCCTTTATCCATCACATATACTCTGGATCTGTGATTTGATTTCATCTTTATTGGGGCTTTAATGATTTCCTTTTTTTGTTCTTGTTTTCTCTCTCTGAGCTGGTGAATCGGGCACTGAGACTACCGGCCCGTATCTTGGCGGGGCGACCCGGACGCAACCGGTGATCTTTGCAGCCATGGCGTGGTCGGAGTCTCTTTTGCCTGTTCCAAATTTAATTTTCTATTTTCGTTTTTTTTTTTCCCTGCAAGTATGTTTGGAGAAAAACGGAATTTTATTAAGAACTTCGTCGACATTTTTGAAATAATTTCCTATAGGTTAGGCAAGGATTAAATATAGATTAATTTATGGGACACAAAATTTGGGTATTGCTTTAAACTTTAAAGGGTGTTTGCCTAAGTTTATTTAAAATATTTTATAAGTTCCTACATCTTAGGACTCGTTTACATATACTGGTTAGGATAATGCGTGTTTAAGTTAATGACAGTTTTGATGTTAGTTTTGGCATCTTAACTTGCGGAAAATGCATGTTTACTTTTTTCGCCTATGCTCACTCTAGGAAATGGCAGGCTAAAGTTAACTGACTCACTTTGGTCAGTCACCTTATACCAACGTTATCCACCAACAAACCCGGGCTAAGCATGTTAGCCCGTGTTTGTTCAACATGATATGTAAACATCTGTTAATGGTGGTTTATTTAACTCAGCATGCCTTATCTATTTATGTAAACGAGTCCTTATAAGATATTTTAAGAATTTATAAAATATTAAATTTTATTTTAAAAATAAATTATTAAAGTATTTAAATAAATAAAAAGAGGTATAATTTATAAGATGTTAGTAATAATAATATTATAATTAATTTAATTAAAAATAAAAGAATTTAGTAGATCTTAAATATTTTATTTGAGGAGCTTATAAATTATTCCTCTAAATTTTTTACTAAATATTTTACATCAACTTATAAACTCTCAAACATCTTATAAAATATTTTGAACAGCTTGTATAAGCTTAGTCAAACACCCTCTTACTCAATTTTGTTTAGGGAAGTAAATTTCCATTGTGAATGTGACTTTAAAAAACAAGGTTTTAAACTGTGACTTTTTGGGTTGAGTTTATCAACCAGATAAATTTAAAATTATTTTTTGAATAATATATTTGAATAATATCATAAGTTTTGAAAAGAGAACGTTTCAGGTCATAATTACAATGAAAATATATACAATAAATTCACATCAGATGCACATGCAACATTTAATAAGACTAGTTATATGTCCCGTGCCAAGACACGGGACAATGGCTTTATACCAAAAAAGTAGAAGAAATATATTTATTAGACTTTGATGGTATATTAACATAAGATTTTTTTATTTGGATGCCAAATGAACAATGAGTAAATCAAAAATACAAATTTTTTACATATTTTTCCTATTTCATATATTAAAAGTACACATTTATAAGTTTATATAATAAATATAGTAAATATTTATGAATATAAACTTATAGTAATAAATATATTTGATATGTGAGTTACGCAATCATATATGTAATTCATATCTTATATATGTGTAGATAAATATTAAGATATATCTATACACAAATACATAAATAATTTTATATCTTTAGTTTGATATTTAAAAACTAATTCTATTGATATATACTTATTACTTATCTTCAATTTGACTGTCATATTTTGATATTGTTTGTAAAAATTATGTAAAGAAAGATATTTGTAACAAATTATACGATTGTATGTCATGTATGTATTATGTGGGTATAAGTTTTAAATAAAGTTATCCAATCTATTTAAACTTACACTTCTTTTGCTCCTATTTAAAGTTGAAGAAAGAAGCTTCCTGAATGTTTTATTAAATTCAAACTTATGTAGTACATGCATAGTCTATTAAATAAACTTCATATAATTAATTATCAAACCAATGTATATTAAACTCCATATAATTGAAAACATAGGGGAGAAAAATCATGACAAATTTATGGAGCATCAAGTTGACTCATTAGCTCTTGACTAATAAACTAAAAAAGCAAAATAAAGGACTTTATGATTCATTACCAACTTAAGAAAAAATACGGTATTACCGAGAAAATTGGAAGAATCCACTGCCTATCAAGAAGATAATATAAGTGGAACATATTTAAAATTATAGCAAATGATTAAAATGACAAAATGGAAATAAAAAATTATTATGATATACAAAATGTGAATACACACCTTTCAAAATAGTGATTACATTTCCATGAATTGAGAATCTCAAATAGTCACATTTATCCCAAAGAAGAGATATTTGAATTTAATCTTCACAAAATAGAGAATTTTTTTTCTTTTTTATTTTAATAAAGGTTGCATTTTGTGAATAAGTTTGATAATATACGAAAACATAGTTGACAAAACTTAGATCATGTTTTTGTTAAAGAATGAACTTATATAATTCAGTTACCCATTTACATTCAATTTAAAATTCAGAGAAGATCATCTACAACATAATATCTATAAAATATTAATTAAAATAGTAAGATATAAATAAATCATCCCAAAATATTGTAACTTGTAAGTAATTATATGAGAAATAAATTCACATGCCTGTTCAAAACAACTTAGAAATTTAAAAAAAATGTAAGAATAACAAAAAAAGTGATGTAGATCAAGGAAATAAAATAAAATGGAGAAACAAATAAACAATTATGAGATTAGTTTTGAGATTATATATATATATATATATATATATATAGAGAGAGAGAGAGAGAGAGAGAGAGATGCACACACGTATATAAAGATATAACTATATCGGTAATATCTTTAATTTTTGAAGAAAATCACATTTTGCTTAATATCTAAAAGGATATAATCTATTTTAACGAATAATCAAAATTTAAATTTTAAAATTATCAAAAGCTATCAGGAATCCAATTTTTGCGACCTTTGACTTACATAAATGATTCATTTCCATCTTGCTTATTCAAAATTAGTTCACATTAAAGTGTAATTTAATTTGAAATTTTAAAATTATCAAAAAGAAAAAATGCTAGCAAGAATCCAATCTTGTTTGTGATATTTTAGTTTTACTTATCCGTATATCACCTAATTAAGTGGCTATTATTTACCTAACAAATTTTGAATTCAAGCTATATTTCTAACTAACTCATCTTTATAAAATCTTGGAATTTTTTTAGGAAAAACTAAATAACAAATAATATAACCATCAAGATTTCAAATAATATTTTTTATTTACGTGGCACAATAGACTATAATAAGCCTATCCTAGTGTGGCCATAAATGGTGCTTACTTGGATGGCCTTAAGGATTGTGAATTATATATAGATAATATCGATTTACTTAATTGCGGCTAAGAGTGATATTATCTAAAGGGTAGTTAGTTGAGGCTTCATAATAGTATTGGTATAAATTAAATTGCTTAATTTATATGAAAAATGTTACATAATTTAGCATTAGAGTGTGAAAATTCAAATATTAGCTATATAATTTAGCATAAAGTGTGAAAATAACAATTTAACTTTTTATGTTTAAGAAAGTCAAGTTTTTGTTTTTTTTTAAGTTGTGATATTATATAAGGGGTAACTAAGTAGTATTTTTTTAAATTTAACTAAACTACATGTTCATGTTATATTCATTAACTGTAGAATAGCTTAACTGTCTCCTCGTTATCTTTGCGACTCATCGAGATTATAGGAAATTAAATATTATTGAATATATCACATTCTATATATGTAGAAAGTTTATGGTTCTACTACTATTTTCCACTATAACACTTCTACCACTATAGTTAATTTTAATATAATAGAGTTGAAATATAGGTTAATCATATTATTCCTCCATATTTACCACCACTATCATGCCTGTGTTATTTGATTATTCATTATTTTTATTTATCTCTACATTTTTACATTCATCGTTGTCTTCATTGCTATTGCTCCACCAATGCAACTAAATTTATCTCTCATATTATAACCGCTATTTTTAACAACAACCTTCATTACCAATTCCACCTTCACCTTCACCTTCATCGCCCCTGCCTTTTCATTGCCTCATATAGCAACTCGAACATCAAACACCTACCATGCTAGAACACTTTCATTAAAAAAAAAAACAATTAAAAACAACAACAACAAAGGAAAATAAAGCATATTATTATTTATAAATTATTATGTTTAAGTTTTATAATTACCTGATAGTTTAAATTTGTACTTGTATAACATTCGTATTAGTTTGTTAAATTTTTGTTTATCTATACAAATATTTGAATAAGTGTTTCATGCAAGAAATGAAAAAAGAGGTGCAAATTCTTTTTACTTATTTTTCATAAAATTAATGTTAAAATTGTGAGATTCTTTGCAATATACTTTATTAACATTTTCTTTTCTAAAACATGCTAACTTTCTCTTTTAATTATCATCATATCCTTAACCGTCTTTAAGTTTGATTATTTCTTCTTCTTTTTTGTGGCATATGCATTTTCTTTTTTTTTTTTAATAAGACTTGCTCTGATTTTTTTTTTCATAACTTATTTTTCATTTAATGCAAAGTTCGTGGATAATAATTTTCTCACTTAAAATTATTTATTTATTTTTTCATTAATATAGTTTCTAAATTTTCTATTTCTATATTATCATTGTTTCACTAAAATATTATATAATCTTGTATTTTCTTTTTTTCGATTCGAAGTAATTAGTTTAAAATAATCACAATTTTCTACGTGTAAGTCAACTTTTATTTACATGAGAAAAATGCAATTTTGGTCCTATAATACATATATTTTTGCAAAAGTAGTCTCATGCTACCTTAAATATGCAAAAATAGTTCCACACTTTGACGGACGTTGGTAATAGTGGTCCTTTCATCAAATTTTTAACAAAATGGCACATGCCCGTTAAATCTGACCATATTGACCAGTACACACGTGAGGAGGGAAAGCATTTTTGGTCCCATAATTTAAGATTTTTTACACTTTTAGTCCCACTATTATTATGATAGCATTTTCGGTCCTGTTGGATACTATTTTATGACAAAAATAGTACCACCGTTAGTTTTTAGACAAAAAATACACGTGACAGGCATATGCACCGTCAAAAAAATATAGTCTTACTATGCACTATAGCATATGCTATAGGATAAAGGTTGTTATTGAGATCAATTGAAACTACTGGAGTTTTGATGGGATTCAGTGCATTAATGCTGATATGATCTCAACTGCTAGTTGTTTCTTATATGTAGGACACGGATGGCGGCGGCGGCATAACTTCGAACGGCCATATTTTTCGATCCTAGTGTCGTCTCGTTTTGGAAACTTTTTTTTTAGTTCCGCACCAGGCCCTGCCATTATTACCGTCGAGTTCCAATCTCGGCCAAGAAGGATACTCGACCTAAGACGAGTGATCTATGTATGTAGGCTCTGTTGCCTTTCGTGGACCACCTCGGATAGGATCTTCTATTCCAAAATGGTGTTTCATCTTCGATTCCATAATTTACATTCATGCTATATGTATAAAGTTACTTCCTTAATTATAAACTTAGTTTGTGATCTTTACACTTGGCGCATATCCATGGATTGAAATAGGAGATGAAACACGGTTTGGAATAGAGGATCTTATATGAGCCTCCTGCGTTTTACTTTTTCCTCCTTTTATTTTATTTTCTCATTACTTTATTGTTGTTTTGACGATTATAATAATAATAACATTCCATAATTGTCTTTTTTTTATCTTGATGCAAAGTTGGGAGGGAGGATGAACAAATAAAAAGTCGGTACGAAGAGAATCAAGAAGTTAGGCATCAGAAAAGGGAAAAAAATGAGGTGGGGGGAGGGTTGCAACACGAGAAATTCTCATGGGGTTACCCATTCGAGTCCTACTCTCACCCAAGCATGCTTAATTTTAGAGTTTTGATAAGATCTAGTGCATTAATGCTAGTATGATCGCAACTCCTAGTTATTCCCACATAAAAGGAATAACCATGCAATAACTAACAGTTTCGATCATATTAGGACTAATACACCGAATCCTATCAAAACTCCAACAATTTCAATTGATTCCAATAACAATATTTACCTTATAGGATATGTTGTGGTGCATAGTGAGACTATGTTCTTTTGACGGCACATATGCCTTTCACGTGTGTTTTTCGTCCAAAAACTAATAGTGATATTATTTTTGCCACAAAATAGTATCTAACAGGATTGAAAATACTATCATAATAATAATGAGACTAAAAGTGCAAAAAACCTTAAATTATGAGACCAAAATGCTTTCTCCCCTTACATGTGTACTGGTCAACATAGTCAGATTTAACGGGCATCATTCTGTTAAAAATTTGAAGGAGGACCACTATTGCCAACGTTCGTCAAAGTGTGGGATCATTTTTGCATATTTCAGGTAGCATGGGATTACATTTGCAAAAACATATTTATTATGGGACCAAAATTATATTTTTCTCCATTTACACTCACACAAGACATATGTGGATAATTTTAATCTCTATCAATTGCATATTTTCAGTTATTTACTTGTGTCTTGATATAATAATTTTTAAATAAATGGCAACAAAATACTCTAAGCTTAGTTGGTTTTTGTACATTTTTTTTTTAAATTTTACATTGCCGACAAATTTTGTATTTCTTCTTTTACATGAATTATTCCACTAATCACAATGAGAAAAATATAATAAATTAGTCTAATGGATTTAAAGGTATTAAGACAGGAAATTATATTATAATTGATAACCAAGAGTGTTGTAAAAAAATAAACTATTCAATAAATTGTATCTATACTGAATTTATTTAAGAGAATCGATTGCCAACTCTTCTTTATGTATTTAATTTTTTGTATGACAAAAAATTTAATACTATAGAATCCAATTAAAAGTTAAACTTATTATTCATAGTTATGTTATTTATTTCATATAGTGCTCAATTCGAAATCTAAATCATAATTTTTAAATTACCAAAATATCATAAATAAATATTATTTACTATCATTTATATAAAGTTATTTAGTCTTTATAAAAAAAAAAAGAAAGAACGTAAAATAAGGATGAGTTATTTGCATTTTTATAATACATATATATAGATAGATAGATAGATAGATAGATATAAGATATCTTTTAACGTAATATGTTCATTGTTCATTTTAAACTTTAAGGCTTTGTTTGGTTCTAAGATTTTAGGAGGAAAAGAAAATGTTAAAGAAAGGAAAGGAAACTACAAGAATTTTAAAATTCTCTATTTTGTTTGGTTGTTAAAGAAAATAATAAGGAAAATGATTTTTTTAGATAATTATTCTTTTATTTTATTTGGTTATTATTGTAAATTAAAGAAAAATGTAAAAACACATTCCAAAAAAATCCAAATAATCAATTAATTGCACAAAAAAAAAAAGATTTGCATGAAATATATTCAAATAATAAATTAGTTTGAACAACAAATGAGATGAGAGCTTGAAAAATGAGAGAGTGCTAGAGAGAGTAACATAATTTTTCCTTCATTTTCTTCACCTAATTGAAAGGAAAATGTTTTTTCTCAATTTATTCTATATTTTCTTTCTATTTTCCTTTCCTTACCATTTCCCTTCTTTTTCTCTAGTAACCAAACATTAGAAAATACTTTTTCTTCCTATTTTCTTTTTCTTTCCCCCCTAAAATCCTAGAACCAAACACAATGTAAAGTTTTTATAGTCGACCATTTCAAGAGAGAAAAGGAAAAAAATAAAGAAAATAAAGAAAAGAAGTGCAAAGATGAAATGTGAAATTACCAAGACACCCCCCCCTCTTCTAATTGGCGGAGCAAGGCGGCCTCTCGCGCCCGCCACTTCAACTCTTCCCGAGGAGCGTGAAACCACGGTCAAATCAGGGGCAAATAAGGAAAAAGAAACATCCAAGGTTCCACCATTGCCATATATTGAAACACAGTCCAGTCGTCCAGTAATGGACTAAAGAAGCAAAATATTCATCAGCTCAGAAGAGTAAGAATGAGGGGTTACAGTGAGAGATCTGTGGGAATTTTACGTGGGTGGTTGCCCCTCTCTGTATATCCCCCATGATTTCTTCATTTTTCTCTTTTTGAAAAGAAAAATCAACAGCCCTTGAAAGATCAAGAAACAAGAAAGTAGAAACAACTAAGCCAGTCTCGTACTGATGATCAATAACCAGTTCTCCGCGTGTGCGTGTGTGTGTTTTCTTGTCGTTGAATTAAAGGGTTTGATGTCCTTCGCGCACGCCATGATTTCTAGTCTGTCTGTCTGTCTGTTGATTATCTTCTGTATCTATAATGGGGCTGTGATGATGATGATGGTGATTCTTTGTTCTTTCTGAGCTGATGAGTCGGGGCAAATAGACAAAGCCACCCGTATCTTGGCGGGGCGACCCGGATGGCCTGCAGCCATGGCGTGGTGGCACTCTCTTTGCTCCGTTTGCTTCCACAATAACAGATCTGAGCCTCATTTTTCTTCTTCTGCTATATTTTCGTCATTATTTTTTGGATATTGAACTTCACATAATATACAAATATTGGGTCATTTTCTTTAATTTGCTATCCTTTTGCTATATTCATTTTTCAATTTTCTTGGTGTGATAGCTACAATACAATACCATTTCATTCAAACTTGTTTAGATCGTGGTAGATAGTGTTCAAAACGCAGAGAACAACATTCTCATTGCAAAAACTGAAAACATGGAATCTTGTAAACAATGCTACAATGTACAGATCTAGCCTAAACAATAAAAATACAAAAGAAAAAGTAAATAAATAAAAAACCCAATGAACGACGACAACAACAGAGAATTATGTTGCATATCCTTCGACATCTAGGCAATACACGCTTTGATTCAACCTCCTGAAAGCTCATGAACATATAAAGAAGACAAGACTATAATGGTCATCACTTTTCATTCTCTTGGATGGTTCAGAAACTTGAGTTTCCGCCTCTACATCTGCATCTCCTGCTTCTTTTGTTTCTTTCTCTTATCTTTAGGCTCATTGCTCTCTGATTCCTCTGAATGCTCAGCAGCTGTTGCCTTCTCATGAGGATCAAAGCTGATTCCAAGTTCATCCAATTAATGGAGCTCTGCACTGTGGTGGTGAGCATTTTCTTTTGCTTGCTTATCATGGGATTCTACAATCTCACTAGTGAAAAGCTTATTGGAAAGATGACGGAACAAACTGTAGACACCAAAAAGCTTACCCTGGAACTGCTTGCAATCCTTTAAAAAAGACTCATTTGAGGTCAGCGCACATGAAATACACGGAGTGATGATCAGGGGGCTTTTGGTCAGGGCGATGAGGAGGGTCAATTGATGCAAATGGAGAGCAATTTTAATGGTTGCAGGGCGGTAGTGAGTGCTGGTGCTAGTTAATGTCTACATCCAAGATTAGTTTTTCATGGTCTTCAACTTCACCAGTTTGGCAATTTGCCCACCCACCTATCATCACCCTCCCACCATCCACAACCACCTCCAACCACCTGAGAGCCTTCAACTCCGCAATCCCCCACTTCGCTTTGTGATTTCCTGAGCAATTCATGCCGCTTTCGCCCCAAAGTTTGGTTGCCTGGAAGTGAATCGAGGAGCATTGGATTGAAAAAAATTGTGTATGTGTTGATTTTCTTCGTAATTCACACTGCCTTCACTTTTAATATTTGGTTGTTTGAAAGTGAGTCGAGGAGTATTGAGTTGATGGAATTGTGTATATGCTGATTTCCTTCACGATTCATGCTGTCTCCGCCCCCAAATTTTGGTCGCCTGAAAGTGAATCGATGAAAATTGGATTGAAAAAATGTGTATATGCTGATTTTCTTCAGGATGCATGCCGCCTCCGCCCTCAACGTTAGGTTGCCTGGAAGTGAATCGGGAGCATTGGATTGAAAAAAATTGTGTATATGCTGATTGGGAATTGAAATTTTAGCATCAACTAAATGAGCAAACAAAGTGTGTAGACTTTTGAGATGATACCTGTTGGTTTTGGCCCACAGTTGTTTATCTGTTGTCTCATATTGGAGGTTTGCATTGTTCCTCCAGTATGGCATGAGTCCCGAGTTTGAGGGTGCCTTTCAGATTTTACCATGTGTTTTTTTATAGTAAGACACTAACAGAGTTGAAGTCGCAAGAAAGTCAATTTTATAAATTGTAACATTGGGAATTTTTGTTGACCCAATGTCATTCAAGAAAATTTATCAAGTGTGGAGGCATTGGAAATGAGATAAACAAGAAAAGCTAAATGTAGAATAATTGAGTTATGGTCAATAACTCAATACCGGGCATGGATTTCTATTGCTTGAAGGAATCTCCTACTGTTTGTTGGAATTAGGAAAACAGGGAGATGATTGGCCCGCTGGTAATGGTCCGGACAGAAAGCTAAGCAGCAGTTGGGCTCGAACTTCATATTGGAGTTTCGTCCCTATGACTGCTTCATTAGTTAAGACACTTGCTAGCTACTGCAACACATGCGGCGTTCATATTGGTTTCACTTGCTTTGCAATAGGTGATGAATTTGAGGTTTAAAAGAGGAGCAGGTGTAATTTTAGAGTAGCTCAAAGGGACGGATGTAAGGAGGAAACTTTTGAAGAGGGATGATGTAATTTTCATTTGTCTTCTAAGGGGACAAGTGTAATTTAATAGCACCACAAGGCGTAGACGCAAGCTGTCATTTTCTAACATGGGAGGTTTTTGAAATTTGTATTACTTTTCAAAGAAAATAGTTATTACAAAATTTTTTGAATGATATGCACATTAAAATCACTTGGGGTATTCATGTTAATTGCTACCTTATTGATAAATTAGTAGCATAGTCTATGAAATCAAATGTGTTAACATGATTACAACTATTCTCATCCCGCCACATCATCATATATACCAAACACTAGAATATATCTCAGACAATTGTGTATAATAATTAGTCACATGATAAAATACAATTAGTTAGTCAGGAAAACCAAACATATCCTAAGGGTATAGTTGTTCAAAAAATGGCAATTACAACTTTGTATGGTTGACCTCAATATTTTAATGAGTCAAGGGGGCAATTGGTAATATCGAAAAAAGTTTCAAGGAGGTCAATGTAATTGGACAAATCAAAAGGAGTGGTTTGTACATTTGACAAATGTTAGACGAGGCGTTGTAATTACCCCTAGAAAAAAAAAAAGAAAATTGATAACAAAATGTTATGCGATTTCACAAATAATTTTGATGGTAATAAAAAGCAAGATCTATAGTTTTGGAGCCTCACTTTCATCACTTATATTTTTGTTCTAATTTTTTGGCATTCTATTTTGTAATTATTGGCAGTTAAATTTCGTCCAATTAAAAAATTGATAGGTATAAATTAAAATAATAAATATTAATTAATTTTTTGATTTATATTTCAAAATTTTCTACATTTAATTTTAATATTAAATAGTTAATCATAATTTATATTTTAATATTTATTTTATCAGTGAATGAGAAGCCACCAAGTGTCTATATGAAGTGTTTTAGTCAAGCAAATTGAATCGTGAAGTTCAAAAGTTCAAAACCAATCAAATGATGACAAATGACGTATTTGGTTATGTGGGCCAATCAAATAGCGATACTCAAATGATATTTTCTCTTTAAAATAAATTTATACTAAAAAGATAAATATTGAAAAGTTTTGTAACAATCCAAAAGATAAAAGGGGGTCATTTGAATTTTAAAACAAGATCAAGAAGTCTTCTAAAACCAGAGAAGTTAAGGAGATCCCGCAATTCTTTCAAGTTAAGCTCAAAAAGATTCAAAGTAATTAAGGCGAGATTTCCATTGTTCTTCGTGAAAATCATCAAACCAAGGCATTTAATTTGCGATCGAGGTATTAAGCTCGCATATTAGCATTTTTTCAAAACAAATCCACAATAATTGAGGCGATGTTGAAGGCCCGCTTATTGGCATTTTTTCCAAGATAAATCCATGGTGATTAAGGCGACTTTCGATATTTTTTTTGTGAATATTATCTAAATAAGGCGTTTGATTTGCAATCAAAGTGTCAAATCAGCAAATTGGCGTTCTTCTTCAAATCAAGTTTAATTCAAGTCAATGGTGTTCACAATGTTTTTCATGGCGTTCATCAAAACTTCTAACGTTTGATTTGTAATCAATTTACAAAGCCTACAATCGCATCATTGAAGGACGAAACATTTTCAGGAAGAAGAATATGAGGATTAACCTCTAGAAGATTATTTTCCTTCCAAATTGTCTTCTTTTCTTTAAATTTTAAATATTTATCATATATTTTCTTATTTTGTAATTTATTTGTTTTATAGCTTGAAATTTGTGTGAACAATAATCTTTGCAATATTTTAGAATTATTTATATAAAAAACTAGTTGCCACTGGGCATGTAACACAGTGGTGCGGCTTGAAACTTGACACTATTGAGGTATTCTCTTCTCCTCTCTATTCCCCCTTTGGGCAAGTGTACAAGTTTAGCATTTCAGTCGACATATATAGGGTATTTTTCGAGCACTTCCGAATCTCTATTACATAATTGTGTTGCATCTTCTATTACACTCATCAATACACGCCGCGTGTATTGGTGAACGATCGAGATAAGGAAAGAGAAGTTTTATAGTTTTTGTCATATCATCAGTTTTTCTCTTTCCTTATCTTGACCGTTTACCAATACACACGGTGTGTATTGATGAGTATAATAGAAGATGCAACACGATATACCAATAAAGATCCAAACTATTTTTCGAGTTGATTGTATAAAAATAAAAGGGATAATTCCATAAACCGCCCATGTGGTCTTGACGAACATGCTGAAAACCCTTCAGGATTTAAAAATCAACTAAAATTTCTCGGAGTTTGAAAAGTTTGCTCATATGCCCCAGTAGTTAGGTCAAAGTTGATGGACGTTAATTTTTTTTTTTAAATGCTTGTTATGCCTTTGCTTTTAGAGCCATTGGATCTCAATTTTAAAAATTTACAGTTTGATTAACTTTAAATCTAAAAATATAATACTTAAATAAAAATTTTAAATCAAAATATAGTATTTGTTATGTATATATACACATATAAACATATACATATGTATATATATAAAACACACACACACAAACATATATATATATATGTGTATATATATATATATGTCAGTCAGACACACTCGATGCGTATGCAAAATAAAAATAAAATATAAATTATGAATATAAAATTAAAATATTTATTAAATTTTATACATTATTATATATTTTTTAATTATTTATAGTATATGTATTTTATTAAATTTATTATACAAAATTATTCAAAATAAAATTAAATTATAAAATTAACAAATAAATAAAAAAAATTAGAAAAATCATAAAAGAGATATGAAAAAAATATATATATATATATTAATAAAGGGGATAGAATGAGAAATGAAATAAACTACAAACAACTTAATAGTGGGAGATGAGATTGAAGAGAGAATATAAATGAGAGTGAAGAAATCAAAAGAGATCAAAATGAATATTAGACCCTCTAAATATTTTATTAACAATATAGATATATAAACACACGCACACACACACACACAGAGAAGATACACACACATACACGCTAAAACACGGTCACACACGCTAACCAACAAAAACACACACAATCACACAAAAATACACATACATAATATACACATACACATACACATCACAACAAAACACACACGCACACATAAAGATTCGATCCGAATTAGTCGACCAATGAATCAAAATCGGATGATTAAAACCAAAAACACAAAACACACACACACACACAATCACACTCACAAAGAAACCCTTTCGTCTTTACTGTTCACCTTACACCGCCGCCGCCGGTGAATCTTGCTGAATTCCAACATAATCATATTTTTTTTGGAATTGCCTCTTCCTCCTTTATACGACTATGTAAGAGTCGACGGCATTTTGCGTTGTTCCACCGTCAGTTAAAGCCTTCTTCTCTGTAGGTTCTCTGCTCTGATCTGCCTCATCCAACTTCCGTTCTTGCCATCGCTGGTCTTTTTGAGTTCATCATCTCTCCTCCATTCAGATCCCATCCACCTCAGTCAGTTACCAGTGCCCACCCCAAAACCCATAATTTTATCCTCCTCCTCGTTTTTTCATTTTCCTTCTTCTCCAATTGTTTGCAATTTGCCTAGGTCGGTTGGCGGTTGGGGAAAGATGACAAAGAAGAAATTAGAAAAAAAAAAAAAGGAAGGGAATTTGGTTACTTCGGCGGAGGTGGACGGTGGTGGTTTTGGTGGAGAAATAAGGAAAAACAAAATGAAAAACAAAATAAAATTAAAGGATGAAAATTCTTAAATAATAATATATATTCATAATAATTTCAAATTTTTTTCTTTTGATTGTTTTATTGTCGTTTAAATAAAATAAAATAAATTTTGAATATAGTTAAAATACAAAAGGAATGGGCTTTAAGTTGTAAATTTATAATTTCAATTTAAGTCAATTGACCGTCATTTTAAAGTTAAATGATTTCAAAATGCATGTCTAAATGCATGTAGGGCGTGTGTTGGCTCCTCTCCCTTAATTTAGTATAATGCGTATTATTTTTAAAAACTCGGGGTGGGGGGGGGGGGGGGGGGTAGTTGATTTTTAAACCATACGGAGTTTTCAACAAGTTGGCCAAACCACGGGACGGTTTATAGAATTATCCCTAAAAAAAAATAGTCTTTCAAATTACAATTTGTATGGTATTGAATATTACTTGGTTTGTATATTATACTTGATTAGAAATGATGTATTAATTCTGTTTGCATAAAAATTGGCGAAGCCGCGGATTGGTTAAGGGTTTGGCATTTCGATTGGTTTTATTAAAAAATTAGAAGTCCTATCGAGCGTGCCAAAATTATATGTTATACTCGGTGTTTGAAATCATTGAATTCGATAAGAAAACAGTGCCTTCAAAGTGTGTTTGTTAAGTGCGAATGTGCTAGTGTGCAATAAGCTTCTACGTGCTTACAACTGAATGTAAGACTTAAAATTTAGTGTTCAAGGGATCGAAAAGGATCTAAAAATATAATCAAAAATATACATTAAAATATGATGGCTACTCGCTATAGATATTACAAAATTTATTTACAAATACGTGCATTGATAACACATGCCGTTTATATGACCTAAATGCATTGAAAGACCGTTGGGGATTTTGATTACAAGTAAGGCGCATTGATGATTCCATATGATGGCTAAACGTGAATGTATTGAAAGAATTACACTATCATATGAGTATTGATAACTTTGCTTACAACGATTTATGCATGGCTCGACATGAATGCGGGATATTACATAGTAGCATTGATATCTTATCCCAATTGCGCCCAAAACGAGAGAGTGATGGCTACAACATTGCGATGCTAGAAAGTGAACGCATTGACAACCTCATCTCGAGCCAAATGGATAGGGCCACGAACACTCGCATAACGATTTTTTACCAATTGAAACTAAGTTAATCTTGATTAATTTGAGCTAAAAAATAAAAACGTATAGACTTCTTAATTACAGTGTTGTTGTTGTTGTTGTTGATTGAAGTATAAAGTTATTTAAACTTGGTGAATTTAACTCTCTTTTATAAGTTTTAAGCTGCAATCACTTTCTTTTTATTCTTGGAGTTGGATGACTTGTTTAGCTGGATTGTTCAAAATGGATGGATCTCCTGTATTCATACCCTGATAGTTATGCTTGATTATACCAATATCTATATTTAGCCATTTGTTATTTCTTAATCTAACAACTCCAAAAAATGAAGGTCAATTTTGACTTCATTTATTTTTATTTCTATTTTATTTTTTGTTTTTGGTTGACTGAATCATTGGCTTTTTATTTCGACCTTGATCTTTGATATAAACCAACCTCATACTGCATCGGAGTAATTTGGGACCCTTTTGTTTTTGGTATAACCAAAATAAGTCCACTTCAAAATTATATAAAATTTATTTTTTGATCCAAACAAATTGATACATTTTGATGTAATTAGTTGAAATTAGTTGAAATGTATTCGACGTGTTTTGGTTTTTCTTTTGTCTTTGTTTTTTGGTAAAAATAAAAATAAGTAGACAATTGATAGAATGAGGAAAATAAACCGTGTAATGGCCCATTACGAAATTAAAACCGAAACCCTCGCCGAATCCGCTTTTCTACTTAGACATTTATACCTCCAATGGCCCCACTAGTCGGACACAAGGAGAAGCAAAAGAGCAGGCAAAGCAAGGGCAAAAAGGGAACAAGGTCCAATATAAATAGTTGAATACCTATCTTCCCAATCTGCTTTAGGGCAAAAAAAAACTCAGAAGAGAAGAATGAGGCAAGAGAGAAGATTTGGGAGTTCTTTCAAAGGGTTGTTGCCCCTCTCTCTTAGCCTGTGATTTCTCCATCAGAACGAAAAGATCCAACAACCCTTTTCAATATATATATATATGTGTGTATATATATACAAGTATGAAAATGTATACATACACACACACACACACACACACAAGAAAAAGAGTAATAGAGAGAGAGAGAGAGCAACGCAATGTTGTTTTTCTGGGACTGATCTCAGTCCCATTCACCCATCTCCAAACCAAACCCTTAATTTGTGGGGCTATGATGATGTTTCTTGATTCTTCTGAGTTTTTTTTTGAACCCGGGCAATGGTGAAACCCGGCCCGTATCTTGGCGGGGCGACCCGGATGGCTTGTTGGATTTGAGGGCTTTAGTGCTTTCTTTCTCAATCGCAACCGGTGGTTTCGCAGCCATGGCGGGCGTGGCGGTTCTCTTCGTCCGATTAAAATAGATCTGAGCCTCTTTCTTTATTTTATTTTTATTTTTACATTAAAAATTTTTAGTGTTGCAAGAATAGTTTTATATGGAAGTTGTTGAATATTTTTATTTTTTTGAAATTTTCTGAAATTTATGAATAACTATTTTTGTCCTCGACTTTGAATGGGATGACTGAATTAAATTACAAAAAGCTTAAGAGATAAGAGGCTAAAAAATATTATAATTGAAATTAGTTAAAGGGCACACTCTGGGAGTGTAAAATAAAAAATTATATAATTTAATTAAATATTTAAATTTTTATTAAATGTAATTATAAATATTTATTAATTTTTTTATGAGTATATTTTCTTTAAAATTAATTAAGTTATTTTATTAAACTAATGATAAGTGAAGAGTAAAATTATTTTAAAATAAAATTATAATAATAAGAAACAGACACAAAAATAAAAAGAAAAGGATGTGTCATATTGGGATGAGAGAAAGAATATGAAACTATGTAGCAATGTACTAAAGGAGAGAACAAAAAAAAAAGTTTTGAAGAGACCAAACTCTTTAAATTCTTTATTAATAATATAGGATTTTGTTCATACTACTGATGTGGGTATAACTTAATTAATATTTTTAATTATTGAATTTGAATATGATGATGTCAAAAAATATTAAGAAAAAATAAAATATAATATTATAATACTCAATTCAACAATTAAAAATTCAGTTTGATACTACTTTCATGGATAGCATTTACTCTCTTTTCGTGGATAGCATTTACTCTCCCAATAGTATATATAAAATGTTTGGTAAGAAAGGGGAAAGTTGCTATTACAATTTAAAGAAGGACAAAATACACTTAACCTTTTCAACTATGCTTGCGTGTCATTTTATTCCTTTGTACTATAATAGGTTTCATTTAATCCCTTCATCTTAATTCACACGCAAATAAGACGATAACTATTATTTATAAAATACATATTATAATCTTTTAATCTTTTAAACTCCAAGATTACTTATAAGAAAAATGTAAAATATAAAAAACTTTTTGAATCATTGATGTTAATCAAAATTTTATACATTTTCATATTATGTTACTATTTTATTTTGGTAATGAAAGCATTTTGTTCTCAATCCCACAAGTTTATTATATATTGAAGATCACAAATGTAAATTTTCAATTGTTTATAGTTTTATTTTTTTATTCAAAAAACTTAACTCAACTATTGAACATTTTCCAACTCTTTAAAATTATGTAGCTCAATGCATTGGTTAAAATTACAACCATTATATTTTTGTATAACAAACTTTGGAAATTCCAATTCTTTAAGTGTATTTTACTCTTTAAAGAACTTGGAGAAAATCTTTTATTTATCTCCGCTTAGTTTTTGAATTTAAATATTTTGTCCTTTTATTTTTTGATAGAGAATTTAAATATTTTATCAAAAAATTAATTAGTAAAATTCAAGCTGCCTACGTATCTAAGAGACGAGATCAAGTAAAGTCATCATGTAGTTTAAAAATGTTTTTTTTTTTTTTTTTATTTTTTGTTTATATCCAAGTAGCATCCTTAGTTGAGTTGATTCGCTTAGTGTATGGCTTTGAGTACACTAGTCGATTCTGGACAGATCTACTATATTGTACTGTGATGGTATTTGTAGTTATCTCTTATAACTCCTGTGTTGATAATGTAGCAATTGAGACTGCAGATTGAGTGGATTTTTTTATAGGGCTCTTCTTGTAGGTAATCTCATCAACTTGCTTTTCCTTTGCAGCTTGACTTGAAGACGGCGCATGAATTTTGCTAGACTCTCAAGGTTTGAGTGCTCCATGTTATTCATGAGTGGCGCAATTTAGAGATCCTTACCTTCGACAATTTTCTGCAAATCTACAATTACTTTGGCCATTTGTTAGATTTTCTCATCCATAGTTGTTGTTTCGGTTGCCATAATGGGTGGTTTGCTAGAATGAGATAACTTGGAATCGACTCCTTTTGGACTTGATGGATTTGAACTATCAGAAGGAGTAAAGTCGCCAGTTCTAACCCTAATAGAGGGGTTGAGTGATGTCAATGAAACTGTCAGAACGTTTTTCTTGTTCAAAGCAAGTTGGCCATTCTTGGGTGCCACTAAAGTGTTGAAGCTGATGACTTGAAATTCACAATGGAGAAAGAAATGACAGCCGGAGAGGTCCCATCATGCGTGCTATTTAGTCAATAAAATGCCCACCTAAGAGTTAAAGAACACAAAACAAACTCATTTTTGCATTGGGTGCGCGTGAATGGCACTCTCCGTTATCTATGGAGGAAGGGGGACAACGGGAAGGTTTTTCGAGAACATATAAAGTTTTTTTTTCATATTTTTAGAACACAAGGAGGGTTTCCAGTACTATTTCAAAACCATGGGGAATTGTATGAAAATTTTCTTTTTATATAATATATAAAAGGTATTTTATTATTTTGAAAGGATAGAGTTCTAAATTTCAACGAAAACACTTATAAAATATAACCATATACAATTAGGGGAGGGTGGAAGGGAAGGACTACTGCCTCTTCTAACCTCTAACTCCGTCTCATTAATGTATCTATGCAACTATGTATAAGTTAGATAGCCAGAAATGTTGTAAGGATGAGATTTTGGATTCATGACCGAATTTGATACTCATATTAAAATTGCGATTTAATATGAAACAACAAAGTTTTTGCATCATCTATGCATGCATAAACAAAAAATTAACTTGAATAGATTACTAGTCTATGTATATATATTGTACTAAACAAAACCTTCCAAGAAGATCCTTGCAAATTTGTCACCAGTAACACCTTATTTAGCTCAAAATGAAAAAAAAAAACAAATATGCTAAACTTATATATATATATATATATATTGTTACGGGATATTCGAGGCGTTCTCGGTCCAGTGCCTTCCTATTTGACCATCAACATCGTCGCCTCAAGCATACTCCACACTCAAGGGCACATCTCTCCTCGACCCTGGCATCTCCTCGAGCTCATGGTCGAGGATTGGCTACTTGCCTGTCGCCATCCTCTGTACACTGGCACACCCAGTTGGTTCTTGTCGTCTGCAAACCTACCTTGCGACTGCCGTAATAGCCTGCAACCACCTTTTTGTACCTAGACACCGCCATCCTAGGTATCCTACCTACTCTCCACAAATCCCAAAAGGTTTGAGCTATTATAAATACCCCATGTCTCCATGCAGGTAACACACTGATAAAAAAAGTATAAAACCTTCTGCTCAATTTTATCCTCTATCCTGTCACTAACTTGATCATTGGAGGGCTTTCGCCAGAGACACTTCTGGCTAGACTCGTGTGTTTTCTTCTTAGCAGGACAGGGACTCATTTGAAGGTGATCGTTGAGTATTGGCCACATCACTCCTAAAAGACTAACCAAATGCGGGCATATATACATATATATGTATATATATATATTTGTGTGTGTGTATGTATGTCCTAGCCCATGGTGTATGACGGAGTTGGCAAGTTGATTACATGCAGAGTGCTCTTGACCTTTGTTATCATGTTAATGCTGTTAGTGATGCCCTGAGAACCGATACCACTATCCTTAATACCCTGCACAAAGAGCATACATGTCATATATAATTTCTAATATTAATAGACCACTTGAACAACATGATCTTGTATTAAAGTTGCGTTATAAAGTTGCAAAAATGCAAATGAGTCCCTTTTTATTTTTATCTTGGATATCTTTAAATTTTATTTTCTTATTTTATTTACTGATGATAACTAAGACAATTAAATATTAAAAAATCTTAAAAAAATATTTCTTATTTAAATATGAGTATACACGATATATTATTACTTTTTTTGCTTTGAATTTATAATAAGTGATGCGGGTCTTTTTTGGTGAGACCACGTGGCGAAGCTTCATGGCTCCGGTGATGTGTGTTGGTGGCCCAAGCTATCAAATGTTAGAAAATATGTAGGTGAACCAGAAGGATGACACGGGTGATCCCTGTCCTTAAATTTCTATTGCCCCTACCACGAATGGTTTGCTAGAGTTTACAGGCAATACACCTCCAGGATATATGTCAAGCCTCTACGAGAAAATGGTTTCAGCAATAGCAATTCACTGAAAACAAAAGTGATTGTTCTTATTTTCTTTCGATAACTAGATAGAGCATATGTGGCATATTTATACTAATAAGATATTAAAGGCTTGACTTTTCATTTTGTAACCTTCAGCAGTTTCAAGTTAGTGGTCTGAGCATTTATAGCCACTAAACACAAAACGTTTGTAACTCCAACAGTTTCAAGAATTTAACTGTCCATTATCAGCCAACAAATCGATTCAAATTCAAATATATTATTTTATTGTTTGCAACTTGGGTCAATTCCTGACAAAATATATGCTCTTGGCTCCTTGCGACGATGCGTACATGCGAATTGCGCCTAAAGCGCCAATGCGACTAAGCGACGCGGCCTCGGCCACGGCCCCGGTGCTGGGCGCTGGCGTAGGCGGTGCGGTGCACCGCACCGCATGTGACCTCTCAAGTCTGCTCTTAAGTTCCACAATTTAGTATTAGTAATCACATTTATGCTTATAAAGCAATAAATATTACATAATAAATTCAATGTGGGACAAAAGACGTTAGTTTTGCAAACAACTTATTCACCTTTCATATATCCCCTTATATTACAAGGTGTATATCAACATCAAAGAGGAAGGAGAAAGCGTGAGACTAGCCGATTTTGTCCCGACGTAGACTCTTGAACGCCCAAGTTAGCATATCAAGCTATTTGAGATAAGGAAGAAGAAAATGAATAGTGTTCTCTATTTAAGTTGAGTATGTGTTTCAGCTGAAAAAGCATTACCTTCCTTTGGAGCTTAGGAGGCCATTTTTTATATGAGTGCGACCTTGATATGACTCGATTGATGGGGATCAGTCACTTTTACTGACACAAGTAGAATAAGTGATATGCTTTTTGTCCTACTTGGTACCCTCCATAACGGCCCAGCAACTACTTCATTAATGGGGCTTAACCTTTGCATTAAATGCTAGGGATTATATTTATGGGGAGCATTAATGGCAACTGAAACTGAGAGAGACAAGGTATCTCACTACTGCAAAATCGACATTTTTCGATGGAAAAATCTGGGGGAAAAGATTTTGCCGGAGAATTCCGGCGGGAATGTCCCCCATAAAAATAAAAACTATAAAAATTTTGGGGGAATTACAAAGGAATTTTTCAACGAAAAATTTTTAAAAAAATAATTAATTTTTTTTTCACGTCTCTAATAGATGCTTGAAGGGAAAGGGATCTGATCTTCTTGCAATTTAGTTCGGGAATTTCCCCCCTAAAAATTCGAGAAAAAAAATTTAAAAAATTTCGGGGGAATTCCGA
Source organism: Petrea volubilis (assembly GCA_026212405.1). Taxonomy (NCBI): domain Eukaryota; kingdom Viridiplantae; phylum Streptophyta; class Magnoliopsida; order Lamiales; family Verbenaceae; genus Petrea; species Petrea volubilis. The sequence goes on along the minus strand of CM047885.1, from coordinate 14,890,423 downwards.
CAAAATTTTCCCCCAAAAAATTCAAATTTTTTTAAAAAAAAAATCAGCAGAATTCTTGGGAAATTTTTGGCTGATTTTTGTTTTAATTTTTTTTTTTCTGAATTTTGGTCATATAAAATAGTTATTTTAGATTACAAAATATTTAACTAAGTTTATGTATAGCCTAGGGGTATGACTATCATTCACCCATCCCAAAGGTCCAAGGTGCAAACTCTATTAGATGCAAAAGTTTTTTCATTTTTTCCAAAAAAAAAATTCCGGGGGAATATTCCCCCGGTATCCAGCCGGAATATTCCGGGGAAACTCTGGCTGAATAATTCTGCCGGAGAAGTGTGGCAAAACTTCGGCAGAAAATGCATTCGAAATTTTTTTTTTCCTGAATTTTGGCCAAGTTACATATTTATTATAGATTACAAAATATTTGGACAAGTATAAACATAACCTAATGGTAAGACTACAACTCTCCCATCCCAAAGGTCTAAGGTTTGAATCCCATTAAATGTGAAAGTAATTTTATATTTTTACAATTTTTTTTTTGCAAAATTCTTTATGTAAATACATATCGTTATTAACTATTATTATTTATTTTATTTTATTTGGAATACATATGATTATATAGTATGTATAATACATATGTTTATATAGTATCAATACTATGTTTTACCTATTGTTACTTATACTAGCTTTTAGTTATTTATAATATATTTATTGGTATACATATGTTTATATAGTATATATATATAATACATATGTTTATATAGTACCAATACTATCTTTTAACTATTGTTACTTATATTATCTTTTATTTATTTATAATATTGATGTGGGTCGAATTCGGAGCTGATCGACCTCAGTCAATCTCTCTGGTCGGTATTGGTTGGTGCGAGCGAGGCATTCACCTACGCCCAGGACGAACCTGCCAAATCCATTTGTGCCGAAGGGGGATTCGCCACTGGGGGTAGCGGCGGCTGGAGATCATGGATCGAGTGTTGGTCCTCTCCCACGGCTGGGGTACTTCGCACTCCAGAGGGATTTCTTCTGGTAGTCACCATTTTTCTCTTCCTTGATTGCAGTTATTTGTTTCCCACAGACGACACCAAATGATGCGGGTCGAATTCAGAGCTAATCAACCTCGATCGGTCTCTTTGGTTGAGTGTATGAATGAAGGTGTAATGAACGGGAAGTTTATCCTGCAACAAGGGAACGACAACGTGAGCTAGTTGAGATGGGCCTCAGCTAAGACCCTCCGATACTTAAGTTAGTCGATCGATTTTGGGGAGATTTGAACAGAGTAAGGGTATTGTGCATAATTAATATCTCTCTTACCATAAATGTGTGGGGGTATTTATACTATGTCCAGGTAGACCGCGCTCCTGTGGGCCCACCAGGCCAGGTAGGTCGTTGAGGGCTAACATGGGCAACCCATGGACCTAGTGGTAGGGTCCGTAGGCGCTAGTTAGCGCTCCATTAATGAGGTATGGGGTTAGGTGGATCCCACATACCCAATCTGACAGAGCATTTAATGCTAGCAGGGATCCATCCGATCCGGTATAGTCCCAGTCGATCATGAGATCGACCTGAAGGGCCGAGGAGCTGAGTTCGAGCCGAGAGGGATATCGTTCTGCCAGGGCCGTCGGCGAGAGGGGTTAGCGAAGCCGGTCGGTATCCATCAGCCGGTCGGAAAGGACTCGAGGGAAATCGATCGGGAATATAAGGGAGCTCGTTGCGAGAAAGGAGGTAGAGAGATCTCATCAGAATTATGCCACATCAAATATATTTTATTGGTATACATTTGTTTATATAGTATATATGTATAATACATATGTTTGTATAATATAAATACTATCTTGTATCTATTGTTACTTATACTATCTTTTAATTATTTATAATATATTTGTTGGTATACATATGTTCATATAGTATATATATGTTTATACAATATCATACTATCTTTTAACTATTGTTACTTATACTATATTTTAATTATTTATAATATATTCATTGGAAAACATATGTTTATATAGTATATATAATACATATGTTATAGTATCATACTATCTTTTAAATATTATTACTTATAGTATCTTTTAATTAATTATTTTATAATATATTTATTGGTATACATATGTTTATATAGTACAAATACTATATTTTAACTATTATTACTTATAATATCTTTTAATTATTTATAATATATTTATTGATATACATATGCTTATATAGTGTATATATATATATATATACGATAACAAAATAAGAATATGCAAATACATATACATAAACAAAAGAATTTTGAAATTTTCTTAAAATTGAGATGTTAAAATAATTAAAATAAGAATAATCAAATAAATATATAATAAGTATAAGACAAAACAAAATACAATATAACTTCTTCTAATAACTTTATGGTGAAGGGTTGGTCAACTAACTTGGGGATCATGAGTTTGAATCCCATCAACTACAAAATTTGCCCATTTTGTGAGATACCATTCCAGCGGCGGCCGGAGCGGCGGTGGGGTCTAGTGGCGGTGGCGGCGAGGTCTCCATGGTGGCAGCAGCTGCAGGGGGGGTGGTCCGATGGGCCGTAGGCGGTAAAGGGACAACAGTGGTACGGCGAAAATTTTCCCCGCGGCGTGTCCATATATTAAATAAATCCAACACTTTTGATGACATATCGGACACTCTATTAACAATATGTCTGGCATTTTTTGAACATGTGATTTTTTTTTCAACATAGTTTTTTGAATATTCCAATGACAAAAGATAATTAAATTTTTTTAAAAATATATATTTAAAAAAATAATTTTATTTCATCCAGTAATTTATTTCTCTAATTATATTTCTATGAAAATTATACTTTATTATGTTTTTAAAATAGATAGTTACAATCATTGATACAAACTTCTACATTTTTATACTTGTATCAATATTTATATATAAATCTTATACTAATTATATATAAATGTGTAAGTATTTGCATATTATGTCATATCATTAGTAAAATAATATAAAATTATTTATATAAATTGTGTAGTGTCAAAGACTTGTAATGCCATAATTTTTTAAAAAAATTCATATTGTCGTATTGCCGTTTTCGTGTCGCATCGTATCTATGTCCGTGGTACAAAGTTAATAGCAGACACGTCTAAAATAATTCTCTTATAAATCAAAATCTTGTGAACATGACTCAAAATCACAAATATGAAAATCCCACCTCAAATTTCAGTCATGGTCTCTCATCTTTGTACTTAGGAGATAGACCCTATTTGTCAGTTCTTTGAATCAAGATCAAATTTTAAAAACTTATTGTTACACCCTTTTCAATTTTATTCAAAATTATCATCCCACAAGCTCGTTGCCACCTCTGAAACCACAAGAATCAAGCCTATATAAAGAAATTGAGGCCGCAAAGGAAAAAAAAAGACACTCAAATTCGCTATTGTGAAAATAGCGAAAGCCTAAAATTTTGCCTTTGTATTTTTTATTAGGTTAATTGAAGCAAATCCCCCAACATATGGGACATTTAGCATTTTGTGGCCCGACCATTGAGGCGTTTAGCACTTTTATCAGTGGCAAATGGACGGAAATGTCCTCGCCCTTATCATGCGAGAGGTACATGAGCTGCTCTTGGATGGAATATTCCAAGAATAGTCATTGGGAAAAAAAAAATTGGGTGTTTATTTTGCACATTTAACAATGATGAGAAAATGCCTCTGCTATGTCAAAAAAGCTAAGGGACAAAGTACTAAATGACCTATAGATTGAGGGGTATCGTCGATTATCCTATAAAATCATTGATGAGAACATTTATATTGCGATTTTTACATCTTGTCATTAGTATTATTTTTTCTTGTAGTGCACATATAATTGATTTTTGTTACACATTATGTTTCACCTTGTGAAAATTAAAGGGATCAACCCAATTTTGATGGGAAAATTACATTTTGGTCCCGCAGTCCAAGGATCTCAAAACATTTAGGACGTGTTTATTTTTATAGTAATGGATAATGGGTGTTTGGTTAAATAATCTTAAAATTCATGTTAAGTGTGGTTTTGATAGGTAGAAGTAGTTGTTTACTTTTGATGGTTAGGCATTGGTCTACAAAACTATATGTGGCCTTTTGTTTACTTTTTGTTCTAGTTAAAAGTTGTTTAGATTAAAAAGTCAATTTTGCCCCTCTTTAGTTGTACTTTTTGTCAAGGTCATACTATTTAAAATCTGACCAAATTCCCATTTCTGCGTAATGGCATAATTACCATTTTTCCTTTCAAGTATCAGTTTTGCTTGGTCAATATCATCAAACTCTCCATTATTCCACATCAGAAATCGGCTGGTTAATGTTTTTCTTCCAAGATTGATTTTTATTTTGCATATTTTCCAAACTAATCTATCCATTCTCCTGTCAATCTGGCAGATATTTATTGTCTAGTTGTCGTGTATTTATTTTCATGGTGTTGCTATGCAATTTTTAAGTAGCCTTCCCCTTTTTTTGCTATTTCTTTTTCAATTGAGCAAATGTGTAAGCTGTCAAAATATGACATTTATATAGGCTTCACAATATCAATTACCTAAGTGCTCCAAAAAAGTAGCCACACATTAAGCACAGTTATGACTATCCACAACAATATACAACCATGAAATGGTATCATACCATTACCTATTACCTACAATAATCCATACAAAAATTAGTGTCAACTTACATATCCACTTAACAAAATGCATAGTCTGCATCAAAATACAATAAAATCTGGGTTCATAGCTGGCCAATTTCAATTAGAATGCGAGCCTAAGTTCATAACGTAGTAATCCACCCAAAACCCATGAAGGTTTTAATAAAAGCCAAAATTGAACTTGTCTTTCAATTATCCTAACAACACAAAAAATATATCAACCCTTTGCTCAATTGAACTCATTAAGATGACCCTGCATTGCCATGACCACCATGTCTATCTTAGCATGCTCGGGTAGACCAAAGAAAACATCAGTGGCTTTCGGATTCATCGTGATAGTGTACGAAACTCTCAAATGGTCACGACTAGTGATGCATATAGGAAGCTTACCAATAGCTTCATAGAGTTCCCCTCTTTTCTTGCTTGCATCAATTTCGGAACCCATTCAATTAGCAACTTTTTCAATTGAAGTAGACGCTCTCTGATAGAAATCCGATAAGACCTCCAACAGCGTTTCATCACATGCTTCAGGCTTCTTACGCTTCTTCGAGCTGGTACTTGATTGATTGCTAGGCTTTGGATTTGCATTGCTATATTGAGTCCCATCTTCATTCTGTGTATAGTATTACGGGAGTGTGTTTTCTTCAGTCTCTTCCATGTGCTCGGATAAATCAAGTTGTTCACCTTCAGCTGCTGCAGCCCAGTCCATTGCCTTATCACCCACTGCACGATCTTTACCATAAATTTCAATCCAAGAGTCATAGAAAGGGAACGACTTCTTCTGGACATAATCCAATTTCGGGAAAGCCTATGCATAAAAGTTCCAAACATTATACTGTGAGCAACCACAATATAGTCATCATTATGCGATAATTGAACAATATTTATAAACACTTGAACAGACTTTACCGCGAGAAAAGGCGCCCAAACAGAAGGTTCAGCTTCGACTGTGCATGAGGTGCTATTCCAGTTAAATCCACTATTTGCCAAACACATTGAAACATGACCATAGGTCTTTTTCCATGCCCCATATTTGGAGCTGACATGCGGTTCTCCACGAAGGTCAGAGTTCGGTAAAGCCTCCTTTAGCCTCTGCTCTATCTGGATTAGGAACCCGTTTCTAAAGCCATTAGGTGCTTTCCATCCGGCTGCAATAATGTCTTTGAAAGCCTTGATCAGCTCTTTTTCTTCCTGCAACGTCCACGACCTTCTCTTCTGGGCCTCACGAGCCACGTTTGGGCGGCCACGATAATTTGCAACACTAGCCATTACCTGAAAATATGCATAAACGAAAAGATCAATCTTGTGCAAATTGATCCTACATTTTTCAGTAATTACAAAACGTAGTACTCCAAATAGTATCACAAGTCTCATAAAAATATCAATTCATTAAAACGCAAACAATATAAAAAATAAGAAACAACCGGCAAAATTGACTCAAAAAGAACTACAAACAAATAAACATGTCGAACCTGCACATTCAACATACCAATAGAATGAAATGTTCCTAAATTCAATACACAAAATCTCAAAAGCATAACCCATACACAACAAAGTACACCATTTAGTACATCATTAAAGTCAAACTAAATTCTAGAAATTTAACTCTAGTTAAAGGTACAGAACAAGGATGGAGTTCAAAAGTATCTAGAGTAAGACCCAGTTATGTGTCAAAACATGTCCTAGTTCCTTCCTCGCCATTCATTATACATGGAGTCACTAAGTTCATCTCTCCATGCAGTCCATTGCGGCGATGTCTCCACGTGGTCAATAAACTCAACATTTGCATCTGTATCAGTTTCTGGTTCTTCCGGGATTAGAAGCTCCATCGGATCGTCAGGCATTTCACGACGGATGTAGTTGTGGAGTAGGCAACATGCCATGATAATGCGATTTTGGGTTTCGATTGGGTAAAATGATTTACTTCGCAATATTGCCCATCTGGCTTTCAAAAGAGCAAACGATCGTTCGATAACTTTGCGCGCTTTTGCATGCCTTAAATTGAAAAGCTCTCGTGTATTTTGAGGTCGTGCACATCCTGTTGCCCATTCCTTCAAGTGGTATCTAACCCCACGGTATGGAGCAAGGAACCCTTCCCCATTCGTATAACCACCATCACACAAATAATAATGCCCTACAATACAACAACATTTAAACAAATTCTCCATCATCAAAAGTGCAGCAACTAATTACTAATTAGCAACAAGAAATTATCACAACCTTAATATACATGTAAGCATGTTAGAATGACTTTACCCCGAGGGACCTTGAAACCATTTGGTCGCATCATTGCGCTACGAAGGACCCGTCCATCGGCGGCCGAACCTTCCCACCCCGTCAACACATAAACAAAGTTCATGAATCGGTCGCACACGGCTAACAAATTTACACAGATTTCAGTCTTCCTCGTTCTATAACGTGCCTTGTCACAATCGGGCACCATTACCGGGATATAGGTGCCATCTAATGCTCCCAAACAACCCTACATAATAAACATAAAACATATCATATTTCAAGTGAATGTTGTGAGCCAATAATATGATGCTCTTAAGTTTTCAAGAATTTGAAACGAAAACCATTTTTTTTTTAAAAAAATTATTAAGAAAGTTTGAGCTAAAATACCTTAAAATATTTCCACTTCTCTTCTTGGGAATCTGCCGGAACTGGTTCGGGATTGACAACGAGGATGGGGTACAGTTTTAGTACTGCTAGTAGAATGTTGTGGAAATATATGCTCACGGTCCGACTGGACCGTTTGAAGGCTTTCTTAACAACTCGTATTTTTTGGTGATGAGCCGAAACACTAAGAAACATTGCAAGTTGTTCGGGTATAGAGACCCCTCTACTTTTCTTCAACCCACCAAACTGTTCCAACAATATACACAATCTAAAGAAAGCATTTCTATTAAGACGAAGGATATTGACACAGTCGGTGTCCGTGGCATTGATTAAATCATCCAAATTTGTCAATTGCTTATTGACACGGGTGGGAGAAGTATACCGCACACCTCGATGAGACCTTCTACAATTAGCACGACCACGACGACGGTTCATGATAAAATAAGCTAAGAAAAGAACCACCATGATTTGTAGCCTAATAGCCTCCAAGGCCGCAACAATTTCACAATCACTCGTAACGATATCCATCTCAAACTGACACAAATCCTACCAATATTCAACACAAGCACACCAAAATTTTCTTTAAAAGTGTTGACGAAGTTAGTTGCAAAGACAATATCAACCAACAATGAGCACATACATATACATATATATATATATATATATACATATGCAAGTCAAGTTCCTTTCAGAAAAAAAAAATGCCAAATATGAAGGCCACAATTGTGGCCAAACAATCATCTAATAATCCAACAACTCAAGCAGAAGACTATTACGTTGTGATATACAACAGATACCCACAAATTTATGTATTACACATCAGATACATAGCCATTACATGCAGAGTTTAATTGAAAAATAAAACAAGAAGATTCATAAACTTTTACAGAAAAATATAAAACAGATCCGACGGATGACAGCGTAGGTAACTTACCAATCTTAAGCCAAAATCGGGTCTTCACAAAGGAATTGGAGAAACCCAATAACTTTCGTACCTGCATCCATGAAAATAATCAGATTAGAAGGCAGATGGTTAGAAATGATAGACAAAATAAGAAAATAATAAAAGAAATTTGTCTACAATACATTGTTAGCCAAAAATCGAGAATAAATAAAACAACGAATTAAACAAAAATTTCGCTGAGATGGATGAACACAAGTGCTCGTTGAAGAAGGTTCCAACATTATCGTGATGCAATCCCAATTTTCAGAAAATGATAGAGCACCTACTTTGTTGGAGAAGAAAAAACGGCTAGGGTTTTGGTTTCTGTCTTCAGCTTCTCAAGGAAATGGAATTTGGTTGAAGAGTCAAAATTGCTTTTAATATCCACAAGGGCAACCTACGTAATTAACATCAAAATATAAGGATAACTTTGTCAACAAAAAAGTCCATGAGAACGTGGGATTATTTAACTGACCAATTAGGTGAGTTATTTTTCACATGAGTTAACCCGTTCAAACCATTATATCGTGGGTTATTGCCTTTCAAAATTCTCAACAAAGTAAACACTTGTAAACAAAGGATAAATTTGACAAACTGGCATTAAACCCAATTGTAAACACGTCCTTAGTTTCTAATCTTAGGATAAATGTATATTTAATCCCATATGACCCAAAATTTCGATGATCTTAGTCATACCATTACTAAATTGTAATGGGGCAAATTCTCTCTCTCTCTCTCTATCTATCTATCTCTCTCTTTTCGAAAGGGTGGAAAGTGAATTTTATTTGACTTTTTATACAGATTGTTGGATGCCTTTATTATTATTAGGGTGAATTACGTTATACCTTTCTTGAGGTATAATGAGCAGGCGGAGGCGGTGTGTGTGTGTGTGTGTGTGTGTGAGAGTGAGTGAGAGAGAGAGAGACAGAGACAGAGACAGAGAGACGACCTAGGGCTGGAAACAAGAAGGGAAAAAAAAGGAAAATGGCCGAGGGGGGTGAAGAAAAGGAAAAAGGGGAAAAAAAGAAATTTTTTGTATTTATAAAAATGAATTATACATAATATGTATTATAATTTTTTATATTTATAAAGATAAATTTTGTGATATATACTATAAGATTTTTTTATGTATTTGTATTTATTAAATATAAATTTCCATATCACAATTATATAATTTGAAGTATATGTTTATAACTATTTGCATACATTATATAATTGATTTAATTTTTAAAAAAAATATTTAAATATGTATAATATAATATAACCAAAAATACTACCTTTGAGGGTAAAATAGTCATTTCAATTCAGGGAGTGTAATTTGTAAGTACCCCTTTAATTCAAGGGGGTAATTGTAATTTTTCAAAAGGATAATTTTGAAATTTTATTTTTTTAAGTGTAAATTGTAATTATCTCGTCAATTCAGAGGGGTAATTGCAATTTTACATAGGTCGCGATATTTTTTATAAAAAGAGTATACCTCAAGGGAGATAAACGTAATTCGCCCTCTTTATTATTATTAGCCAACGGTTTAAATTTGTTTTGGTCAACATCCATCAGTTCATGCTTTAATTCCTCATATATAATTATACAATACAATATAAGTGTATGTATGTATGTATATATATATATATATATATATATTCTTTTTTTTGCCCCCCGCCTTACCCGCAAATACAAAAAGATAGGAAAAATGTAAACCAAACACATCTTGCGCGCACATATACACACATGCACGGTTGAAATTGAGTATTGAAACTTTGTCAAATCTCAAGGTTGAGTAAAAATTCAGCTCGGTCATCCTCATGAGAAAATGAGTAATTGGTAATACCATAACATGTGATGACAAAAATATTATTATTAATTATATTCTTTTAGTAACAAATAAAATTATATTATAATTACACAACATTAATAGTGACAACATAATATAAAAAGATGATAATATAATGCAAAATTGATAATTAATAACACATATATAGTGGCAAATCAATGATATTGGAATTTTGTCATAAAATTCTGATGACAATTTTTTTCTTTTATCGCCAAGTTGTCATCATAAGTGTTTCACAAATTGTTAATTGTGATAACTAAAATATTAATTATTGCTACCATTGAGTAATATTATGACACCATAAAAGTTATTATTAAAAAAAATTAAATTAATAACAAAATAGAAAGTATTCTCATCTAATACAATTATTAATGATAATTTTTATATTCTCACTTAATACAATTATTAGTGATAATTATTATATTGTTATTTTTATATCTTATCGGTAATATTATTTTTTCTTGTTCCGCGTTGAAACTTTGTCAAATCTTAAAGTTTCCCTTGCATTTTATATTATAAAAGCAGAAAATATAAACCATTGATATTTATTATATTTGATTTGGACGGTGGATCACTATCAAACTAAATACAATATCATTAATTCTTATTAGAAAGACGTCATTCCAACAACTTGTATAAAAAGGTCACAAGCAATTTGCTCCCCAAAATCTAAGTCATTGCCATTTAGTAATAAGAGGAATAAGCTTGTCTAAATTATGGTTTATGTGGAGCTAAATATGCATTTATCATAACTATAGGACTAATAATGTGGAAACTTTTGATTTGTGGGACTAGAATTATGATTTCCCCCTTGTATTGGGTTGCTAGCTCAAATGCAATTAAACCCCACTTAACGTAGCTAATTAACGGCCACATAATCAGAATTTGGCCGATTTCTTTAATATCCAATACAAAAGGTGCACAATAAAAATTAATTCCATGGGACTAATCGTGAATTTATCGATCTTATGAGACTATATGTACAGGAGGCTCTATCCTATGAGACGACCAAAAATAAAATTGGAGGGAAAATACTTTGATCCTGAACTACTTCACTTTTAATTTGTGCTTCTATATATATAAGCTTATCGAGAAATGGACATTTGATCCTTTGTTTGATGCTAATGGTGATTTTAACATTGAATTGGGGATTTGCATATCTAATATTGTTAATTTTTTAATGAGTTTTTAAATCGAAAATAAGTTCTAGTTGATAAAATGTAAACATCACAAGTTCATATGGCAAAATCTGATTAAAAAAAAAAGAGTTCGTATAAAATAGTACAAACAACTCGCATAATTTAGAGAGCAAAGTGTTTTCTCCCCAATAAAATTTAATCTGCTATCAATACTAGAAAAATGCTAATTTTTTTTATAATTAGAAAAATGCTAAACGAAAACATTGTAAATTATAAATGGATATTGGAACAATGAAGTTGTTGAAAAAAGAACGAAAACCAAAAGACACGTCACATGTGCCTAGTAATTTTGGCACGTACAGAGGACCGGTCCAGTGACATCGTGTCAAGTATTTCATGGTAATGGTTACGTATATTTCTTTAGATTTAAGAACATATAATAATAACATTGAGGCAAAATTACCATTTTAGGACAGTAACTTACACGTTCTGTAATTTTAGGACATTAACTTGACGCGTTTCAATTTTAGGACATGAATTTAACAATTTTTGACACATTTAGGACAAATGGCCGAAAAATACACGTGTCATATTACTGTATTGTTGGTAAGTTGAGGTGGACATATTTTAATTTAATGTAAAATAAATTTTAAAAACAAAGCTTAGGTGGCAATGTTTATATTTTTTTCAAAATTTGATTTACCATTATAATTTTATTTATTTAGTTAGTTATTTTTTAATGTGAAAAAAAAAATAAAAATTCAATTCAACCCTCCCCCCCCCCCCCCACTCCTTCCCTTCCTTCACCCGTTCAGCCCCAGCCCAGCCCTCCCTAGCCCCGCCGCCGCCCCCAACCCACCCTCCCAGTGCCGTGGCTCCACCCCTCCCCTACAATCGTCGCCGTCCACAACCACCCTCACAACGCCGTCCCCCCACCCCTCCCCTCCCCTCCCCTTCCCTCCCATTGCCGCCGCCCACAACCACCATTCAGCGCCACAGTCCCCAACCCACCCTCCAAGCGCCGTCGCCCCATCCCACACTCCCTTCCCATCGCCGCCGTCCACAACCACCCTCACAGTACCGTCCCCCCACACCTCCCCTCCTATCGCCGCCGCCCACAACCACCATCCATGGTCGCCGCCCATTTAGCGCCAATCCCCAATCCACCCTCCAAGCACCGTCGCCCTACCCCACTCTCCCCTCCCATCGCCGCCGCAGCTCGCAACCAACCTCACAGCGCCGCCCCCGCGCCTCCTATCCAACGCCGCCCATGCCCCTCCCTCTCTCTCTCTCTCTCTCTCTCCCTCCTCCTGGCTTACTCTCTCTCTAGATCTGGCTCTCTCTCTCTCTCTCTCTCTCTCTCTCTCTCTCTCTCCCTCCTCCTGGCTTACTCTCTCTCTAGATCTGGCTCTCTCTCTCTCTCTATCTCTCTCTTGGCGGGTTTGGCCGCCTCCGGCGGTGGCGGTGGCGGTTCGTGTGTATATATATTGTATTGGGGTTTGTGTGTATACATATCATATTTGTGTATGTATGTAATATGTATATATGTATTGTGTGTGTATGTATATATGTATTTATATATATATATATTTGTATTTTATTTATACACAAGAATGCCAAATAAGTACTTTCATCCTATTTGGATTGCCAAGTCAAGCAAAAATACCAAATAAGCGACACGTCATACATTATGTGTCCAACTTTCCCAATTTTTCCACCGCCGATCGTCAATTTTCGGCAAAATTGCGAATTTTCCGGCCATTTGTCCTAAATGTGTCAAAAATTGTCAAATTCATATCCTAAAATTCAAACAGGTCAAGTTAATGTCCTAAAATCATAAAACGTATAAGTTACTGTCCTAAAATTGTAATTTTGCCTAACATTGAAGATGTGTTTTTATAACACCGTGTGGGTGTTGTCATTACCCCTTTTGGTACCCTCGAAATAAAAGAAAATGAAATGAATATATATATATATATATATGTATGTATCTAATATATAACTATATAAGAAAACAAAATATCAAACGTGGTGGGGATACAGTACAGAGCGCAAATGGCATGATGCCCCTCTCTCAAAGGTACTCTTTCTTTCTAACTTGACAAGAATATAACCGACATTTTTGGCAATCCGGCCACTTGACCAATGTATATATCGCTCAAACAAGAGATGAAAATGAGAGAAAAGTACCAAAGATAGCCATAAAATATATATTCAAGATTGGCGTTCTTTCTTGATATATTGTTGAGAGAGTACATTGGGTGATGATTGGTGTCTCCACGCACACACACACACACGCACACAAACAAAAAAAAAGAAAGAAAGAAAGAAAGAAAACCCAGACCCAAGAAAACCCTAAAATGTCTCAGACAATCTTTTCTCAAATGGGTTGTCTTTGGATTTTCAGATCTGGGCTGTGAATTTTCAGGAGTATTGTTCAAGAAAGCAAACTCCATCAAGAAAATTCGTGTGGGTTGTAATTGTGGTGGTGTTTTTGTGATATGTTGTTATTATCAAGGGCACAAAAGAGAGAGTACAAGACTGACAGAAGAGAGTGAGCACTCGCAGGCAATTGTATAAAAGAGTATACCTTTGCATATACGTGTGCTCACGCCTCTTTCTGTCAGTTTAAATTACCCTCTCTTCTAACTCCCTTGCCCTTCGCTGCACCATTTACATGAAGTTAATAACTAGTGTGTGTTGCGTGTGTATTTTTCTTGGGTCTTACCTTTTTTGGGTTGGAGAAAAGCTGAAAAAGTGTAAACAAGATATGTATGTATTTGTATTGGATGTATCCACTTGGATATAACCATGCTCATCTTCATATCATGCACACATTCAAAAAGGAAAAGGAAAAGCTTCTGACATTAAATTTTGATACCCAATTTGCTATGTGTATTCTTGGCAAGTTTCTTGAAAATGTCTTTTTTGGTCCATTTTTCTTTTTAGGAAAACAAAAAAAAAAAGAAAACTTGTATAGTGGAACAAAAGATGGCGTGATTGGGGTTGTTTAGTGGGATGTGTAGGCGTGACTTTTGAGGATGATGAAGATTTGGGAAGGTACGCCGGGTTACTGTTTGGATTTAACGGAAATATAATTTTGGATTTTTTTATTATTCTTTTAGGGCCACTCAATAAAACATTAGGTAAATCCGACCAAAAAAAAAAATAACTTTTCTAATATTTTTGCAGCAAAAAGAAAATACACTACTGATTTTTCAAATATCTTGTGAATTCCCAGTAATAATCCTTCTCTTTGTAATCCAGTTTAAAGATGCCTATGTGTTTGATTCTTACCTTTTCTGGGAAAAAAAATTAATTAACTTATTCATGTTTTTGTTGACTTTTTCCTTTTATGGGTTTTTGGGTTCATTCTATTATGTATGTATATATTGGATTTGGTTATGGTAAGTTTTATCTACTGGTGTTGAGTGCAAGAAAATTAGCTTTATGGAGAAGAATCCGGGTGGGGATTCAACTCGAGAAAGGCAAGATTTTTGTTTCCTTCACTGGGTTGATACGCATACAATCATGGGTTTCATCAAGAAAGGAAAAATTCCATGTACAGGTTCGAATAATTGCAAATTTTTTGTGCCAATTTCTATTTGCAATATCAGGGGTGATTTTATTTATAAAAATCCCTTACTTTTTTGTTGAATTTTTGTCCACTTATTTCGATTATTTCATGCGATTTATAATTTCTTGAACAACAGTTACCACTTGGTGCTGGGGGTATTACATAGCTTCCTTTACTGAAACTTGATTCCTCAGGTAGTGTTTTTATTCTCTTACCCTTATCAGATTTTTATTTGGAGTCTGAGTAGTGTGTTTGTGTGTATGTGTCGTCTGCTTCTTGGATAGTTGGTTTGCTTTATTATTTTGAAGGTAATTGTGATAATAAACAGATACTATTGCAGTTGTTATTTCGATAAAGTTTTGGTGTTTGATGACCTATATTTTCAATGTTTGGTTCTGATAATTTAATTTATTGGTGTTTTGATATACGAACTATATGCTGTGAGAGATTTCAAACATAAATTTCCTTGTTCTTGTTCGAAGAAAAAATTGGAGAAATTTTTATGTTATTGTTGTGATATGTAAATTTGTGGGGCGAACGGAGAACAATTAGTCTTTGTATAAATATAGACTTAGGTTGCTTTTGGATACAAGGGAAACACATCCATTTTAGTTAAAGATATTAGTATGAAGTGTGATGAATTGGGAAAACAGCTACCCATGAATCCAAATTATTTTTCTCGAGGTCGGAGCCCAAATCCAGTGTTCTGCCCCTTATTACTATGTATGTTGGATTTTCTGCCTTTTTTGCTCGAAAGATGATATTGTAAGAGTACCTTATATGCTCCTTGTATTATAAAATCGTTGAGTACATAATTATCATTATGTTCCAATCGTGTTGGATTTTGCGTTTTTATTTAGATCCAAAACTTATTATAGTATGATTTTAGATGAATGTGAAGTAGACAACACATTCAATGATGAGGCTTTTGATTCCCTCGCTTGAGTTGTATCATAATTTATTACTATTTGCTAATACAAGTGATAGTATGGATATCCTTATAATGGAGTTATCTGTAGGCTCTAGAAAACAGTCCAATTTGTAAATGACCATAATATATTTTTAAGAACTAAAGAAACTGCAACACAAGTTTAGAATGCTTAGTAAGCATGTAAACTATTGATTGAAAGTGGAATTCACTTTCGAAGAATCGGTAGAGGTTTCTCAATTTGTGAATATATGAAAGATGCAAGATACTGTTGTTGTGATATAGTTATTATAAATCCATTGTAGATATGATCATAAAAACTAATTTGTTAGTAGCTTTCTCTCTTCCAAGTTATGTTTGCATGGTCATGGATGGTATGAAGGAATTCAAAATATCCATTATAATGTAGCTGTGATAAATCAAGTTGAGTTTGAACAAAATGAAGTGACTAAACTTGTTCATAGTTGGCAGATAGTTAAACCATGCTTTACTTTTTGTTTTGGCCCATCTTTCTGAACTCTATTTAGAGTAACCACATGATATGATATTTGTTTGGCTGGTTCTTTTTCGAATTTTTCGAATAATTCGATAAGCCATGCCTGGTGTGCTCAAGTTACTTTATTACTGATAGTATATTTTCCACAGCTTTTCTAGCGTTGTAAGCATTTATGTTGCAAAATTGTTCCAGTAACCTATTTGGGTAACCCATTCCAAACTTTGTAAAAGGAGAAAGTTTCTTGTAGTTAAGGAAGAAAAGTTTAGGTAACCATGTGTGTTCTATGTGCCTTCTATTGGAGACATGATAAATGAGTTAAGGGGGTGTTTGGCTAAGCTTCTTTTTAATAATTTATAAGTTTGTAAAGCTTATAAGATGGTTTTTGTAGTTTATAAGTTGTTGGATCTTATTTTGAAAAAAGTTGTCAATGTGTTTGAATATAAGCTGCCATTGTGTTTGGTAAAATTGAGTGTTTGCATGTTCTTTTAAGTAAAATAATGATGAAAATTAATAGTTTATTTAATATCGCACAAATAAATATTTGTTGAGGTGGTAGGAGTGTAATATTGCAAAAGATTTAAGGACGTTAGTATCATTCTACTTTCTAGAACTAAACAATCTATAATTTTTTCCAAAATAAGATGGAGAGAGCTTATAAGTTCCAAACATTATATTTGTGGAGGTATATAAAGTCTTTTGCTAAAAAAATTATCAAATACTTTTAAGAAAATTAGAAGCTCTAAAACATCTTATATGATGTTTTGAGTATCTTATAAGTTTAGCACCTAGCAGACAAAATGATATGTGTTTCTATTTGTTGCTTCGTTGTTCTTCCTGACAACAAATAGAATTCTATGTACAATGAAGTTAATTTGAAGCATGTAAATATTTGATGGTTCTTCTCCCCAACATCTTACGTTTTTAAATGAAGTGGTCATTAAATATGATATTAGAGTCATGCCAAATAAGAAGTCTTACGTTTGAATCTCACCGCTATCCATTTATATATGAAAAAGAATTTTACATGTAGGGCTTGATACAAAAAGAAGTCCACTTGCACGTGCAAAGATGTGTTGGAAATAATAAATATTTGATGACTCCACTCTTTGACAGCTTAAGCTTTTAGATAGAGTGGTCATTTAATAGATATATTTCCATGTTGATCTCAAGATCTCTACAGATTCTTATTTACCTATCATGAACATCTTTGATTCTATCCCAAGTAGAAGTTAAAGTTTGAATCTAGAAATGCATAGAAACTTCTTAAAAGGTATATGTTATAAACTTTTACGACAATTATTCTAACATTTTTTTCTTGATATTTCACTGTGAATGTCATGGAACCATAGTCCGCATGAAAATATATATTGCAACATTGGAACAAGAACTGAACCTTTAATTTGATTCTGTAGAGAGTAGTGAAAGGTAAAACAGATGCTTCTCATTAGACATGTCAAGATAGTTTTGTTCATGTAAGGCTTGTAGCACTATTGAGGAATATTTTAAGCTTCATGTGTGTGCCATAATTTCCAGAGCAGTCCATAAGTAGTAGTAAGAGAGGGTAAACTACTAAAGTAGGCCGTGTCTTTGTGCATAAGGTTTTTGTATGTTCATTAGCGTATCACCTTTTGGCTACTCGATTTAAGGACTATGAGATTGTTGTCGTATTTGAAGTTCTATACTTAATACTTAGCTTTATGGATTTCCGATTTATGCACATTCTTAGGGAAAATTGCCAAATTTGTCCCATAATTTAGTTCTTTTTTTAATTTTGTCTCATCAATTATGACTTTCTTCAATTATGTCACACAATTTAAAAATTCTCTTAATTTATGCCCTTTCAATCAAATCCTTAATTGCAAGGTCATGTGAGTTGTGCGTGGCCATTACTGCGGGGGGGAAATTCAAGGCCTAATTGCATTTTAATCCCTTCTTACTTAAAATCTTCAAAAAAAATACCACACATAAATAAACTAAGTGCAAAAACACCCTCTTCCCCTCCACTTCTCTGCCCCACCATTTCTCTCCTCAACCACCACGCCCCACCACAATTTTCAGCTAAAGCCGGCGCCAAACCCGCCTCCAACCCCCTTTCCTTCTCTCTAATACAAACTTTAATTTCAAGCATATGTATATGTATATATATACATACAAACCACCATTTCCCTAATTTTATGTATACACACACACACAAACCCAAATTCTCTTATCACCTCCCCCCCCCCCACAACCTATATGTATATGTGTGTGTGTGTATGTATGTGTTTTAATATGTATTGACAATCTATATGTATACATGTGTATATATATATATATATTTGTCTCTATATGTGCATATATGTGTGTGTGTGTATTGGGGAGGGGGGATTTGCTTATTTCTTTAGTATAGGGTCTTTTTTTTAATGATTTCAAGTAATGTGGGGGTTAAAATGTAATAAATTCATGAATAACACCCCACTTTAACGGCCACGTAAGAGTCATGTGCTCGTTCCGTTAACAATTTGACGGAAAATTGGTCATGGGGCAAACATGGAGAAGTTTTTTAAATTATAGGTCATAATTGAAGAAATTCGTCATTAATGGGACAAATTTGAAAAGAGAGCTAAATTATGGGACACACTTGGTATTTTTCCCCACATTTTGAGTTAGCCACGATTTTCATAAACACTCAGCACTAGGCCTGTCAATAGGTAAGATTTTACCCTACCCTGATCCTAAATAAAAAATACCCAGTAATGGATACCCTATATCCTATCCTATCCTATTTAAATACAAATTCATTGGGTATATATATTGGGTCTACTCTATTTTAGGTATAGGTCCAGACCCTATCCAATTATTTTTTTTGGTGTCATTTTGTGACATTGTGATCCTTTTTTTTAGTTCACACACATAATTAACACACACACTACACACACACACACACACACATTTTTCACACTGCACAGTGTGTGTGTGTGTAAAATGTGCCATTATGGGTATTATTACCTAATGGGTAGGAACGGGTAAGGTCCTACCCTAACTCTACAAATAAATGAGTTAGGGTAGGGTATGGGTAAATTTTAAAATTTTAGGGTACGGGTAGGGTATGGGTAGATTTTAAAATGTTAGGATCCGAGTAGGGTATGAATAGAGAATAAATGGGTACGGGTGGATCTCTAAACTTACCTATTTTTAGCTTTTGGACAGGAAGTATAAGCTGACTATATCATACTGATATACGTGCTGAATTTACATGCTTCCCTCACCTACGAGATTAAAAGTGGAATTTCGTATCAAAAATAATATTAAACAAATAATAACAAACTTATTATAAAAGAATTCACATCATATTGTGTGAAACAGATGGTGTTTCCAAGGAACAAATTTTGTGTCAATAGACAAAGTTTCCTATGTACTAGAAAATACATTTCATATATGATTTTGGCCTATGTCTATTTCAATACATATATATATATATATAATCATTGGTGTACAAAATATTTTATCTACCAAATATGAAAATAAACTGTATTACTAAAGAATTCTATTAAACAGACTATCTGTAATGTAGTAAAGACTTAAGATGTATGCATCCCCTATATGTAATATATATGATGTTATGTGAAAAATCCAATATTTTGATGTACATATATAGTGTACATATTTGTATCATCCTTGTAGTATATCTATACAATTTATATGTATATACATGTGTATTTTGAAATCATACCATATGTTTAAGGTGATGATATAATTATTAACATAATAGGATACATATACATATATATATATATATAGAGAGAGAGAGAGAGAGAGAGAGAGTAGATAGATAGATAGAAAGAAAGAAAGGTAGGTTGATAGGTGTGTGTATGTGTAATTGGCATTAGGGATTTTTCTGTGAAAGTATTATATCTTTTGAAAGAACAATCCTAGAACTGTATGTTTTGAGAGTCTCCATTTATGAAGCTTCAAGCACCTTATGATATAATACTGATCAAGGTTTTCTGAGAATGATTTTATTGTATCTGGTAAATTTCAATAGAGGTCAGATTCTCTCTTAATTGGTTCCAAAGGATAGGAGGACATGCAACGCCAAGGCCAAAGTAGGGATATCAGCAAGGAATAGTCACTTGGCTTTTTCTCTCAGAAAGTTAACCTCAAGAAAGTTTGGAACTGACCTCTCTCTCCCCCTCTCCCTCCCTTTTTTGAGAAAAAAAAGAATTGTGGGTGAATTCAAGATCTCTTAGCTCAAAAGGACTGAAAAATGCAAGACTGATACTATGTGACGAAAAATGCAATTTTGCTGATAATTTTTGATGATTTATATATGTGGTACTTTCTGAATTGTTCAATTGGTTGCAGAACATGATAACAATATACATGTTTATTGAGATTGTCATTGAAGTTATAATAAGGGCTATGATGTTAGATTTTCCATTGAACTCTTTAGGCGTATGCAATGTATTTTCCCACTGAATGTTTAGCATTATCTGGAGTGTCAAAATGGTGTGATCAAGCAACTAAGTTTTGGGACAACTGTCTTGTGTTCCATATTTTTGCTGTTGGGAATGATAATTCTCAAGAAATAATATTTTGATTGGGGAAAACTATAGTATTCGTATATCTTGTATTGCTCCCCGATAATTAATTGTGCATCGCTTTAAATGTGAATTTAATGTTGTATCTTGCCTTTATACCTCTTTCTGTTCTGGACGAAGTTTGAATTTCAACATCTTTCAGTGCAAAGCCTTGGATCTTACTCGTTTAGCATTTACTATCTGGTGAAGCGTGGCTCTTTAGGGTATGCTGTCTATTAAATTCTCATTTTTATAGTTCAAAATAAGACCTGGTTTGTATATTGTTTCAGCCTGTGATGATTTGTATTAATTCGTTGGAGTATTTATCTTAGCGATGTTGGCTCTGAGTATTATTTTTGTCATTACTTTCTGAAATCGGCATTAATTTTTGTGTTATTTTTGTTTTTCCGCTCTTTTCAACAAAAAACTGATTGAGTTTTAAGTTTTTTTCGGTCAAAATCTATCACATATATGTGTGTCTTTGTATGTGTGTATGTATATGTTAATATGTTATCTTTTTTTAGAAACAAAAAAATTAAAAAAAAAAAATGGAAAGAAAGAAAGAATTGTTCCCTTTACTTGCATTGGCGTTGTTGTAGACAATGGAGGCTGATCCTGAGTACCATTCGCATATGCGTATAGCCCCAGGCTGGAGTAAATGAGATCTATTTGTCTTCTTTATATCATGTATTTTAATTTCGTCATCATCTTATGCCGTCTATTTTAGATTGTGTGATCAACTAAACCACAGCTTTGTACTTTAATACCTCTCTTGGTGTAATTTTTTTCATTCATAGTGGTGGGAAAATGTGAAAAATTACCTGCCTGTTATGTTCTCTTGTGATTTGTTCTTAAGCTGTTCGTTTGCTTCAAATCAGCTATTGACATACACATCGAGTAATTAAATTTATTTGTTGCCTTAACATACTTATTTCGTCAGATCATCATGGAAGAGCCGACCCTTTCATCTGGCGCCACAACGTATCAATCTGGTGAAGTTTCTGATTCCAACAGCAGCAGTCATGATCAACGCTTCCCCATCAGTAGTTCCACAAACAATCCCGGCCCGGGCCCAGCTTCAAAATTCAAAGGCGTGGTGAGCCAACCAAACGGGCACTGGGGAGCGCAGATATACGCCAACCATCAGCGCATTTGGCTCGGAACTTTCAAATCAGAAAAAGAGGCCGCAACAGCGTATGATAGTGCAGCAATCAAGCTCCGCAATGGATACTCACATAGAAACTTCCCATGGACCGAGATTACCATCCACGAACCCAACTTCCAAAATCATTTTAGCACCGAAACAATCTTAAGCATGATTAAGGACGGCTCATATGCATCCAAGTTTTCTGATTACTTGCGGGCTCAAGACCAGTTAGGGTACCGTTTGGCTGCTCTGCAAAGTGATAACCCCGGGCCGGGGATCAAGTTAAAGCAACTTTTCCAGAAGGAGCTCACACCTAGCGATGTTAGTAAACTCAACCGGCTTGTGATTCCTAAAAAATATGCTTTGAAGTATTTTCCTAGAATTTGTGATGTGAAGGAAGAGGATAGTGATATCGGGGGTCGTGTGGACGATTTGGAGCTTGTCTTTTTTGACCGGTCAATGCGATCGTGGAAGTTTAGATATTGCTATTGGAAAAGTAGCCAGAGTTTCGTATTCACTAGGGGGTGGAATAGGTTTGCCAAGGAGAAGGGATTAAGAGCATTGGATAGGGTTATTTTCTCTTCTTACGAGTTTGGGGAGCAGAAGTTGTGTATAATAGATGTGGCATATAACGATGGTGCAGTTGTGGAAGATCAAAGCAATGAAGTCATTGGGAAAATTGATTTGCAACCGGACATCGAAAGCGATGTGGACGCTGCTCGAGGAGAGGATGGAGGGGGTTACGGGGAAGTGATGGAAAATGTGCCGATGAACATTGCGCAGAAGGGTTTTAGACTTTTCGGCGTGCAAATAAATTGACTGTCTTGTTTATTAATTTGATCTTTAGATATTTGTTTGTTTTTCCTAGGTTATGGCTGACACAACTTGTATTGAAAAGATTAATTGGGATTTTAGAGGTCTTATCTGATTATTAGTTCTTCCGGCATGCAACGGGGCTGCTAAATAAGCAGTTCTTTGGGATTTTGATTCTTGGCTGGTTTCTGTAAACGGGGTGTGTGTGTGTGTGTGTGTGTGTGTCTGTCTGTACGCACGAGTATGCATGTGCGCACCCACATGGCGTTTGCTCGGGATTTTACAGCTTGCCGGTAGAGTGTTTTCAGTAATTTCTGGGAAATGGTAGAACAAATCCTGGGGATTAATTATACTAGTCACTGAGTTTTACATCTTGCTGAATTATTTCCGACAGATACGTATTGATCTATCTAGCCAAGAAATCCTATTTTTTCATTCCCTTTTCTCAATACTACGACTATCATTGAAGCTCTTTCGAATTATCTATTTCCCAGGAAAAGAGAATCCAGAAATTTTAATTTAGGGCAACTACAAACTTTTTTCTATATTTATTATTTTGGCAGATATATCAAAATAAACGATAAGGATTAAGACATACAATGAAACATACATATGGTTCTGGTTTTCTTAATAAACATGGAAACACTGATTGGTTATATTCAGGTCCAAAAGACATTATTACATGGATTGTATCAACATTACACAAACCATAACCATTTCAAACAGTGCCTCAAACACAATTAAGTAGCTTTAACGGTTCGCATTTATCTGTAGAATCACGCCTTGTCTTTCCAATTAACCAATTTTAAAGCTGAGCAAGCACTGTGCTGCCTCCCTTCCGATGCTGGTAACCAAAATAGCAAAACTTACTATCACGATAACTATACTATAACAAACTAGACATAAGAATCACCGCATATCCATTTCAAGTGCAAAATAGTTGCTGGAAAACATGAACAATGAAAGAACAAACATGAAACCAGCAAATAGGAACAGATAATTAATTACGAATTAACCCAAAACATTTCTCAATAACCCAAGACACATGAATGATTCATACACAAAACACTTACAGGCTGTAGAATCAGTTATTGGCTTTGTTCGGATAAAAACACCAATGCTGATGTTTATGACCACAGAAAGACAAGAAGAAACTGAAAATTCAATAGGCGATGGGCACCTTCTTCAATGTTTAACTTAATGTGCTGCGTTCCAAAAATAACAGAGTGATACTTGACTCTATGGGGGCTGTAGATTGTGAAGCAAGTCCCAACTAGTAACAACTACGTACTTTGTAGCTCAATCATCTACGCATAAAGTTTTCATTGTCAATTGTGACACTAGACAAAATTACAATTTTCATCTTGTAAGTTGACACATTTTGGATTTTAGTCCTTCCATTTACACAACTTGACTTTTCATTTGGTAAGATTTTAATATTGGCAATTTTCGTACTATTTTTACCATAATCTCAATTTCCTCGCGGTACACCTCAGCGATTTCGTGTCCACCTCATCAATGTCTAGCTGAAAAATTGAGATTTTGACAAAAACAAGACCAAAATTGCCAATTTTAAAAACTTAAAGAACGAAAACGCAAAAAGTGTTAAACAAAATGACTAAAACCCAAACTGAGTCAACTTATGGGATGAAATTTTCATTTTGCTCCATGACACTAGATAAACATTCTCCACCTTCTTACGATTCAGGCTCGAAATATATTAAAAATATGGCATAACATATGAGAACTCTTTTTCATTAACCTATTGAAATGAGAAAAAAATACCAAGGGAGGGTAGCCATTGAATTGAACATGGAAGACATAATCAAGACTTCATTGATGCTCATAGTTAAGCATCCAAATGCATCTTCTCTACTAAGTTGAATCTGAAATAGGAAAAGATTCAAACATTCATTTAAGAGTTAGAAGGAGGTAAGTGTAATTAAACCTAAACTATACTAGTAGGTCAAGTCCTAGAGTAAGTGGTTGCTTATTTTGCCAACGAAAATTCACGTCTTTCAAGATATCAATGATCGTTGACAAGATATCAATGATCGTTGACATCGAGCGGAGCCCCCATTCAAAGATAATATGTACCAAATTGGTTTCATCATTGTTTTCCAACTAGTAATAATTCTAACAAGCATAAAAGACACGCATCTTAGAGGCCTTGAGGCATGGCTCAGCCAAGGCTTATTGATCAAAATATAAGCAAACAAAATAATTAATAAGCATAGACTAGAATATAATGCATGCAATCGAATTATAATATATCCATAATTGTTTGGCATGTCAACATAATATTCTGGAAAGAAAGAATGAGAGAGAGAGAGAGAGCGAGAGCGAGAGAGATGAAGCACATAGACCAGAACAAGGTACATTTGAGGCATCATATACAACTAGCAAAAGAGATTTTGGTATTTGTATGGCCAAAGTGTACAACAGATCCAACATCGTACGTCTCTATTTTGATTCTACCCTGTTAAAACAAAAATGATTACTCATCTTTTCTGTCTTGCTATTACATAGGAGTATATATACACTATAAAATATCCCGACTAAGGTAGCTAGCTAATTTGTATCCTAATATCAAGCCTCGCTAAATAGGAAAGTCAACTATCTCTATAAAGTACAAGATAATGGCTATATACATTATGCTTAAGTACATTCTGTAATAATGCATAATGCTGTGACAGTTACAACAATGCAATTGTCCATCATCCTAACAACTATCACCTATCAGAAAATCAAGTTCAGAGAAGAGTTCGTCATGTTATGCAGTTTGGTGTACAATGGAAAATATGGCAACAAACTGCATCAAATGCAGGATTACAAATTATCAATTTCTCTTCTTCAAGATAAATGCAATATTGGTCCCAAAATATATGCCTTCTTGCAAAAGTGGTCCCTTGTTAATCAAAAGGGATTATTATATTTTTCATCTTTAAGTATGGGGTGTGAGAGTTTTTGTCCTTTATATTTAACTTTTTCAATTTTTATTTTTTATCTTCCAAAATTTTCAATTTTAGTCCAACTTTGGACGAATTTGACAGTTGGAGCCGACGTAGCAGGTTAAATTGGGAATTTTCTAATTTTCCATCCATTTTGGTTGATGTGGCAATCATTGAAGATGCTAATTGTGCTTTCTTCTACTATATGGACAAATATGTCATCCACTAAGCATTAGTTGTCCAAATAGATTAAATTATATATGTAAAAATATATTTCTTTTTGATAAATATAAAATTACATATTAAATAATATAAAAATTTTAAAAAATACCTATCTTCTTCTTAAAAAATCTAAATTATATATATATATATATAGATATATTAATAAATTAATTAATTTTTTGATCAAAAATAAATTAATTAATTAAAAAAAAGAAAAAAAATGAAAAATATTATTCATCATCTTCTTTACTAACCCCAACCCAACCCAACCCACTCCCAACCAAAAATCGCCCCCCTCCCCCCACCCCTTTCTTCTCCGTCTCTCTCCCACCCTACCCCTATCCCCCCAAACCCCACCGCTTTCTTCCACACCTCTCTCCCACACCCTACCCCCACCCACCCGTCCAAATCCCCACCCCCCGCCCCTTTCTTCCCCAGCCCCACCCTGCCCCTTTCTTCCCCACCCCTACCCTCAATTTTCTCCAACCCCATTACCCTCTCCCCTAACCCATCCTTTTCCCCCACCCCCTTCTCCCCCAAATGTTTGTGTGTATATATGTGTGAATCTATATATGTATGTGTCAACATATATATATATGTGTGTGTGTGTGTGTGTGCGTGTGCGAATACTATTTATATGTGTGTGTGTGTGTGCGACTACTGTTTATATATATATATATAGAGAGAGAGAGAGAGAGAATCATGTGTGTGTGTGTGTGTGTGTTTGTTTTTTTTTTATTTTCTTTTTTAATCCATTTGTTAAAATAAAAACACAACGTGGTTCTTACATCATCGCCACATCAGTCAAAACGGAGAAAAAATCAGAAAATCTCCAATTTAACTTGCCACGTCAGCTCCAGCTATTAAATTAGTCCAAAATTGGACTAAAATTGAAAATTTTGAAAGATAAAGAACGAAAATTGAAAAAGTTAAACATAAAGGACAAAAACTCAAACACTCCATGCTTAATTAGAGGACGAAAAATACAATAATCCCTAATTAAAATAGCCAAAATTAGTCCCATACGATAACGGTCCGTTGCAATAGTGGTCTTGCCGTTAGTTTTTGAACGGAAAAGTCATGTAACTTGCACATGTTTCGTTAGTTTTGTTGGGTAAGGGGGGAAATCTCATTGTGCTTCTCGCGTGAGATATATTAGAAAACTTAAAATGGGAGATTTCGACTCATTTGGTCAAAATCAGACTTTCAAATTACGAACCCTAACCCTATTCCTCCAATGGTTTTTTGTTGGGCATTCAAGCAATTGTTGCCAAGGACTTCACGAGGAAGAAGATCCCTAACAGAAAGCATCAAAGATGTTGTAACCGCAGCACTTTGTGGTCAAATTACCACCTGAATACGGTATATTGATCTTGGATTTCACTTCAAAAAATGTAAAGTCCTCAGATTCTCCCCACGCACCCAACAAACTAATGGAGCACGTAAAGTCACATGACTTTTCCATCCAAAAACTAACGGCATGACCACTATTGCAACTGACTGTTATCGTATGGTACTAATTTTGGCTATTTTTATTATCATGGGACCACTTTTGCAAAGAGACATTTTGGGACCACTATTGCATTAACTCTCTCTTCTTCAAACTAAATATTACAACAACCCTACCGGTCCATATGTAAGGGGACCTTCCACTATTAAATAGATCTACAAAGATCCATTGCTAGTAAACTTAAGCAAAACTTGTATAATGGACGAAACACGAGCTGGTTGAAGAAGAAATTTTGTAAGGTGCCAGTCCGACACAATCATAGCCAAGGTCCATAACATTGATATGGTTAGACATATGGGAAAATATCATTTTTGGTCCCATAAACTGACCATAGTTCAATTTAGGTCCCATTCATTATAGTTGTGCCACAATTTGTACCATAACTTTATAAAAATCTTAGTTTAAGTCCTTTTGCAAACTTTTGTATTTTGAGGGGGCAAATTGCAATTATTATAGAATTATCCTCACATCATGGACAAGCTAATTTTTGTTCAATTTTGAGAATCAACTTAGTTATAATGATCGATTTTAAAGTGTAGGCGTGCAATGTGTGTTTTGTACGTGTTTTGTTGTGTTTTATGGATTTGGGCATGAGTGGGGAACTAAAAGATAAAAAAAATTGCAATTTTTCCCCCTTAAATATAAAATTTGCAAAAGGACTTAGATTGAGATTTTTGTGAAGTTGTGGAACTAATGTGGCACAAGTGTTGTGAATGGAACATAAATTGAAGTAGGGCTAACTTACAAGACCAAAATGATATTTTCACTTACCAAAGAAAATTCTAAAAAATCGAGCATGAGTAGCAACTCCTTGAGAGTATATGATCTCATCATAATACACCATACTTTCATAGTTTCCTCAATTGAAGTGTTATGCTAAAGAATATATATATATACATATATAGCTATAATGTATGTAGCAAATATCAACAGTCTAGGCCTTAGGTCATCTTGATTCCTCAAGTGCACTGGTCTAACCACACAACAGATATCAACAGTCTAGGCCTTAGGTCATCTTGATTCCTCAAGTGCACTGTTCTAACCACACAACCTGGCACCCATGGACGGATGTGGAGCATTTCGAGTAATCCTATACAATCATGAACAGCAAAGAGTGTGCAACAGAAGCTTAGTTTATTCTTCAGCTGTTTTGGAATTTATTTGTCATATCTTTTTCATGAAAGTTCAGCAATTCGTTATCTAGGGATTTCAAATATCTTGTTATTCACATGTGCATATTTAAAAGCATGCCAACTTAAACATTCTCACCCTACTCTTCAAAACCTTTGTAATCATTAATGATCAATACAGTTCTGTAAAATCAACAAGTCATTATATCAAATTCAAGGAAAATTATCTGTAATTAGCATTCAAAAGTCAAACTGCAAGTTTTGTTCCTTTGACTAATTTGCTATATCGTAATTGGGCATTTATAGAATGACAAGAGAAGTTGAAAAAGTCCTTCGTGTTGTTATGTCTTCAGTTAAATGTTGAAATGTTCCAAATTAGTCCACTTCTATTTTCAACAGTCTGTGGGAAGTTTTTGGCATTTAAGTTACCCGTGCATATATGCTTACTTTTCCGTTTCCTTCATGGCAAAAACTTCTTAGAAGAACTACATAACATTAGGCATTTGAAGTACTAATCTCAGTGTAATATAATAAATTAAAATTGACCTATTCCTCCTATAGTCCTATTTTAATCTTCTATAAGTAAAGCCATTATTTTGTATAAACTTTTTAAGTAGAGCATACTTTAAATCAGTTAAAATCCTGGTGTCAATGAAGAAGTCCCATAAATGAGTACCTATTTGCCAACTAATACACTGTTAAAGTGCAAAATATTGGTTAAAGTTTCTAAACTATACCAAATGAATGCGATCACACTTCTTCAAATAAAGTGCTGTAATCAAAATACTTTTCTGCCATACTATGCCTCTCGGTGAAATACTTGTATCATCTTAAATCCCACATGCTACTTACCAAATCTTTCAAACTCATATGCAGGTCAGTTTAGAAGAGAGAGCATTAGATAATTTTTCATGACAAAGAAGCAAACACTTATCGGTTCAACATGTAGCACAGCAACTACTACTTCAAGCAACAAGGCATGCGATATGCTCGCAAATTCTTAATATATACGCATATTTGTCTAGCGGTTCATCACAATTTAGATTATTAAGACAAAAATCAAACAAACACACAGTAATTCAAGAAATTAATCATAGCAAAAAAAAATATTCGCACCAGAACATCCAGAAATAATTGTACCTCGCAGGCGGCCAAGATCTTTCCATATCAAGCTATGCATATCCCTTGACCAAATAATAACTGCTGCATTCAGTGTAATAAATAAAATTCAGATATTTACCATGAAACAAATAATTTTACCAAGAAAAGGGAGACTTTCAAATAACATACCTAGTTTATCTGTCATATTGACTCGGCTTTCACTCGAAAAAATAACTCAGCCACACCACAGCCAAATCCGAAAGAAATAAAAACTGCATTCCTTTGGAAATAACAGATTAATCACATAAAATATAACCGATTTAATCAACTTTTTTGGAGCCAGTATGATAGCAAAAAGGGAATACATCTACTACAAAAATCATCAGCAAGAAATAAATACTGAAGATTTCATCAGCAAGTCGCTGTCTTTTTCACCAGAATTTTTTGATTCAGCAATTAATGGCCCTAGAAAAATAGGAGTTATTTTTCCGTTAAATCAGAACAGTAAAAAGGCGTACCTTCAATACCCACATATTCTTCTCAACAAATTTCTTGATAATTGGACAACGGAGATACAGAGAACATAAAAAATATAAATATAAAAATAAAAGTAAAAATAAAAAGAGGCTACCGCACAAAATCCCAGCAAGGAACATGCCAAGAAAATGAAAATGGCAAAGTCGGTTTGAAAAGTCTATATTATCTAAGAGAAAAGCATAAACGAAAATAAACAAGATAATGCCGAATGGTCTGGATTATATGCGTGTGCTGTGTGTGTGTGTGTGTTTATGTCTCCGTGGTGGTGTGTGTGTGGCAGGTTCAGTGGCGTGTGTGGCAGTGAGTGGCAGGCAACAACACAGAGATAATTAGATAAACAAGTGTATGGCGATTGGCGAGTGTCGAGATGATTAAAAAATAATAATAATAATAATACCATCTAAAGAGGCCTCAAAACCCAGGCGTGAGTTAGAGAGAGAAACCAGAAATGGGTTAGAGAGAGAAGCTGACAGAAAAGAAGTGAGCACACGCATCGACATATGTATACTCTAATACAAATTGCCTGCGTGTGCTCACTCTCTTCTGTCAGGTCTCGAATTCTCTCTCCCTCTCCTGCATTTCACTCCAGACCCATAAAATTTTTTCTTGTGCTTACTCTTTTTTGACCAAGATTTATGATCAAACGGGTCAGATCTGAGAAACCAAAGACCAACCCTTTTTCGGAAACACCACTCTGACGGCCTTAGCCGCGAAAAAAAATCTTGTCTTTTTGGAGCAGAATTAATTTAAATCTCAAGAGACTATTAGGGTTTCGACTTTCTTGGGGGTATGGCTCTCTCAGTGTGTGTTGTGTGTGTATTTTCAAGAAAGTGTCTTGCAGAGGGGTGGTTCATGCAGTTGTGCGAGATTGATGTACCCATTGACAGTGGCCATGTGTTTAACGATACAAAATCTGCAGTTTCGACAGAGCAAAAACATCAAACACCTAATTAACAATGCTTTTTTATGTGGGTTTAATTGTATTTATTATGGCCCTGTGGACTTCTTTCTTTCTCCCCACCACCGTGTTGGCTTTTTGCAACTTGTTTTCCCCATTCATGAGCGTACCCAAAAAGACAAGGAAAAAAAAGACTGTGGGATCTTCCTAATGACAATATTAGATTAGACTTTCTTTTTTCTAGTGTGTGTGTGTGTGTGAGAGAGAGAGAGAGAGAGAGAGTGGGCCGACGGTGAGCGTGGGATTTGGGTTTAAAGCTCTCCCACAATTATGTGGGGAGATGTGACTGCCGGGTATTATCCATTGGCTGATGGATTAGTGCTTTGGTGGGTCATCTTTTGTCCTTGATGAAGGGCCTCTTTGGAAGTTGTTCCACTGACTGATTAAAGGACCATAAACTTTTGGGATCAATTCTACCTTCTTGTGTTTCTCGATACCAAATTTTCATTTTTTTTTTGGTAAATAAAAATACCAAAAAAAAAAATTAGAGATTGATAATTATAGGAATACCTTCACGTAATTTTGACCTATTTATAAGTGATTTTCTCAAGTTTTAGTAATTATATTTACCTCTTTTGTTCTTAAGGATATTGAAAAAGTCCTAACAAAGATAATTTCTAATATATTGTCTTATTTTTTTTAAAGAATGATATAATTATAGCATTCTACTCTATGTCACATCAAGCAAGTGTATGTGTGAATGGATGGACATGTGCAGATACGCAAGAGCATACAAGTCAAAAAATTTGAGTGTGAGAATATCTTAAAATATCTAATAAAAAAGGTTTAATTATAATTTTGGTTATTTAATAACTATTGATGTATGGCATTCTTAATCTTGGTCTAATCTAAATTCTTAACGCGATCCTTTAAGCTTTAAATTTTTGAAATTTTTTTTACTTTTTGGCCCGAGTCTACAAAATCGACCAGATTCTTGCACGTGACTACCACGTGTTGCCTTAGTTCGCTTTAATTTGCTAGATGTTGTAATCATATGTGGTCTTTTTATAAGATGACTTGGTATTATGTGGGAAAAATATAAATGCCACGTAATTATATGTGTTTGGAGGGGAAAAAAATGCAAGCAATGTCACATGGGGCTCACGTGAGGGAAAATATGATGTATAATGCGTTCGTTGGAATTTGGGTTTAAGTGAAAAACCCTAATCTCTTGTTTTACTCTTTACAAATCCCATAGAAAATTCGTCTCCCTTCAAAAAATTGTTGTTCGTATTTTGATTAGCCTTGACGTTGTGTAGGAGTGTCAAAGTCCGACTCAACGTAACGACCCACACATGATCCTACCTAGAAAAAAAAAGATATTGGTTTGGAGTTTTCGAGTTTTGGTCAAATCAGGTCGGATCCAAAATTAACCCAAAAAAATATGGTCGAGTTTGGGTAGGGTTCGGGTCAACCTGAAGACCCCGAAAATAAAATTCAGGTGACCTAAAACCTGACACAACCCAACCCAACCCAAGTTAAAATATTTATTTATTTTTCTATGCTTTATGTAATGGTTATTCTTCAATTTTTACTTCCAGATTTTTAATTCTTCACTTAATAGTTTTTTTTCCCTTTAGCACTAACTACTCTCCTTAAAAAAAGTATTATTGCATTGAAAAATAAATATAACATAATTCAATTTTTAGCAAATTAAATAATTGGATTAAACTTGAAGGAATATTCTACTATTTAGTAGAACTAAGAAAAGGCTAAATTGTTTTATTTACTAAAAACATTTTAACAATGGGGTTGTACTCTTCGTGTTTCTCTCTCTCTCTCTCTAGTGCTAGTGTGGTGGGCGATGGAGATGACAGTACTGTGGTGGGGCGGCAGCTGCGACGGCTATAGCGAATAGAGGGAAAGAGATTGAGAGGGAGAGAGATGATGGATTGAGAGATATAAGAGAGAAGGAGGCACTACAGGAAAAACGGCATTTTCCGGCGGAATTCCGTCGGAATTTTGAATTTCCAGCGGAATTCCAGCGGAAATCGTTCCGCCGGAAAAAACACCCCCGAAATCCGGAATTCCGCCGGATTTTTCCCCCAGTAAGAAATTCTGGCGGAATTTTCCGCCGGATTCCGTCCAGCGGAAAACCGGGGGAATATTCCCCCGGACGGAATCCGGCGGAATATTCCGCCGGAATTTCCCTCGGATAAGGTTCCGGCCGAAATTCCGGCGGAATATTCCGCCGGATTCCGTCCGGGGGAATATTCCCCCAGTTTTCCGCCGGAACGCCGCGCACTGCCATCCTCCGGCCCGGACTGCCGCCACGACGCCTCCGCCGCCTCCCCGAAACCGCCGCCGCCACCCGGAGCCGCCGCCGCCGCTCCGCCTCCGCCGCTGCCCGGATCCGCCGCTGGAATAGTATTCCAAAATATTCAAATATTTGCAATTGCAAGGATTTGAACTCGTAACCTTGAGGTTGAATGACAAGCACTCCACCACCAAGCTATCCCTTGAAATTGTGATAAGTTTTGTTTTGTGTTATACATATTATATATTTGTTTCATTATTCTTATTTTAATTATAATTAAAAGATAGTATAAATAATAATAGTTATAAGATAACATTGATAATATATAAACATATGTATTGTATATACTATAGAAACATATATGTGTACCATATAAACATATGTATACGTATATATAAATATATTATAAATAATTAATAGTTAAAAAATAACATTGATACTATATAAAAATATATATTATATATACTATATAAACATATATGTGTACCATATAAGTATATGTATACCTATAAATATATTATAAATAATTAATAGTTAAAAGATAACATTGATAAAATATAGTATTGATACTATATAAACATATGTATACCTATAAATATATTATATATAATTAAAATCTAGTAAAACTATAAATATATTATATATAATTAAAAGATAGTATAAATAATAATAGTTAAAAGATAGTATTGATACTATACAAACATATATATTATATAAACAATATAAACATATGTATACCTATAAATATATTATACATAACTAATAGATAGTATAAATAACAATAGTTAAAAAATAGTATTGATATTATATAAATATATATATATATATATAGATATTCTACATACTATATGAAAATATACTATATAAACACATGTATATAAAAATTTTAATTTGTTAAAAGAAAAAAATATTGAATGAACAATTACAATTTTTAAGGAAACAAAATAGTAGAAGTAATATTAACATCATTTATATTACAATTATATATATTTCCCCAAAGAGTGTTTTTTAAAAAAAAATTGTGTAGTTAGTTGGATTTGAACCTAGGACCTTTTAAATACAAGTCTAATACCTTGCCATTGAGCTACTTTAAAGTTTGTGTATCTTATTGCCTAAATATTTACTAAATTACGTTTTTAAATAAAAAAAAATAAAAAAAAAACCCGGGAAAATTTTCCCCCGGATTTCCCCCGATTTTTATTTAAAAAAATTCAAAAAAAAAACCGGGGGAATTTTCCCCCGATTTTCTCTCTAAAAAAAAAGGAAATTTTGCTCTTGCATGGACTTGAACTTGGGACCTCTTGGATACAAGTCTAATACCTTGCCATTGAGCTACTTCCAAGCTTGTGTTTTGTCTTGCCGAAATAGATACTAATATTAAAGTTTTAATTTAAAAAATTAAAAAAAAAACCGGGGGAATTTTCCCCCGGAATTTCCCCCGGTTTTTATTTAAAAAAATTTAAAAAAAATCGGGGGAATTTTCCCCCGGTTTTTTATTTAAAAAATTCAAAAAAAAAACCGGGGGAAATTTTCCCCCGGATTTTTATTTAAAAAAATTAAAAAAAAAACGGGGGAATTTTCCCCTGGATTTTCCCCCGGTTTTTTATTTAAAAAATTCAAAAAAAAAATCGAGGGAATTTTCCTCCGGATTTTCCCCCGATTTTTTATTTAAAAAATTCAGAAAAAAAAACGGGGGAAATTTTCCCCCGAAAATTCCCCCGGTTTTTATTTTAAAAAATTAAAAAAAAAATCGGGGGAATTTTCCTCCGAATTTTCCCCCAGTTTTTAATTTAAAAAATTCAAAAAAAAATCGGGGGAAATTCCGAGGGAAAATTTCCCCCGGTTTAATTCCGCCGGAATCAGGCCCTTTTTCTGTAGTGAGGGCATCAACGTCGGTTGTGAGAGAGAGAGAGAAGTGTAGGGGTGTGTGTGTGTGTGTGTGTGCATGAGAGAGAGAGAGAGATGTGTGTGTGTGTGTGTGAGAGAGAGAGAGAGAGAGAGAAAACGACATGCTGGGGAAAAGAAACACTACAAAAAAATTGATTTATTGTGATAAAAATATTTATCACAAAAAATCCAAATTTCATCAGAAAAACCTTTATGGAATTCAAACCCCCAACCTCCGCTAACCACGCAACAGTGTCGTGTAAGACAAGCGCTGCTCTCCAACGGCTCCAAGGGGAGTCAAACCCCTGACCTTGGATATAGTTTAATGAAGTGCAACCATTATGCCAATTGCAATTTTCTTGATGGATTGGTAATTTTATTATTCTTATTTATTTTTTACCTTAATTTATTAATTTTAATTTTATTTATTAATTAATCATGTATTAATTAAATAAATTCAAACAATTATAAGTTATGTTTGTTAAAACATGTACTATACCCATGTAGTACCCATTTCTATGAATAATTAAAAAATACTTTTATTTTTCATACAAGTTTTGAACTCAACAGATAATATTTATACTTTTAATATAACATGTTTAATACTTGATGAAATAATACTTTATTTTATGAAAATTTATTATATTCAACTTTAAATTATAATATATATATAAACAATATTTATTGGTGTAATATATCAAAATTTATTATAATTATTAATGGAATATCATATAAAAGACAATTTTGTAATACTTCATAAAAATATTAATTATTATATAAATAATTATATATAATTTATATGATGATTATAAATTAAATAATTTAATTATTAGTTTGTTAAATAATCTTTTTTTATATAAATTACATATAACATAATTTATGTGAACATAATATTAAATAAGTTGTATTTTTACTCTAGAATATTTTAATAAATCGTATAATAGATGTTTGTATACTCCAAAAAATATTTATAATATGGACACGTGCATGTTGAACGTCAAATATTAGTTGACCAGTATTTAACTAACTAAGATTATAGATGATAGATGATCATTATCATGAGCGCTATATATATACATATATATATATATATTAAATTATGAGAACAAATTTTATTAACTTTTTTCTTTTTTAAATTTATTATTTTACTAATTTTTGATTTTTTAAATCACTACAAAAATACTTGAAAATGTCAAAATAACAAAAAAAATTATATATATATATATATGGGGTTTCTTTTGATTCATCTAAATTTTTTGGGATATTATTCATTTGATATTTTTTTAAATATTCTTTTACAATATTTCTTCATTTAATTGTTTTAGGAAATTAGGAAAAATATTAATTAGATATTTTTTTGAGGAATGTTTTTTATAAGCTCATGTTGTTAACTTGTTGCGAGGAAAAAAAATTATTTTTCGTGATGAAAATTATATTTCCTCACATTAGTCATAGTTATTGTGAGGAAACTTCAATTTATTTTAAAAAAACACAATTTAATGTGACGAAATTATGATTCGTCACATTATGGTATGTTTATATGACAAAATCAAATCTCCTCACAAATATTTTGTCACAAAAAACACATTTTTGTAGTGAAAAAGGGAAAAAAAAAAAGAAAAATAAATTTATTTAATGATAAATTTTTTTTATCAAATATTAGAATATCAATAATTTTTTATTTATAATATCAATAATTTTTTTTATCAAATATTAGAATATCAATAATTTTTTATTTATAATATCAATAATTTTTTTTATCAAATATTAGAGTATCAAATTATTTTTATAATATTAAAAGATATTTTTTTGTATTTTGTATTTATTAAATATAACTTACATATCACAATTATATATTTTAAAGTATATATTTATAAATATTTACATATATTATATAAAATATTTAATTTTTTTAAAAAAATATTTAAATATGTATGATATTTTTAAATTTAAATATGTATAATATAACAAAAAAAACCCTCGAGGGCAAAATAGTCATTTCGTTATGATCAAAACACCTATTCTTGCTTCTAGAAGGATAATTTTGGAAGTTCAAATTTTTTGATTAATGGTAGGTGTAATTTGTTGGATAGAACCCGAATTCAGAGAGGTAATTGTAATTTCTGAAACATCGAGGTATTTTTTGCAAATAGATTAAACCTCATGCGTAGTAAATGTAATTCGCACATATCCTTTTGTATATGTCTTTTTGTAGTTTTTATTATATTTTTGTGAAAATTTTAAATTTTTTAAATAAATAAAGTAAAATAAAATATTGGGTCGGATTGGTTTGTTCGGTGACCTGACAACTAATCAGGTCAACCTGAACCCAATTAGGTTAGGTTCAAGTTGGCCATTTCGGGTTGAGCATCGGGTTGGGTTGGGTTTGGGTTGAGATATTTTATGTTATATATGGTCGTAACCCAATTCGACCCCACATGATTCACTCGAATTGACAGCACTAACGTTGTGGATGAAAGGAAGATGGCGCGAAAAAGAAGAACTGTAAAATGGAAAAGATTGTCTCTAGACCAACCCCTGCCATCCTTTGTAAATAACTTGTTTTCTGGTTTTGTTTATGTTTCTCTTTTGTGGGTATTGTTGATGTTCTCGTCTTTATGCGCTTTATTGTGGATGTTTTTCTCCTTTTTTAGTCGGGCAGTGGTCCTTTCTCAAAGGGAATAATGTGTGTAGGTACCTCAACTTCAATTCGTACTTTATATTCCTCGTTGAAAGGGTTTTTCTTTAAATATTGTTTTAGTGGTTATCGACCTTTTTTTAGCTTTCTAGCATATAATATTGTAAATGTGATGGTGAATATGTGTTTTCTGATGTTTTTTTTTTTTTTAGATTTTTTGCAACCTTTAGAAGACAACATATATAATTTAACTGTAGCTATTCATTAAAGGGGTATTTTTAAGCACTTTCCTATGGTTGAGTACTTAGGGGGTAAGTTCAAAAATAGGATGAGGTTTAAGGGAAATGACTTTGTATGTTAGCACAGACCATTGAAGCTTTAGGTGATAAAAGAAGTTGGTATATTAAGAATGAGAATAGGTTTAAGTTGGTGTGGAGGGATCCTGATTTATATCCAATTGCTAGAGAAATGAACATTTAAAGAAGAACTATTGAATTTGTATGTGGATGTTGAATATGTAATGCTATTTAGTTAATAATCGTCATGCCAAGATGTAGAAACCAATAAAATGGATGCAAGATTGAATGAGATAATGATCTAAATCCAAAGGTAGAAGTTAATTTATGTGACTCATGATGTATTAACTCAAGATATTCCAATCTAGAGGCACAAGATGATGTGTGTTTAGATATATTACCTGACAGCAATGATGTTAAATCAACTCAACAAAGAAAAATGATGTCAATGAGGATGGTCCATATGTTTCTCATTAACTAGTGGATGGTGATTATGATTTAGGGGAATCTAAAATACAAATTGAACCTTGTATGGTTGATGGTATCGGTGATGAAATGGGTAATACAACACCAAATGGGAATGCTGATTCTAATGTTGACAGTGGTAAGGTTGATGTAGTGGGCAGTGATGATGATTAAATGTGCAAAAATTATCTGATGTAGAGGATAATGAACTTGACCCACTTATATTTAATCATGCGATGGTGTATAACCCTCATTTTGAAATTGAGGTTTATCACAAAAGAACTATTTAGAAAGGCCACACGGTCTATGTGTGCTTTTCTACTTTAAAGCAAGGGTGGAAGGTTGGTTGTAGACCTATAATTGGCGTGCATGGCCAGATGGGTGTCATTTGAGAGGATCCCATAGAGAAGTGTTGTTGTCTATTTTGGGGTGGATCCTAATAACAATATTTTTCCTCTAGCATATGCAATAGTATGCATGGAAAACAGGGAGACTTGGAGTGGTTTTTGACTGTATTGAAGAGCGATTGGGTATTAAGAAAGATTGTGAGATGATCTTTGTTTCTGACAAACAAAAAAGGACTTATATAAGCATTTAAGAAAGTTGTTGTAGTGGGTGATCATTGGTTTGTGTTTGGCATATAATTAAGGGAAAATTGCATATAACCCCCATGTGGTTTCGAAATTGAGTTGAAAATTTTCTTATGGTTTAAAAATATGTAAAATTGCCCCCGTATTTTCTAAAACCCTACACGAAACCCCCTTTTCATCTAGAGTTAATGGGGAGTGCATCATACGCGCTTGGTCTGTGAAATTGGAATATTTTTCACCTTTAAATGCAAGTATTGACCATTATACCCCTTTTCTTATAATTTGAAATATACTTATCCAATATTGCAAATAAGCCTCTTTAATTTGTTGAAATTTCAAAATAATTGAAATCTAGCACAATTTTTATTTTTATTTTTAATTTA
Organism: Petrea volubilis; assembly: GCA_026212405.1. Lineage (NCBI taxonomy): Eukaryota > Viridiplantae > Streptophyta > Magnoliopsida > Lamiales > Verbenaceae > Petrea > Petrea volubilis. The sequence continues at coordinate 14,850,775 of CM047885.1, read as the reverse complement.
CCCCTTCATTTTCTTCATCCCTCATCTCCACCACCACCACCCATGCACGCCGCTGTGGTCGATTGCCACTATCGCCGATGCCGAAGTTATAGCCAAAAACATCAGTCTACATGCCTTGCCAAGATAAATTAAACTCTTCAATCAATTTCAGCGAATTTCGAACCATTTGCATTTTATTATAGAAAATCTACAGAAAACCCTAAAATACACTACAAATGCTCGCTCGTCTACTTCTTCTTTTCTCCACCACCATCAATTCTAACTCAAAATTGGCCTCACCAATAACTACCCAAACTTTTATTCTTTTTTTTTGTCCTTTTTTCCCCCTCACCCCTCAATCTTGTTCATCGTCTTCAACACCCCTAGCCTACTATTGTCGTCGTCGCCTCCTGGCCCTAGCCCTATCTCCGCCTAAAAATTATGCGTTCTCCTTAAACATGTCTAGATATCTCCACCCCAAGCCTTATTTGAGTCAATTGTGGTAGAGATTTAAACAATTTTTTGAAAATTTTCAAACAAAATTTCTGGGTTTGTGTTTATGCGTGTTCTGTGCGTGTGTTTGTTTGTGGATTGGTGTGTGTTATGTGCAGTTTGTTTATGTGTGAATTGGTGTGTGTTCTGTGCGTTTGTTTGTGTGTGAATTTGTGTGTGTTTGTTTGTCTGTGTGATGTGCGTGTGTTTGTGTGTGTTTATGAGTGAATTTGTGTGTGAGAGATAGAAATATATATATATATATATATTAGGTATATATTATGTATGTGTGTGTGTGTATATATATTATATTTGTGTGGGTGTGTGTGTGTGTATATATATGTATATATAACACACACATAAATATATAATGTATATATATTATATTATTTAATTTATAATTCTATTGCAATATTATTTTTATATTTATAAATCAATATGAACTGTTCATTTTTAAAATCAAGATCTAATAGTTTATAATAATAAGGGCATAACTGGCATTTCATTATAGATTTAATGCCATCAATCCTTAAATTAACGACAAGGGTGATTGTGCAGGGTTACAGAAAACACATAGGGCATTTTGCATATTTTTAAACTATATGGGGGTTTTCAGCCCTATTTCGAAACCACAAGGGGATTATATACAATTTTCCCTATAGGGCTATAGAGCTTGAGGATCAAGTTTAGAGGGTTTCTAAGTCTAGTACAGTTGGTGAGTTCAAAATGTTGATGCAACAGCTGAAAAATGCTAATGTTTCAACTGTTGAGTGGTTTAATGACAAAAGTCCAATGCATTGGTCCAAACCCCATTTTAGTGAATTCTCAAAATGTGATATATATATATATATATTGTGGTCTCAACCACCCGATTCTGACTCATTGGCCGATTAATCCAGATCAGGTACTGCAGAGGTCCATTATGGGGACGACCCTCCCAACCTAGTTGCTCTATTAACAACACCATGATTCGAACTCTAAACGTTGCTTAAGGGATCTAGCGCCTCATTCCTCTAAACTAACTAGTAGTTGGTTAAAATGTGATATATTGATCAATAATTGTTGTGAAACTTTAAACAATTGTATCCTAAAAGCTAGGGAAAAGCCCATAATTACCATATTGGAGTGGATCGGGGAGTACCTCATGAAGAGGTTGCAAGAAAACATGGGCAATGCAATAAATAAGTAGGATGGAAAAATTTGTCCTTAACTCAATCAGATAATTGCAAAACATACTACAAAGGTAGGTGATTACATGCCCATCAAATCTGGCAACGTCCACTATCTAATTGATTATTTCGGTAGGGTGCAATATGCAGTCAATTTGAATTATTGTATTTGCACTTGTAGGAGGTGGGGTTAACGAGGATACCTGGTAAACATGCAATTAGAGCTATTATCTCTTAGAAAAGACAACCCCAAGATTTTGTGCAACCTTGTTGCCTCTTTAACACATACACAAATATGCATACTTAACTATCATGCCCAAAAATAGTAAGGACTAATAGGTTGAGACTTTATTCATTCCCCATCACTTCCTAAATTTGGAATATCAGCGAGAAGGCCTGCTAAGGCAAGAATAAGAGAAGTAGATGAGCTAAAGGGAAAGGGAAAGAAGATGAGCAGAGGTTACCTGTATTGAGATTAAAAAACAGCAACAAACAATTGTGAAATGTAGAATATGTAGGCATCAAAAGGATAATGGAGCAACATGTCCAAACAAGTTCAATGCTTCTAGTGAAAACTTAGAGAATGTTCAAGTAAATCATTCAGAGTTAATGAGAACATCTATGGCCATATTAAATATAAGTTTGCATTCTATATTTGTATACATGTACAACTATGTTAAATTAACTGATGGATCATTATATCTTTCTGTCCAGAAGGGAAACAACAAAGGGAAAGCTCCAAATATTGCTAATCCTAACCACAACCATGGTGATCACAATGTGAGTAATTCTACATACTTGAGCTTGTTTCTCACACACACACACAAGTACCAAAAAAATATGCAAATAATTACTGTGAAAATCAAGAATTGATCCACCACACCTTACAAGCAAGAAATTTGTGCCTAGGGTTATCGTCAATGCAAGACATGCGCAGAGCAGCCCTTCTACCACAATTGCATGAAACCCAAAAAATTGGATCCATTGAGAGCAATGTTGTACAATTAGAGCTTCAGATATGGTGTCAGAGAAATCTTATTTAGGGATTAGAGTATCAGGAAAAGGGAAGGAAATTTTCCTACTAAAAAAATGCTAGATGTCATTCTTTTACATAAGTGTATTACAAGTCACATTTATACACACACACACACACACACACACACACACATATATATATATATATATATATGTGTGTGGTTGACTTGTAATGCCATGTATGATATATATATTAACCATAATTATTCAAATCAATAAACAAATTTCATATTTAGTTATCTTCTCTAAGGAGCACATGATTCTATATATAAATGTTGTATTAAAACATCTAACTAGATCTATATTTATTACAACCATATTATTATTATTATTATTATTATTAGTAGTAGTAGTAGTAGTAGTAGTAATGCTACTACTACTACTACTACTACTAACGACCACCACCACCACCACCACCATCTAATTATTGATCTTATAATCGTTATTTGTTATAGTTATCTCCCATTGAATTATTAATAATATATAATAATAATCATTATTACTAGTATTATCACTTATATTTATATATATATATATATTTTAATCACAGTTAGTGAGACCAATAATTGAATTTCATTTTTGATTGCATTTTTTTGGGGATAATATGCATTTGAATATATTACTCCATCTTGATCTATAGTTTTTAAAATCACATATGCATTATTCCTGATGACCATCATCATCATTATTAATATTGTTAAATTTCATATTAGCTTACCTCCATTGATAATCAAAACACTTTCCTTTTACCAACTAGTGCTTGTTGTGTGTGTGTGTGTGTGTCGTTCCGCTTGACATTTATAAAGTGTCCCAAATGGATCGTATCAAAAAAATGTATTATTCAATATCACTACAGATCAATCATTATAGAGTAAATCTACGGATAGTATGAATAGTTTATTTAACAATGATGTCCATATTTTACAAATATTGTTTTTTAAAATATAGATGTTCAAGTTATATATGTATTTTTAAAATAATTCGTGATGAATGTTATACATTCTTTGAAATATGTTAAAATTTTAAATTAAATGTAACTTTTTATGAACTATATGTTCGGATTTTTGAATTATAAATGCTATTTATTTTGGTGGGATAATTGCAATTTATGTCCTCTAGGTTTAGCCTATTTTCGATTTTTCCCTCTTCGTTTCAAATTTTTCAATTTTGTCCTATCCGATTATCAATGTTTCGATTCTCGTCCGATTTTGGACATAACTTCTTGTCGGTAATGATGTGGTGATTTGCTGGCCGCAAATTGCGATTTTCCGGTCATCACCATAAATGGCCAAAAAATAGCCACGTCATCACCGGCTAGAAGTTATGTCCAAAATCGGACGACAATCAAAACATTGATAATCGAAGAGGACAAAATTGAAAATATTTATAAACGGAGAGGGAAAAATTGATAAAATTGAAACAGAGATGGCAAAATCGAAAACACCTTAAATGTAGAGGACAAAAAAAGCAATTATCCCTTATTTTGGTATTTATTTAGTATTTTAATTTTTGTATCATGCTTTTCGATCTGTTATTCATGTTAGCCCATATAATTAAATGAAAAAAAATAAAAATTTACATGCTGAATTAATCACGTAGAAGTAAAATATCAGGCTAAGTTGGAGGAAAAATAATGAGAAATAATGGTCTAATGGACCCAATGACATTAAACTTTTAGCTTTCATTTTTTAGGTAAAAAAAAAATTAATTGCTCAACATCCAATGGGTCCATACATGATATATTAAAATAATTGTTATATATAAAATCCATTGGTAACATGTGTAGTATGTAACCCTTCAACTTTACCTCCACAATAGGTTACAGGTCACATAAAAATGAATGGCTTACACTAAATATAGCATATCTAATGGTAAAAATTAAAGGTGATTAATATTAATCACCTACGATCTATGGCTAACAATAGAATTTCCCAAAATATTTGACTTCAACTCATAGTTAGGAGTACCACAGCATTTAATTCCATTTAGGATATGCAACCTCTCAAGAACTGCCATCATTACTATTAAATTTGCAAACATTGAGAGAGTTATTATATATTTTTTCTTTCTTAGAATTCAAGTCAGTCATGTAATCATTGACAACCTGAACTATATTAAATGGAGGTGCAAGAATTGCTCTTCTTTTGCAAGTATGAGTTGTTCTTAGAGTTCATTTAAAATTTGGATATGTAGTATGAACAATTGCAACAATTGAATCATTACGTCTTTGATTGAGAAAACATTTGGAATTCAAGGAGAAATTTTACTTTTAGTGCTTTAACTTAGCAAGTTTGACATTTAGCCTTTTTATGTACATTTTTGTCACATTTAGTCCTTTATTATGTATTGATTTTTAACATATTTGGTCTTGGATTGATAATTTCAGTCATGTCCATTTGCAATTTTGATCCTAGGTCTACAAATTTGGTCATTTCCCTTTGTATGTTTGGTCCGCATACAATTTTTTAGTACATTTACCCACAGGTGGCAGCATGTGATACTCACGTGGGGATTTCAATAACATAAAAAAAAGGTAAAAAAATTATAGAATTATTCCCATAACTTCCGCAAATTGGCAAATTTAGTCCTATATATATACCGATTAAACTTCTATAAAAAGTTCTACTATAGTTATTATGTTAGCTAGCAACTAAAATAATTCAATTACATAGTATTAAATAGGGTTAATTACGGCAAACTCACCAATGTTTGGGGCTGTTTGCACTTTAGCCCCAAAAGTGTTGCTTGTGCGCTCTACCACCACCTAACCTTTTAAAAGTGAGCATTTATACCCCATTTTTTAAATCTGGCGAAATATAGTAGAATATTCCTTCCTCCCCACAAAACGAGGGCAATATCGCTTGTTCAACAAGAACACCCTCAAACATTGGGGGGTAAAGTGCGAACACCCCCAAACGTTGGGGGTTTATGGCAAAAGTAATATTCCCCATAATTTTTTTCCCTTTTTTTGTCTAATTTTCTATAATAGCGTGGAGAAGGGCCAAACTTTTTTCTCCATTTTTTCGTCTAAGTTTCTGTAATGGTGTGGAAAAGACGAACAACTCAAGATGATATTCCAACTGAAAATTGTTTGGCACACATGCCTCCATTTGGCAAAATTCTTGAGGATTAACACTTGGTGAATTTCTCAGACAGGAGATTGAAGAAAGAAAGGGTTTGAAGCGGCGATTAATGAAAAGATGTGGAGATTCAAACACCTGAAATCATCGAGTTTTGAATTCTTAGTACCAATGTGATGGTTTAATTAATTTATAGTTTGCAATTTGAATTTCTACTCAATCGTTGCTCGCTCTTATTTCGTCTCTTTCTCTTGCGTTGGGTCTTCAGATATCCGAATGCTATCCTCCAGGACTAATGATGATATTCTCTGAAGGGTCCATTATTTTGTGTTATTTTTCTATCATGACTTGAATTTTATTTACTTTTTAATTTGTCATTATTATCAATATTATTTATGAAAAAATTATTTTTGCCGCAAACCCCCCAACGTTTGGGGGTGTTTACACTCTACCCCCCAATGTTTGAGGGTGTTCTCATCGAAAATATTATATTGCCCTTGCTAGTTTGGGGGAGGACAAAATATTCCATAATATTCCACTGGATTTCAAAAAATTGGGTAAAGGTACTCACTTTTAAAAGATTGGATGGTGGTAGAGCGCACATGCAATGATTGGGGGGTAAAGTGCGAATACCTCCAAAGGTTGAGGGATATACCTCAATTAACCCTATTAAATAATTGCTTCAAAATTATGAATGAAATATTTTCAAACTTATCGGGACCAAGTCATATTCAGCTCAAACTCACTTTACAAAATTAATCTGATTTATATTGTAATATTCAAAATGAAGACCAGCCCATATTAAGTGTAACCCATATTAAGTGTATCTTTTTTCATATTGTTGAGTATTTTATTAGTGAAAAAATATGCTAACATATAATTCGAAAGTAATACTCCTTAAAAATATTTTTAAGTAATCATGCTCTGATATATCCCCCTTCATATGAACATATTTGATCAATTTATTCTAATATTTTCATAAACTTCTTATCTCATAATTGTTTCATAGTTGTCATTTATTTGGAGTGGAGGAAATAACTAGGGAATCAACCTTAACATTGATGGTAAATAAATATATTCTCTACAAATATGTTTTTACTAGATTTATTTTCAATTTCCAAAGCCAAACATATATTTTTATTTTTATTTTTATCCATTTATTTTTACTATCTCTACTACAAGTGTTGATATTAGATTCCCACTCAACATTTTTTTTTTATGTGATATATGTTTGTTCATTTAGTTTTCTCTTTAATTTCTTTAGCTTATTGTGAAGCAAATCAGGTATTGAATGTGTTGCAAGCATATATGTAGGACTAAATTTGTTAATTTGTCAAAGTTACAGGACTAAAATAGTAATTTTTTCTTTTATTACCGTTACTAGTATCTTCACGTGATACTCATGAATCGATCGCCGGTGGGTAATTAGATTGAAATTTTAGGCGTGTGATATGGGTATAATATACATGTATATATATATATGATATGGGTATAATATACATGTATATATATATATATAACTCAATAAATATGTATAAATGTATATAGCCCAAACCCAATATTTAAAGCCCAAACCCACTACATAAAATCCTAAATACTACATATAAATACCCAAACACAACCATAGCCATTCATTCTCTCACCCAACCAAACATTATCCTCATTCTATATTTTCTCTCTCTAAAAACCTCTCTTTTCATCTTGTCACCTTTCCTCTTCTTACCAACAATATTTCAGATCTGGAGTTTTACTCCATTTCATTTGGCGCCGTCTGTGGGGAAGCTCTGATTCTGAGCGCTGTGGCACTTGGGGTCGGAGGTTCCCAAACATTTTTTTTTTTTTTTTTTTTTTTTATTATTATTATTATTATTATTATTATTATTATTATTATTATTTTATTTTACGGGATTTTGGGTCATGGTAGAGAGCGAAGGGAAGAGGAGGAGAGGGCATTCAACGAGGGAAGGGGGCAGCTGTGATTTTGGAATGAGCGGGCAAAAATGAAGGTTGGGTCCTAGAATCGGAAAGGATTTTGGGGTAGATGGATGCTGCTGTATTGCAGAACTCCGCCACTGGGTGAGCTTTACTACTTTATATTTAGGTATCTTATATGTTTCATGGAAGGGGTAATTACGGGGACCCCCATTGGGAATTAATGAAATTCTATGCATGTCAGCGACTATTTATTTTCTTGTTTCATATTTCACAAAAATGAGGATGAGCATTTTAGAACCATGAAGTGAAGAAGGGTGATATAATCGGCACATTGTTTTTGTTCTTTTCGCCTTAGTTATGACTTTTAATCACTAGTTTAAGTGTGTGGCTTTAAATGATTTCTTTGTACATTGGGCCTTGACTTTTGATACATATCTTGATATAGTTTATGATGCCACGTGCCTATGACAATGGAAAATTACTGGCATACATTTCTTATAATTTCTATTCTTCCTGATAGTGTCTAGATTTATTATGACCTGTGGAACCTGAGCTAATCGGAAGGTCCTAAAATCTGTAAAGTCTTTGGGTCACATGACCCCGACAAAATGACCTTCAGGGTCTGAGCCACCCGAAGGTCCAAAGTACTTATAAGATTTTGGGTCAGCGTGACCCCGACAAAATGACCTTCAGGGTTTGAGCCACCCGAAGGTCCAAATCCTTATATGTCTTTGGGTCTACATGACCTCGACAAAATGACCTTCAGGGTCTGAGCCACCCAAAGGTCCAAAGTACTTATAAGTTTTTGGGTTTGGATGACCCAGACAAAAATGACCTTCAGGGTCTTATCCACCCAAAGGTCCAAATTACTTATATGTCTTTGGGTCTACTTGACCCTGACAAAATGACCTTCAGTAATATGAACCTCCTAAGGTCCTATGACCGAGCAAGGTCAACAATGTTTTCTATATGAACCTCCTGTGGTCTTATGACCCAGCAAGGTCAGCAACGCTTGCAATATGAACCTCCCGAGGTCCCATGACCCGGCCAGGTCAACAATGTTTTCTATATGAACCTCCCGAGGTCCTATAACGCGGCAAGGTCAGCAATGCTTTCAATATAAACCTCCCGAGGTCTTATGATCTATCAAGGTCTGCAATGTTTGCAATATAAATCTCTTGACGTCCCATGACCTAGTAAGGTCAGTGAGGTTTGCGAAATGAACCCCCAAGATTCACTGACCCAGCGGGGTCAATTGAAAAGAACCCCCGCAAGGTCGTCTAGACCTGACAGGGTCAAGTGAATTAAAAACCCCCTCGAGGTCATTTAGACTGGCGGGATTAAGTGAAGATCCTTAAGATGCAAAGTCTTTCTAAGTCTTAGGATCCATGGGACCCAAGACCCTTGATCTCTAGGGTCCAAAATCTTTAGAGTCTATGTGACCCAAAGCCCTTGACCCTTAAGATCGGAAAAAACTGACAATCCTCAGGATCATGCAATCCAAGGCCCATGACCTTCACGATCAAAATCTTTATGTTCGCATGACATGAGACCTTTAACTTTCAGTGCCCAGAATTTTGAGACTAATTGGATTTCTGTCAATAAAAACTCTCTCACGACCTAGGTTGATACACATTCTCTTTGTCGATTAATGTGATGAACTCCAATATCACTCAATTCATTGATTTTCAAACACTAAATGAACTAGGGGACTTATATGCATATCTAATTTTAAAATTCATTGTCTCGGGCTTCACTCCTACTCAATGAATTTGGGGGACTTATGATATGGGTATAATATACATGTATATATATATATATGATATGGGTATAATATACATGTATATATATATAACTCAATAAATATGTATAAATGTATATAGCCCAAACCCAATATTTAAAGCCCAAGCCCACTACATAAAATCCTAAATACTACATATAAATACCCAAACACAACCATAGCCATTCATTCTCTCACCCAACCAAACATTATCCTCATTCTATATTTTCTCTCTCTAAAAACCTCTCTTTTCATCTTGTCACCTTTCCTCTTCTTACCAACAATATTTTAGATCTGGAGTTTTACTCCATTTCAGCGTGGGACGAAAAAAGCAAAGAAAAATGACCAATTTTTCTAGGCCGATGACCAAAATTGCAACTCATGACTAAATGTGGTGAAAAATTAATACATAAAGGACTAAATGTGGTAAAGATATACATAAATAACTAAATTTGTCAAATTGGAGATATGAGGTACGGAAATGTACACGATAATACGAAACGGTACATGAATTTCTTCTAAGAAGATAGTATCAAATTACATCATGATCACTCTAAAATATATAAATATTAATTAATAAACATTTTTGTACACGTCTATAATTGCTAGTAAGAGATAGAAGGATTCATCTATACGAGTTTCGCATAAAATTGTATAAAAATATAATATGTTGAAATCAATGAATAAATAAATTAATGGAAAATTCAATTAAATAATTTGTAGGAAAACAATTTTAATTTATTTGTATTTTTTTAATTACAAAATTCATTCTTTGATTTTTCACCCAATTTCATTTTTCGTCTCGATGGTTTGAAAAGTATGTTTTTCAATTTGATGGATAGATGTCGGAGAATTTAAATGAATATTTGTAATTTTTTAATTAGAAAGTACATCCATTAGTTTTTGACTCATTTTCATTCTTCGTCCCAAGCACTTGAAAAGTATGTTTCTAGATTGACGAAGTGATTTAGGAGATGATGGATAGATGTCGAATAATTTAAATGAATCTTGAGGAAAGACTCTCTTGATTGACTCTTTTTCTATGGTACAAAAATTCATTAAACTTGATAGATTTGATTTGCAAAATTTGTGCAGCTGACTTGAAAACTTGGAAACTAAGTCTTGGAGATTTATGGATATAACCATGCAACCCGCAAAGCCTTGATAACCGCATTGTGTAAATTTGCAGAATTTGGAATGGAATCAGCTTAGAGGCTTGGTGACTACATCTTGAAGATGTGTGGATTGGACGTCGTGACTATATTTTGAACATTTGTGAATTTGATATGTCGACTCAAAAGCTTGATGACACATGGAACTTGCAGAATACTTGTGGGGATGCTTGATAACTTCCCTTCCTTCAAATTTGTAGAATTTTGGGGGAAGCATTTCAAGATGGCTTCTTCTCCCTCCTCCTTTCTCGATATCTTATATGTGACAGTTATGACCCCTTTTATACGATAAATCCAAATGTTCTTGATGTTTATCTTTTCTAATAAATATAAACATATAATAATAAGATAATATCAAAACTTTATCTTAATTTGATAAAAATTTAATCTTTGACAACTATCCTATATACATATATAATTAAAAAGATAATTTCAAATTTTCATTTCAACAATGAGTACTAGGAAAAAGATCATGTTGATGAATATATTAAAATTTTACTAGTTTGATATGTAGTATGGATTAATGGTATTTGAGGGGGGAAAGAATTTTAATAAGAATTTTTGTTTTTATAGTGAATTAAATTATTTGGATGGAGGTTTTTAATTTAATTTTAGAAATTATAATATTTACTTATTTCCTATCATGCATATACTTTTTAGGGAAACAAATTCTCTGTGTATGAAATCAGTGGAAAATTCCTAAATGGCTTTTAATTTAGAGATTTTGCTTATGCGGTGATGACTTGATCAGTGAGGTGGAGTTAGTGGATAATATGATGTCTACGTGGACTAAATTGAAGGGCGAAAATTTGAGGATTTTGCAAACATTGCTGATGACATGGATTTTCAGTGAAATTTTTATTTTTTATTGAAAATGTAAAATATAAATTAAATAATTTAATTTCAAAAATACAATATGTAAAAAGTTAAGAAATCTTATAAATATAATGAGAAATACATATTAATTAAAATTTAAAAAAAAATTACATATCCAGAAATCAATGTATAAAAAATTACAGTGTGTGTGTATACCAATTTTTAGGGTTTAGGTCATCCCCTTCCTCTCTTCCCCCGCTTACCCCATTTTCATCATCTTTTTCCTCCACCGCCATTCCCACGTCGTCGGCGCTGCCCTCGCCACCACCACGCTGATGCGGCCATCAGTTCTGCTACCTCGAGGCCGAAGCCATTATTTGAGTCAGGAATTTAAACAAAATTTAAAAAAAATTGGTGAGAAAAACTCAAATTACAATTTCTCTATGTAGATCTCGCCGCCTCACCCTCGCCTTACTCCCCTCCTTTTCTCTATTTCTCAATTTAGATCTCGCCATTTGGATGTCTCCGCCACCAGATCTCGCTGCCTCACACTCTCCTTACTTCCTTCCTTCTTTTCTGATTTCCATCGACTGATTCCTTGAACGATTTGGAGTTGGGGCTGTTTAAGAAGAAGAAAAAACAAAAACAAAAACAAAAAAGAAGGAAAAAATAAATAAATAAATAACCGAACACCAATTTGGCGGCGATGGTTTAGGCTTGGGGTGGGTTGGGGATTGAAGAACAAGAAGGGAAAAGCAAAAAAAGACAAAAACGAAAAAGAAAAATAAATAGTGAGAAAAATATGAAAAATTAATATGTAAACAAATTCTGTTATCTTTTAAAAAAAAATTGTTTATCATATAAATTGAAATTAGTAGTATAGTGTTTGCATAGTATTTTTAATGAAAAATCAAATTTAAATTAAAAATAATAATTATAATATGTATATTTTTTATTTTTAATCAACTTTAAATATTTTTCATAATTTTTTTTGTATGTGTATATTGCATAATTATATTTATTTTTTATGTATATATATATAAAAAAAATATATGATTGATTTATTAGATATATATGATTTACAATTTTTTTAAGTATATTGGTATATGCATATATACATATATATTAATTTTTTAATATGTAGATTTTTTTATTTTAATATGTATATCTCATTATATTATTATATATCTTAATTTGTTATATAATATATTTCTAAATTAATTAATTAATTAATTTATATTTTACATTTTCAATAAAAAATAAAATTTTCACTTAAAATCCACGTCATTAGTCATGTATGTAAGATCCACAAATTTTCTCCTACAATTCAGTCCACATAAACATCATATTGTCTACTAACTCTGCTTTATTGATCAAGTCATCGTCACATAAGCAAAATCTCCAAATTAAAAGCCAACTAGGAATTTTCCGTTGATAACATGGCAATTTCCGGACGAATCCAGGATTTTGGCCTAACATTGCAAATTTTTTGAAATGATGTGTACTTTTTTGGTTAGTGGACATAAAAAATATTCTCAATGTGAAATGAGTTCAATATAATAGACCAAAAAGACAATTGTCCCGACATATTAGTGTGACATTTCTCCAAAAACATATCAACAACATAGAAATTGAGATATTTTTCACGAAAAGTGTCTCCATAAATATTTTGTTATAAGACTTTTTTAAATACTGAAACATATTTTAAAGAATGTATAAAATGTCGTCATTAAAGGTATTTAGAGCATCCAAATACATATACTTTAGCTAAACATCACAAAATCAAAAGTGTTATAATATTCTCTTATGATAACAATTGTGATGCCTCAATTGACCAATTTTTTTATGTGTCTGTCCATAGTTTGGAGAGCCCAAAAATCCTATTTAAACTAAAAACACCCCCTTGGGGATTTTCAAGAGGCATGAGAATTAGTTTATTCCTAGGTCACGCAATTTTCATATCACCCTCACCGTTCTTGTGTTCAGTGCTAAAACTGATGAATTAAGTGTTTAGTTCTCGTTTTAAAATGATTAAAGATTTTTTAATTTTTGGATTAAGTGTTACTTGTTGCACACTTATATTTTAGATAATAATATTAAAAAATACTAAAGATTTGATATTCATTCGATAAATAAATTCTTTTAACTACTTTTTTGATTTAGCATTTTGAGAAAAATTAATGTATATTCTAATTAAATACTATATAAATGAGCTTCCACTGATGTAACTAGTATCCAATAATTCTAATTGTTAGATAATAAGTATATATACATGTATATATATGACGATAATACATTAGTTTTTTTAGGATGCTTGTGCGGCTAGCTTTTTATGTACAAATTATGTAAAGAATTTTAGATTGTAAAAAAAATTGACCTATTTAGTCAACACATTTATTACATCAAATATATTTTGCATTGAATATATAATTTGATATTATATATAAAATAATTTTTTATTAGATACTTTAAAGTAATTTTCCACTTACCTTTTTTTTTATTTTTACGCATTCGCGCATTTGCATTCGCACTTGCTTTATGCGGGTCAGGCTAATACCATGATTTTCAGGCGCGAAGAGTAAAGATTGAGAAGATAATATTGTATACAAATTTTTTTTGAAAAGTACAAGCATTTTTGAACAGTGATCATTGCAAACAGTATAATCGTACAAATAGACGTATTTGTGTAGACCAGGTACTTAATGAGGATTGCCACCCTAGGATTGGTAGCCTTATACCCAGGCTACTGCGGCGGTTTCACCTATGAAAGAGAAAAGCATAAAAAAAAAAAGGGAACGACAAAATATGTCGTACTTATGTCTTTTCCAACACTACTTAGATGTCTAGATTTGAATTGCCTCACATGACCTTGACACACAGAGTAAATTTTGGATGGTTTTGCATTTCAATTTAAAGTTATTTCTCAATCTTTTTTATATGTAATGATGCATACATATCCACAATAACATTGAAAATGTTATAACTTGTATAATCCGCATGATTTTTTTAACCTATACTATTATTTATATATCATGGAGCTTAGATGTGGAGCTTGATGGGGCAGGAGTTAAGGGTATGATTGCCCCTTTCAGTTTAGATCGATCTAAAATTTTCATATATATATTTTTTGAAAATTTTAATTTCCCTCCCCATTCCAAAATAAATTAAATACATTTAATATTTTGTAAAATTTTGATCTCGTCTCTCAAACTAAAATTTCTGACTCCATCAATGAATTTGTAAGCATCTTAAGTAATAGTTGAAAGAGAGACTCGATATGAATTTATCTTCAATTGTCTCTTTGACATAAGATGTTAAAATAGTTTACCTCCATGCTTGGGAATTGTTAAGAGTTTTAGACGAGTTGTGTATAAAGTAAATGATTCGTAGTTCGACACTCCTTACAATGTTGTAACTTCAATTGAAAGTGCAAAGCTATATATTAGTGCCTCCATAATAGGGATGATAGAGTGACTCGGGCATTGACCCGAAGCTGCTCCTAATGTGAGTAAAGAGGTTTGTTGATGAGTTACAAGTTTTGACTTTCAAGATTTTGTTAAGATTCGGGATAGATTATTGATACCCATTGGAATTTGATTGAACGTTCTCACTTTCTTTCACGCCACTCAATTTTCTCTACATGCTTCCTCCGAGAAATTTATCTATCACCGACGCTAATGCGGGGAGCTTGACACATTGGTCCCAAGTCTTCATAGGAGTAGGGCGAAAGGGTGTCAAATCCTACCAAACTTGCCCAGAAACTCACCTCATTGTCATCCCTACTCCACAACCACCACACTCTCCCATGACCATGGAGATGGTGCTTTTCTTAGAAAAAGGTTGGCCTATCCCCAATAATTTTAGGCCAGTTTTGGTCCAATGACTATTAGGCCTAGTTCAGCACCAATATTGTGGAATTATATCTATTGGAAGAAAAGTTGGTTTGGGCCATAACAAAATTAAAATTAACCCGAGATATGGGCCCAAAGTAACTAATAGCCCCAACAGTCATTGGCCCGTGCAAAGTAATACATATTCCCTGTCTTCTTATTCAAGAAAATAGAGAAATTTGCAAAAGCTGAGATTTTTGGGAACAAGAAAATGGCGCTGGAAGCTTACGCGTCACAGGCCCCCGATACAGTTCATGCAGATGTTCTCTCAGAAGCAAGGCTAGCGTGCTACAAGGTAATTTTAATCGAAGTATTAGTCTAATCCAGTCCTGCTTTCTTATGATTTTATGCCGTTTCACTGTTGAATGCTATATACTTGCGCATAAAAATTGTAACTTTTGAAATTTTAAGTTGAAAGTTGCTAAAAAAAATGGCGAATATTTGATTCTTGAAGGCCCGTGATGCGTTCTATGCTTGTCTGGAGAAAGAATCGAACAAGAAACCCACGGAAATTGCGTCGGTAGGGCTGCTGTACCCGGTTGAATGCAAGAAAAATAGGGAGGCATATGTGAAGCAGTGCAGACCCACTTGGGTACTAATTTGAATTTATCTGACTTCAAATATTTTTTTGGACTTTTTGGGGGTTTATGAGTGGAATTTGGAATCGGGTTTCTGAAATTCTTGAGGAATGTTTACCTGTAGGTGAAGCATTTCGATCGGCAGTATTGTGCGAAGAAGAGGGTTCAGAGGCTGTTGGATGATAATGAGTCGAGGAGAGGTCCGTTGTCACTCCCGCAGCCTTATACATTTAAACCCCCTGGTTCATCTTGATCTTGAATTCTTGTACTTTCCGTACATTTTTATTTTCACAAATTATGATCACACAAGCTATTTCAGGCACACTGATTGTGAGGGATATCACGGCACTGTATAGCGGTCGGCAATACAAATTAGAAGGCATATTTTGAAGAATGATATGACTAGGATTCACAATGCAGAAACTTTTTGATACATGCATGTTAATAATGATTTTACCGTGTTACATTCTTGGTATCTTGTGATTAAATTTGTGTGATTGCATTTCGTTGACAAATATTAGGTTCTTGAGTTGGGCAAATGTCACAGTGCTACCCTGAGGTTAGGTTCAATTACAGTAGGATCCTCTTGGGTTTGGAAAAACCGAAAATCACATTGTTGGTGAAACTGTCAAAAGCTTTGGGTGAAGTTTTGGCAATTTTCCATATTGAGGGGTCTAGCTGTAATCAGAGCTAAACTCATGGGAGAGCGGTGTAACTTACCCTTTTGTGTTTGTGTGAAAATTGAAGAATAAAAGTTTGATAGAGTAGTTAAAAATTTCATGCCTCATTAGCTCGAGTTGAATTTGACAGGGGTTTAAAGTTTGGTCCCTTGAGGAAGAGGAGAGGGAGTAGCTGTCGGTTATCCTCATACTCTTCCTATCAACTTGTTTTAAACTTTGAAGTGAGAAAGAGAAGTTGGTTGCTGATTTGCATGAAGTTCGTTGCTTTTGGTGTTTACATCTAAAGTCAGCTCGAGGTTTATTTAAATGTTGAAATGCTGACAGAGAAGTATCCTATGGTGATGATTGCGTCTCTATTCTTATTCGGTATAAGTAAGCAGAATTATGTCATTTTGATGTCTTAGTTGTAAAATCCCATGTTTTTCTACTGTGCTATCTGCTAAAAGAACTTACTGGATTTTATTCTATTTGCTTCCTTTGCAATATTTAGCAGGTAATTCATGTCTTGTTGATATGATTACAATTTCGGTTTTCTTTAGCTAGTCTTAAATGGTTGGCATGGAAGGTTATTCAATTCAATGTAGTTTCTTGTTAATAAGATAAAAGAACAAAAGTACGTTTTTGTATTGTTTTTGGGATTGATAGTGTCACCATAACCCTGCTTGACGAGTTGTGTTAGGTTTGTATTATGGTGAAGTTTGCTCAAGTGGAGGGCCATTACTAACCAAAGGGACATTTGTATTCTGCATTACTTCCTCAGTTGCATATTGAAAAGTTACTATCTTTGTTGAAGAATTTAGGATGCATTTGGAAACCTCAGTTACTGAAAGCTCTTTCATATTTTCGAGTTTTGGCAGTGCATATATGATATTTAGAATAGGACTTTGGTGCATGTGGAACGCAGGACTTGCTTGAAGTATCATTTTGGAGTATAAGTATTAATTTCCTGCTCCCTTTGAATCTGAAAAAGAAGGATAGATGGTTCAATTTTTACATATAAATAGTTGTTAAATGTGCATTGCGTATAGGATCTGCATCAGTTGTGAATGGTTTGAAATTTAGGATCTACATGTCCGCAGGTTTGGCTAAACTTATTTGAAACATCTTAAGGCTCGATTGCGGCCTCGTAAGTGGCGTGGTTGTTAATAATTAATCTGAATGTATGGAGAGGGGTTTATATTTTGAAAGATTGTATACTTTTGTGGTTTACATAGGCTGTGCGGAAGGCTTGAGTTTACTTTTTAAGTGGGGGCTATGTTAGTATATTATTGAGAAAATAGCATTCCATCTTTAACCTTTGATCCCAAGTCGATATGTTATTTCATTTTATGTTCCTATGTATTAATTGAATAATGGCATATATAATATATCGGGTGAATACATGTTATCAACTTTGAGATTATAGGTTTAAATTTCATCAAGGCTATGTTTATTTTTCTAAATAACAGTGGTTTAGCAAAATAAATTATTATTATTGATCAACATTTACTTTTAATCTTACCAAAATCTGCCATATGTGGATAATTTGTTTAACTAATATTAAGATAAGAATTGTGAATTATTTGTATAAATTGCCTTTTAAATAGAATTTAATTTACGAAAAATGCATTGTGTATTTTAGTTTTTGCTGTCAAAATGTTAACGAAAAAGTGGAAGATGATTAAAATTAACAAAAAAAAAAAAAAGGAACAGATGCGAGATAAATCTGAGAATTTGCAATTAACAGTTTAAAAGTAAATAAAAACCAACTAACCGGACTAATTTATCCTCCCAACAACATGAGTATTTTTTATGTTAAGCCCCTGAGGTTTGTCATAATTACATGAGCCATTCCGTAAAATCAAAAATTACGTTAGCCATTTATGTAGTCAAAATTTGTTAGGGTTTTATTGATAGGCATTAATGGAAATGGAGCAATTACTATTCTGCCCTCAATTAGAAAATGCAAAAATTGCAGACCTAGTAAAAAGAAAATTACAATATTGCCCATCTCTTTATCTGAAGAAAGAGAATATATAATTGACGCTCAAACAACTAAAACCTTAACATTCTTACAATACACACCCCACATTCTCATCTCTGTGCATCCTACTATTATTGAATTACTAGAGTATTACATAAAAGCTAATTTAAGTTTAATTCTGTTACAAAGGACCCCACAAATACATATCATATGTTGGAGCGTACGTTAGTACAAAGTTGGTTAAGATATCGATTGCAAATCTTAACGGTTAAAAATATGATTTTTATTCATTTTTTCTCGATGATGTTAGCTAAAATAGTTAATTGAATTAACAATTGGGTCTAAGTGTAAGATCTTCATAAATGCCGAGGGTGAAAATTGTAATTTTTAATTTTATAGGGGCGGATTGTATAACTATGCCAAACCTTAGGAGTACTAAGTGTAATTATCCCGAAAATTAAGTTAATCTAAATATTCGATTCACAGAATTAATAAGAGCAATATAATACCTAATTCACATGTCTACCTAATTAATTACGACATAATTGATTTATAAATTACAGAAAAGCCATTTGTCGGTAATTAAAATATCCTTTGGTCCCTTGTCTGATTTGATGTGTAGTAGAACTGAAACAATTTTAGAACTTTAATTTGCAAAATTTTCACAAAAAAAAAAAAAAAGGAAAAAAACCATACCAACGTGCAAAGCCAATGGTAATATTCCATATGTTGACAAAAATGAAAGATGGTGGGTGACAGTGTACCAAACAACAACCAAACAATTAAGATATATATATATATATATCCTTGGAAATTGTTATATTTTCAGCAACAAAAAATTAATAATGTACAAAATATAATAAATTCTCTTACTAGCATCTCATTTCTTTTAGAGGACGTGCATCCATGTACTAAGCCCGAAAATTTATTTTATTTTACTTTATTTTTATTTTTTTGAAGGGCTTTCAAATTCTTTTTTTGAGAGTTGGAGACATTAGTTAGAGGGTGTTCAACTAAGCTTATAAACTATTTAAAATATCTTATAAGATGTTTGAGAGTTTATAAGATGTAGTGGAATATCTGGCAAAATTTTCGGGAAAAGTGCTTATAAGCTCTCAAAATAAGATGTTTAGGAGTTTATAAGATCTTTCTTAAAAAATAAAGACGAGCTAACTTATTTTTAAGATCCAATAAAACACCTTGTTTTCAACCACAATAATTATAACTTTGCCATTACTAATATCTTATAAATTGCACACCATCTTGATTTTCCAAACACTCTAGTAGCTTATTTTTAAAATAAGATCCAATATCTTATAAGTTTCTAAAACATCTTATAAGACGTAGGAGCTAATAAGATGTTTCAAATAAAGCTTAGTCAAACACCCTCTTATTGGAGAGTTGAAGATGAGGCCCCAAGAATGAAAATATTACATGGGTATTGTTATTGTCATTTTTAGAATTAATTGGGGCTTCAACTATATTTTTAACTTCAATAATTAACCAAAATGCTCTCTTTTGTTTTATTGAGTATCATTGAATTTGTTTAGTTGAACAAATATGATATGATCACTATTCAACATTTATGCAATTTTTTTCTTAATATCTAGAACTTAGATTGTGCTCAGTAGAAAGTAAAAATAAGAAAAACATAAAATTTGATTTTTTTTGGTTAAAAAAAAAGATTATGCATTTAGTTGATTTGAGTGAAAGAAAAAAGGAATTTCGTTGATGTAGAAATCTTAATTTTTTTTGAGTATTTATAATGTTGAAATATTCTATTGTAATATCACGCATATAAATATTATCATTGTTTCTATATTTAATTTAATTTATTTTATTATATATATATTTTTTGTGATCTTGCACTAAATGAATTACTATAAACTTATGAATAAAACTATAAATCTCTTTATTGAAAATCCTAATTGTAAAGATTGATCGTCGAACGGCTTCAAATTAAATGGGTGGTGCTGGTAATCATGAAAGTTCGAGGGGAAAAAAAACAGACAACTACACTTACCCTATTTTGGAGGATTCAACTCTTTCCGACATGGTAAATCTAGTTATGCAGTATTGGAATGTTTATAAAGAAATTTATGTGAATTCGGGAACTAGATTACTAGGCACAAGACATATATGGAATCTCACAGTTAAGAAAGAAACAAAATATAAACATCTTATTAGAATATAGGGATAATTACATCTACTACCCCTCGGAATATTGGAAAACTACAATTGGTCCCCCAAAAATTTTCAATATTACAACCACATTCCCTAAGGAATTTGAAAATTACCAAAACCCCTCTCATCAGCCGGTTCCTGGTCATTTTTTTAAAAAGTTTCGGTTTTACCCCTGCTCTATTAATTATTAATATTAAATTAAAAAAACTTCAAAACAAATGTTAAGGAATAATTACATCTACTACCCCTCAAAAGATTGAAAACTACAATTGGTCCCCCAAAAATTTTCAATATTACAACCACATTCCCTAATGAATTTGAAAATTACCAAAACCCCCCTTGTCTGCAGGGAGTTTAATTTGATATCTCACTTTCCTAAAGTATATGAAATTTGTGCTAGCAAATACACCGCAACTAAAATAAGATTTCATAACCAAAAAAAAAAAGTAAGATAATTAAGATTCAAAGCTATAAGTTTATAAACAATGCCGCCATGCTCAATTTCACCACGTGCAAGGTTTGTTGGAATTGAGCTTCTTGGTGCAATGTTTGTGGGCATTGAACTTGTTGTTTATTGCTTAAATTGCCTATTTCAACCTTGCATGTCTTTATTCTCTTCTTCGATCGAGCAAGGAAGGCACCAATGTGAGAACCCCGTGTATTGGGCACCAATAAAACAATTGTTGGCATTTCTCGGCGTCTCCGCAATCTTGATAGTTGTTTTACTACCACAATTTGATTGCTTGCAGTTTTCTTTCCTATACTTTAAACCCAAAACACTAGAGGAACCACTAGAAGAAGCCATTTCACATATGTAGTAAAAATGTGGTGAAAAAATGCAATCTAGCAACACACACACACATATATATATATATATAGAAGTGAGCAAAAGTCAAAATGAAGAAAGAGCAACGACTATTTTCAAATGCCAATGGCTAGTCTTTCTAAGCTCAGAAAATTTGAACCAAAAATTACAATTACCACCCTCATTAAAATCAATATTACAAAAAATACCCTATATATATAATTTAATTACAAAGGGTAAATTTGAATTTTCATTCATATTTTGGCTGACGTCATCCAAAAATTACCGGGAACCGGCTAGCGAGGGGGGGTTTGGTAATTTTCAAATTCCTTAGGGAATGTGGTTGTAATATTGAAAATTTTTGGGGGACCAATTGTAGTTTTCAATCTTCCGAGGGGTAGTAGATGTAATTATCCCTAGAATATATTCCAATAGTACTTTTTGCAGAAAAATAGTATATATGTAACATAGTTCCTGTCTTCTTGTTATGGCTAAAAGGATAAAAAAGTGGCAAGTTCAATGGAAAAAATTCTTATATGAATTAAGTGTTTGGATCAAATTCACATATCCAATAGTCTAAATTTAATTATAGTGTACATGTATTTTATATAAAAAAAACATGAATATATAAAATATAACTAAGAGGGTGTTTGACTAAGCTTATTTTAAAGAGCTTATAAGATCGTATAGCTTGTAAGATGTTTTTAGAGCTTATAAGCTTATACATCTTATTTGAATAATAAGTTGTCAAAGTGTTTGGATAAAATAAGACCTTGTAGCTTATAAGATATTTTTTGAGCTTATAAGTTGTGATTCTGTTTGGTAAAAATGAGAACTTATATTTTATTTTAAATCAAATGATAATAAAAAATAATAATGTAAAATTAATTTATGTAAATAAATATTTTTTGGAGATAGTGGAAATGTTACCTTGAAAAAAAATAAAGATATTTATGTCATTTCATATTTTGATGTTGGACAGCTTATAAGCTGTTTCAAAAAAAAGTTGGGGGTACCTTACTTGTTTTTTTGGAGCTTATAAGCTCCTAATAGCTTATTTTTGGAACTTATAAGCTCTTTTACTTAAAATAGTACCAAACAAATTTTAGAAGCTTATAAGCTCTCAAACATCTTGTAAGATGTTTTGAAAAACTTATAAGCTTAGCCAAACACTCTCTAAATTTGAATCACATGATACATAGATAGAACCCACACATGTTCCATAAAAGAATTTTCCCGTTGACTAGAACCCAATCCTCATTGTTTTCAAGTTCCAAAAGCTTCCACCTCACAAGATTTGGAATAAGAATTTTCAAAATGATTCCACAAGGTAAGGTAAAACATTTAACTAAAATGGTTTATTACTTTGTATAGTAAGGGATCTAACTATTTTCTTGTTTAATTTTTGGAAATTCTGATATTTTAGGACTTTACTATCAAAATCAATTTGTTATATTTTAAAATGTTTTTAAAAATATTTTATTCAATTGTTGTACATACAAAAAAATAATAATAATAATAAACTGAGAGACAGATATTAAATTGTTATTGCTTATTGAGAATATAACTCTATTATGCGAGTACAGGTACAATTTCAAAAAAAGGTAATAATTGCCAGAATCCGTTGGGATTTTGATTTCCGTTGCTGTTAGCTTCAGGTTTCAGTTAAACCTCAATTAACCCAAGTCTACACGACACGGCGCCGTTTTACACATATATATTTTACATATAAATAACAACAACGACCCTTATTTCTGTGAATAAAAACTCAACGCCGTTAAGTAATCCGTTAGCCTCACTCCGTCTTCGAAGCCGGGGACGCGTCTTTGACGGAGACTTCTCCGCGGCCGCCCCTGTTGGCTGATTGAACAGTCAACGCCGACACGGAGGGCGACACCGGCCCACCTCCGGCCTCGGCGCCGTTGAGGAGTGGGTGGTTGTTGGGGTTCCTGGAGTGAGAAGTGGCGGTGGAGATGGCGGTGGCGAGAGAGATGGGCATGAGGCAGAGGCCCTTGCCTTGTAGGTACTGCATGGCGGAGCCCATATCCTCCTCCATCAGCTTCGCCACCTGCTGCTCCGCCGTCGTCATCCCCTCGTTGTTGTTCGACGATGACGCCGTTTGTGTTCCGTTACCGCTTCTTCCCTGTTTGTGCCAGCATAACTAGAGTTTTAGAATCAAAACTATTATTTTTAATAGAAGCAATATTTACTATATGAAGATTTTAGCAATCATTAAGTCTACTAATAATTGATCATTATAGATACATTTAACAAGTAATAGTCATAAAAACTACAAAGGATAAAGAGCTTATAAACTAAATACTCCAAATTATGATCATTATTTTGTATTTCGATATGTATTGTTTAAAATAAATTAAAAATGTAGTACAATGTAAACTATTTTGTGTGTGTGTGTGTGTGTGTGTGTGTATAGAGAGAGAGAGAGAAACTTAGTGTATACGGGAAAGTGAAAAGAGAGGGAGAAAGGTGGGAATCTGGGAAGAGGGCTTTTGGTGTTGTAGTTAGGAGTGGCAGACAACAAGCGTGTGTGTGGTAGGTGATGTATGTTGTATTCAAGAAATGTTTTTAGCTTCACAATTATTTTCCCTTCTACTTTCTTTATTTGGAAAACTTTATGTCTTTTATGCAATCTTTTTGTGTTCATTAATTTAGGTGTGTCTTTCCCAACCACTTCTTTAACTTTTTAATTTTTTTATGAAAAAAATGTTTTTATTATTTAGTTTTTAAAAGGGGGATTAGAGTCATTAGACCAACTTTGGGTATATATCCCAAATAATGGAATATGCATTGGAAAATGAAGTCAAGGAATTTAAAAAACATTTACCTCCGTTTGGTTTTAGGATTTTGGTAAGGAAAATAGGATGAAATTTTTTTTCTTTACTTCAAATGATAGTACTTTATGCTTTCATTTTTAATCCTTTTTATTTTCCTCCCACTTTTCCTCAATAAAATTCATGTTCCAAATATAGCCTTAAGATATAGTAATTGGGAAAAATTCTACCACAAACTTGTTCGACTGTATGAGCATACTAATTTTTGGCGAGTTAATATGCTAACACTTATCATGTGATAAATTGAGTGCCATCAAATCGAGTTTTATAAGTGTATATTAAATTATTAGCACGAACTTGTGGTTTCTTGCTAAACCTAGTAATTTCTTGCTATAATGGGAACTATGATCAACAAATTAAAGTGAAGCAAATATAACGAAAAGAAAGAAAGAAAGAAAAGGGGGGGGGGGGGGGGGGGGGGGGCTTAATTGTCAAAAAAAGAACTTTAAAAAAATTGTATTTCAATCTTAGATCTAACATGCAAATAGATAATATTTTTAGCATTAGAATTTAAGAGTGATGGCTTAATTAAGTTAATACATAATTAATTACCTGAGGTGACTTATTAGCAACTAAGGGAGCAACAGCTGCAGCACCCCCTAATCTGCTCATGCTTAGAACCTGTTCACACACACACACACATTAAACTAGTTATGAAATTTTTGAACAAGCCGATCCTTCTCATAAAATAATCTCTAAAGCCATAATTTTATTTTATCACTGATACAGCTCACCTTGTCATCTTCACAACCCACCCCAATTTAATGCATTAGCCTTTTTCATAACAATTTGTCAACCCAAAAAGATCCTTTACACATAATATATATATATATATATATATATATAGAGAGAGAGAGAGAGAGAGGTACTTTGACTTGGAGCTGTAGGAATTTGACATAGTCGATGATCTCATCAAGCATTGAGGCCTTGTCTGTCTGTCATTCAAACAAATGCACCAAATCATCTACTTAATCTCTCCTAATCTCATAATTATATATGATTGCCCATATTATAAAGTAATTATGAACACCATTACCAAGATAATTATTTACTCAACAATAATATAATAATTATCAACTGATTATGATTCCTCTATTAACTTCTTAATTTTCCAGCTTTGTTTGCATCACCAAACACATTCTCTTTCTCAATCCCCATAACACAACCCTTTGCACACCATATACCCTTTGATCTCATTACTCATATAATGAACTAAATAGCACGTGACTGTGCACTTTGATTAGCAAACATTGCAAATTAATTTCATTTTGTAGTTTAAAAGATTAATAAAAAATTAATAAATTGTGCTTTTTTTTTCAGAAGAGAATAAATTGTGCATTGAAGACCTCAGAACGAAGTTTCCTCTAATTTTGCACACAATGTAATGCTATGTTTTGTCCAAAAAACCCTACCCCAAAAAATGAGGTGGGATTGAACGGTCACGTGAGACGCGCATGCTCTCGCATTAAGGAATAAATGGAATTCCAAAAAAAGTTCCAAAATTGTGAGAAATTCAAACGTGTGGGACTAAAATTGAGAAAAGTGAAACGAATGGAACCAAAATTAGATAAATGCATACTTATAGGACGAAAATTGCAATTAACCCTTTTATAGTTTTCAATTTTACCTCCTTTTCACTTTATAATCCAAAATCCAAACACAGCATAAGAGCACCACTATTCGAATTATGGCCGAGAATCAATTTAATTGTTTCTAAATATATATAAGCGATCTAATTTAAACATTATTAAAGTAAAATTTTAAAATTATCAAAAAAATAAATAAAATTAATTAATTAAACAATTAAAATTTGTGCATAAGTACTCCAGTAAGATAAGGATGAATTAATTTAATATCCTCTACTTTAATAATTATATATATACATATATTTTGATAAAGCTACTCTACTTTAATATTATACTTTATATTATATTTTCTTGTATTTATGAACCAAATGTCATAAATATAAATTTGGAACATAGAGTAAAAAAAAAAGTGAAAAAGAAAAAAAATATGACAATGATGAATAGTGCTACCTTATTAGCATTGGGTACAAGCTCCTGCAAAGCCTTCATTCTCTCCGCAATCCTCTCTCTCCTTAACTGCCCACAATTTCATTTTCAACCCAAACAAACAGAAAAATTAAAATCAAATATTCTCTCAACAATCAGAAACAAACGAAAGCATAGAAATGACGAAATCAATTTCGATAACACAAAAGACAAAAACAAAATAAAACTGTTTTCGTACTCTTTCAGCGATGCTGTGAGGGTCAGTGGCCTGTCCTCTTCTAGCCCTAACCCTCTGCTGCTTCGGCTGCCCCGCCGCCGCTCCACCACTCGAACCGCTCGCCGCCGGCTGACTTATAGCCGGCGCTGCCGTCGCTCCGAAACTCGGGGACTGCTGCAGCGCTCCTCCCTGCAGCAAAGATCATATATCATTGTTAATCTGAAACTATGTATCTAAAAGTGTGTGTATAAATAGATATACGAGAGAGAATCGAAACCTGAGGGTGGTGGAAATGCTGAGATTGATTTGAAGTTTGACCTAGAGATCCAGTGAAGCCATTGAATATAGCTTTAACTGATGCATCATTTGCCTGTATTTATTATTAATTCCTCAGCAATTAATCAATAATTTAATGGTGATTGTGCTTTACTTTTAATTTTTAAAAGAAAAAAAAAGAGACAGAAGAAGAGGCCCCGACCAGATTTGCAGAGTCGAAGGAGGGAGCGTCAACGCCGCCGTCGCCGCCGAGGCCTCTGGAGAGCAACAACTGCTGTTGAAGCATCAATGCTTTGGCAGCGGCGCCGTTACTGATCTGTTGCTGCCTAATCCTCGAAGCCAAAACCGTCGCCGACTGCTCCTCCATATTCGCCACCACACCCGGCGGCGGCTGGTCGTCGGCCCAGGGGAAGGCCGCGGAGGCGGAGGAAGGCACGGAGGAGAGGATTTGGTCCAAAAAATCGTCGTGGGACGACAAAGGGTCGAAGTCGGAGGACTGCAACATCTGGGCTTGGCCGCCATGGCTGTGGATTTCTTGAAGCGACATGATTTGTTGTTGCTGGTTCATCATCCCTGGCAATTCTCTCTCTCTGCTTGGCTGCCTCATCGCGTGATTTCTCGATTAAAATCTTTGCAGAAACTGAGAAATTTTGAAGTATCAGTGATCAGTTAATTAGCAGAAACGAGAAGTTCGAAGGCGGAGTGAGAAAATGATGACACATGTGAAAGCAGGGGCAGGGATCATGTTCGGGCTTTGGGAAATTTGGAATGTTTATAGGGAGAAAAAAATGAAATGAGGTCTCCTTCTCTACGGTTCGAGTCCCTATTATTAGGGGTACGGTTACGATTTGTATAATGATTTGTAATTATTAGTTAAAGAAATTGTGAGGGGAAGTTTAGTTGGGGAGAGTAGGTGGAATTGATAAATAGTCTAATCCAGCAATAATTTTGTGTTTTTTGTTGCATATCTGTTTAATTAACCCAAATCTTATTCTACGAACCTTTGTTTAGTTAACTTTTTTTTTTTTTTTTTTCTTTTGGTCACTGAGACTGTATTCCAATGATTGGCGGGAGTATGTGTGTGTATGTGACGTTTCAATTAATATTTACAGGACGTTTCGTGTTAATTATATATGTAATAAAAACATTTATTTTCTTCAAATTTTTTAAGAATATGGTCTATTTCAATCAATCAGTGACATAAATGGATTATTAAAATCACTCAATTACATTGATGCTCCAAACAAAAAATAAATTATTACAATTAATTTTTATCAAATGTCAAAAAAATACAAGTTACTACACAATAGAAAGAAATAATTATCAAATTAGAGTAGCATCTGTATTAATGTGAAATCGAATCCACAAACTTAAAATTATGGAACATTCAGTTACTATTGAGGCAAAACGCATTGGTTTTTGATTAATATTTCGTTGGAAAGTTTAATCAAACGCATTCAGTTACTACGAACATTGATTTATTCTTGAATTACGCTTAATAGAGAAGGGTAACAACACTGGTAAGAGCGTGGTTGGGTAGTGCTTCCTTGGTCTTGAATAATTATTTTTTTAATACTATTGGTATGGAATTTGATCCAATAAATTATCGTTTTAATGGTAAAGTGGGGGCTATCGATAAGAGGTCTAGAAGTCGGGTCGTACGAATATGGATGTTTATCTGTGGAATTCAACAATTTATTTCTACCGTTGCCTGGTCTTTTTCCCCTTTTAATTTAATTAATTATGATTGATGTCATACTTTGGTCTTAATTTTGAAAGATTGATAATCTATACTATTAATAAAGAGTTTATAGGATTTAATAATTATTTTGGTCTCTTTTAATAATTATTAGACCCCTTGATCTCTTTATTTATTATTATTATTTTTTGAAACGATTATATTATCATTATAGTGATATTATTAATCATCAAGTACATCATATTCATCAAAGATCAATCTCTATCGACTACTATCGTAATTATCAACAAATAAATAAACAACAATAATTAAACTACTATATAATAGAATAAAAATTAGAAATACAAACCCACACAAGTTGGTAGATAATCAGACCCAAACTCTATGAAAGTAGAAATACAAACCCATAAAAGTTGGTGAGGAATCTAACCAAGACCTTAGAATCTTGGGGTGTCAACTTCGCCAGTTGAGGTAGGCTTCATTGGCGGCCCCCTTAAACTCTTTATTAATGTTATATATATATATATATATGTATATATATATTTTCATATCTCTTTTATCTTTCTTTTTAAAGCTTTTGTTTCTTATTTATTTGTTAATCTTATAATTCTATCTTTATTTTAAACTATTTTTTAAAACAAATTTAATAAAATGCATACATTACAAATAATTAAAAAAAGATATAATAATGTATAAATAATAATAAATATTTTAATTTCATGTTCATAATTTAAATATGTACACTACAAGAAAAAGTGGAATTTTTGACGAAATTTTTGGAGGATTTTCGACGAAATTCGAGAGAAAATAGCAAATTTCGACGAAATTCTGGCGGAATTGTTCCACCGAAAAAAAACCTTCATCGCTTTTTATTTTTGACGGAATTTCTGCGAAATAATTCCCTCGATATAATTTTTTGCAGAATTTTGGCCGAATTTTCCCCGAAAAAATTTTAGTTTTTTTAAACACAAATTTCCAATTGTCAGACTTAGGATTCGAACTCAGGACCTAAACCGCACGGTGCCCCGCGTTTATGCACGCGTGCGAATTATCCCAGATTTTGGATTAGGTAGGAGTTGAACCCTCGCCTCCTCATTGATTTAGTATTTAGATTTCGTATTTTTTATAATTATATTTAGTATTTTTTTATAATTAATTTTGTATGTTTTATAATTTTTTATAATAAAAATATTAAATATTAAAATTTCATATTTTTTAAATTTTTTTAATTTTCGGTAGAATTTCCTATAGAAATTCCGCTGAAAATTTTAAAATTAATATTTTTTAGTTTTCGGTGGAATTCTCCGCGGAAATTCCACCGAAAATTTTAAAATTTAATTTTTTTTTTTAAAACTCCGCCGAAAGTCTGCCGAAATTTTTCAACGGAATTTCGGCAGAATGTTTCTGCCAAAAATTTTTGCCGAAAATCGTGCGTTTTCTTGTAGTAGTAATTAGATTATATTTTAGTTTTTTTATTTTGTACAAATATCGAGTGTGACCCACCAACTCGTTAGTAATAATTAATGTAATAGTTTGCTTATAATTTGAAAATACTTATGTAATTGATTTAAATGTAATAGACACGTACTTATCAGGAAAGGAAAAAACGATAAAGCAATTTAATTATTCTTTTAATAACAATCTTAGCTAAAGAGCACAGACCCTACTAAAATCGGAAAATCCTTTTAATTATGTATTGAATATAAAAGTAAAAGTTTTAAATTTAAAAATTTTCTTCTTTTAGGACTCCACTAAAAAACCAGTAAAAATCCTATGTAATGGGGTTAACATACATAAATGAATAAAAGAAGTCCAACACAAAAGAACCTACTTCAATCCTTTTAATGCATTATGAATAGATTTATGATTAAGTTAACGTATAATAATAATAATAATAAAAAAATAAATAAAAAAATAAAAAAAGGAGGCCCCCTATGTTCCTTTTTAGTTTTCTGGATATATTTTTTCATACAAATTCTACATATAATCTATAAAGAAGAAGAAGAAGAAGAAGAAGATGAAGAAGAAAAAGTATTTCACCAGAAAAAAAAGAAGAAGATGAAGAAAAAAGATTATAAACTCTCACAAAAATTTGGGATTTTTGCATAAATTTTTGTGAAATATTTAAGAAAAGTATTAAATACTCGTAACTGTAATATTATGTTTATGATTTAGGTTTGGTTCATTAACAAAGTATTTTATTTTAAGTATATTTCATTATTTAATTTATGATGCATTTATCTTATACATTTTAATATATTTCAAATGAGACAACTATGAAGAGGTTTTGGTTTATGAAAATTGGTATGGACAATGTGAAAAAATATTGTAAGTCTTTTTCCTTATATATTTCTCTAGTTATAATTATTTTTGTTTTTTAAATTTCATTTAATAAACTTATAATATTATTTAAATTGTATTTTAATTAATAGATTCAATACCATTTAATAAACATATTTTTTAGTGATTCCACTGAACATTTTTTCTAACTCTACCCTCA
This sequence comes from Petrea volubilis, assembly GCA_026212405.1. NCBI lineage: Eukaryota > Viridiplantae > Streptophyta > Magnoliopsida > Lamiales > Verbenaceae > Petrea > Petrea volubilis. The sequence continues at coordinate 14,819,661 of CM047885.1, read as the reverse complement.
AGAGGTCAGAATTTAAATATTTAAGTATAAAAAATGTTGATACTATGCTGACTCATAGTTTATATACATATATATATATATATATATATATATAAATATATATTATCTTACTAGCTAGTTTCCATATTTGATAATTTGGAATTGTTGATGTCATAATTTTTTTTAATTATGAGATATTGATAATTGATAATGATTGGTGTAGTGATTTATTTTTAATTCCAAAATATTGACGCAATTATTTGAAATGTAATAAATCCCTTCTTATCAATACTAATAAAAAAAATAAAAAAAAGTAATTTAATTATTCTTTTAAAAGCAACCCTAACTAAATACATCACGGTTCGAATCCTATATATAGAATTTAGTTGTATAGTAGTTATTAGATTGATGTACATTAAATTATTGATTATAGAAACTTATTGATTTACAATTATTTATATTTTATGAGTTTAAAACATTAATGTAATGATCGAATCATAATATATCGCTCCCCTAAAATATTTCATGCATCTATTTATAAGAATCGTAAATAGATATCTATATTACATAGTTGATTGTGGATGGAACTTGACTATATAATAGACAATCGTGTGGTCCTAAGTTTGAATTCAATCACCAAATTTGAACCAATTCAAATTGCGACAATTTAAATGCAAAGTTTTGTGATAAACTGATAATAATGTAATATATATCATGAACATACCATTTCCTTTTTCTCTCTATTTTTCTCTGCATACAAATATGTAAGATGGTTTTTACTTGCACTAAAAAATTGCAAATGTAGAGAAAACAATAATTATTTCTAACGTGATCAAACATTCAGTATTTTCATTTTTCGGTTAATTAAACACTTTGAACGTGTCGCATTCGGGCCTTTAAAATTTTGAGAAGGGAACATTTAGTAGTTTAAAACATTTTAAAATGTTCCACTTTACCATTATAGCTTTAAATTTGACGTCATAAAAACTTGATGGTAAATTAACAACGTTATACAATATTATTTCGGATGGTCAAATATTCAACGAAATATTTTGCCTTAAAATAATTACGGTTAGACATTTTGCAGTACTAATAAAATGAGCTAATTTAGTACGTATGATGGTGTCGTCTCTTGAATTCGAGCAGAAGCCTTCAATCCAATGATAGAACAAGCGTTGCTAGTATGACCCTTGATTTGCAAAAATGAAACACACATGAGCCTTATCGGGAGTGTTTTCGGTGAAAATTCTCCGACGATTAAGTGAGTTAAAGATCAAGCAAAGGAAGGGAACGCGTAATGAGTGATGTGAGTATGAAATTAGAAAATGTACCTCCTCTGTGAACAGTGGAGATCCTCTATTTATAGTAGTTGGTTGGAGGAGGTGAAATTAGGGCTGAGGTGTCCTTTTCCGGCATTTCACAGTAGGGTTGAGGTGTCATTTTTTCGGCGTTCTATACATGGAATATTTTACTGACACATGGTAGTGGAACCTTCGGGTGCAACTGCTTATTAGAGACCGTTGGCATAGGGGACCACGTCGAGGATGAGGAGGGGACCACCATGAGGAGATAGCGGGGAACGACCCGGAAAGGAACCAATGCCACTTCGAGGAGGGACCATCAGGTATATCTTTGGGCAGGGTGTTGCAATGGTGAGTGCTTTGGGCCTATCCTCGAGGTAAGAGGTTTTTTTGTTGAGGATGGGCTTGGCGAGTGACACGTGGTACGTTTTTTATATGGCCATGTCTAGGGTTCTCTGCCAAATGGACGAGACGGATTGAGCCATGTCATGATATTAATGCACACTTGGCTGGTCGAATGTCTTGGCATCAACGTATAATATGATATTTTTAAAAATTGTCTCAATTACACACTTATAGTAATATCTCGTAGAAAGTACTTTTTATGGCATTATAATGTGTCAAAATAGGTTACATATTACTACACTCAAATGCGTGACACAATTATTTAATGTTGCCAAAAGCATTTTTGATTTGTTAATACTAGCTAAAATTTCATGTACTTAAGTGTAGCAAATAGCAGTAGTTTAATATGACACTTCATAGTATCACAAAAAATACACTATGATTAAAATTTAATGCGTCTCAATATGATTAAAATTTAATGTAGCCTATTGAGACACTTTTACGAAGTGTCATACTAGGTGCACAAATGGGATACTTTTTAAAAGTACTCCTTTTTTTCCCTTTTACTTGTCGTTTAAGGTTTTTGTATAAGAACTAAGGAAAACAATTAATATTCATAATTTTATATTAATAAGACTAAAATACTATTTCAGCTAATTTATTAAAATAGAATTCTAACTACTCTACTTATTAAAGTAAAAGGGTATATGAAGAAAAAATCAATCATAAATATAGTTTTAAAGGTGAGAATGGCAAGGATTTTGGAACTTTCTTTTTTTTTTTTTACAAATAAAAGGGAATAGATGGAGTATCACTTTAAATATATCCAATTAAATCTTTTTTTTTTCAATAGTTGTTGGTTTGTTGTGATTATTTTTTGGAATTTTAACTTATTATTTACTATCTTTATTTTATATTATCTATCGTTTTGGGATTTTATTTTCGTTTTAATATATATATCATTTTATAAAAATAAGGCTATATTTAATGTATTATTCCAAATTTATTCTCACACAAATAACACTCACACAGCCTACATGTTTATTATTGTAAAGTTTTAACAAGCTATTAAATTCCACTTAATCTATATAAATAAACCTTAAACGAAGAATATTATTATGGTATAATATTAAACTCAGTGAAATTATCATGGCAGTCAGTATCTTCTGATCCATAGACATTTATAGCTTATTTGTCTTGGAAAACTACCACACACTTAATGTGCTTTTGCTATTTATAGTTTGCTTCTTCCAATGATGCCATTCTTCGAGCAATGTTAACCTATTGGTGTCTAATTGGGGGGGGGGGGGGGGGGGGGGGGGGGGAGAGAGAGAGAGAGAGATGTATTCTTTTATAACTCTTCAATTTTGGTCCTTATTTTCTAATAATCCGTTCAAAATTGAAAATTGCAAATTGAAATTTTTTGAATTGTTTATTTTGATGTTAGTTTGTAAATCATATGTTACGTCCCCCAACTCAATTGAACATATATCACATCATAATTATATATTTCATTTTATATGTGTCTCGTGCATTCAGACAGTGAAATATGTTATGGAATAATAAAAAGATATATAGTATAGATGAATATATCCGCTTGTTCCTTGTCATAACAATTAGCACAGTAATATAGGTTGCATCAAAAGAGCTTTTTGTAGTCGGTCTATATATTATTTTAATTATCGTAACGAAATTTATGAATTAGCAAAGTGTTATACTGTCCTCATACATATATTCAGTCTAGAAATGCACTAAATTTATTCTTTGTTCAATTTATACACCAAGAAAACTCTAGACCAACAAAAAAAAAAATAAATTTATAATTATATATATGTATGTATAATACATATGAGGTACTTTATACATGTCAAACAACATATATAATTAAGAAATTTTTAAATATAATTAAAAGGGAAAAAAGAAAAAGAAAGATTAGATTTAGAAAAAAAAAATTAAAATGATGAGTTCACCAACTTTGTAAGAAAAGTTTCCAGTGCCAAATTGAAAATATATATTTAGAATAAATGGGGTGTATTTATGACTATTGCAGCCGATCAATATGTGATCGAGTTGTCTAAGTATATCTAATGACAGTGATTAAGTTTTAATTACATATAATTATTCTAATTATCTGGAAAATTAGCTTCCCGGGACTGAAATCTTTATGCATAAATCATAATCACCAACCGACTAATTATATCATGATACAATGTTTGTATTGTTATTTATTTATTTATTTTATAATACAGACAACAAAATCTAAGTTTAATTCTTGGCGATCAGTTTGATCTGGCTTAGTGCGTAGCTCATAATATTTCCATGTTCAATGTATCAAATTAATTAATGGACTTTAAACATGAAGATGGAATCGTATCAATTGAAGAAACGATACATCCTGCTATATGATATATATAAATATATATATATAATAACAATAATAATAATAAAATTATATACGTAGATCTTTGTCCTCTGGATTACATCATGAATTAATATGGCCATTTGACTGTTCATAATATGTGCAAAGCCATACATAGTACAATTTCTCATGATTTTAATACTATGAGAGTTGATAATTACCAGATTTCAATTGACCTGGCCAAATTATATCAGAATAAAGCGATATTAAGAATAGATAAATCATATACAGATATTCAATAATTAAATTTTACGAAAAATTACAAGTGAAGCCCCACTTTTATATTGTCATAATTAATACTTAGGTTGCGTTTGCTAGGGGTTACGTATTGAAGTATAATGGATGTTATAATATCATCGCCATCATCTAGTTTGATCGTAAACATATTGGCCAATGATATATAATTGCATTAGCCCGTTATGTAAGCTTAAGAAGATGGGTTATCATATATTAGGGCTCTCAATCCGACGGATTTTAATTCGAATTTGCTTTGAATTTTTATATAAATTTTGGTATTTTCGATCAATTAAAATATTCTGTAGATGAAATTCAATTACGAATATTTGTAATCTAAAATAAGCAGGCATGACATGAAATTAAGCAACCTAATCGGTTGAATGTCCAACTTTTAATAATAATTTTTATTAAATTAATAACCATATATATATCTAATATTAATAAAGACTCTTAAATATCATCAAACATGTGCAGCTTTATATTTAACAATGCACAGATTATTTGTGAAGTAATTTATTTAACAAAAAATGTATATTCTTCTGAAAATACTCTTACATATATTATTTTAGTTTTAAATGAGGTGTTATATTTAATAGTTAATTATTGTTGTATATACGTGGGGTTAGTTATGAAATATATTTACGTTTATTTAACATGTTCTTTATTATTACACAATTTTGGGGCATTTTTATATCATAACACACATATTAACACACACACACACACAAACACAGACACATTTATATATTTTGAAATTTTGAATAATGATATATTGCATACATATAAGATCAAAAATAATTATTTACTGATAGTCATTGTATTCACGATCAAACCTTGTTAAGCTTTAACCTCGTAAGTACGTCATCGTGGAAACGGGTCAAGCGTCTTAGCTCACTTGATAGCCATTTTCTAAAAGTTGAAGTCAATTAAGGCCCGTTTGGGTGAATTTAAAGAAAATATGTTTAAAAATTCACACCCTGACCTCTTTGATTGGGGACCTCTACTTCGCCATTGATATAAGATCTTATTCACATTGACAGGGGTATTATTAAATGGAGCGAGTTTGCAACCCATGTATTGATTTACAATTAAGTTGAGCTTAATTTAATTGATTAATATTTATCTTTGAGATAGACTCAATCTATCGATTAATTAATGCCTGCAATAATAATAATAATAATAATAATAATAATTTATTAACTTCATCCAATATGAAATTAAATATGGCTTCATCACAACTCCGAATCTGTCCAAAAATATTTAAAACCCACCTATTAGTGTAAGTGAAAGATAACGTTCGTGGAGAATTTAAGTTTGTGTAAGTAATAAGTTAGCCCAAAATCTGTATTACGCTAGGGCCGGAAATATACTAGTGCAAAATCATGATTTAGTTGGGCCATAACCTATTAGTCTTTCGGGTATTTGATAATAAATGGGTCAGATTGCAATTTTTTTTTTTTGAAGTGCGTTTTATTCAATTGTGTTGATAACTTTACAAATCAAACTATTACATGATATTTTAAACTATATCATTATCTTTTAAACTACTATTATAGTAGAAAAAACGAACAAACTAATATTACCATAGAATAATAAACTACCATTAAGATAGGAGCAAAGACCCATACATGCATCGGTGGGGAATTGAACCAGAGACTTTACAGTCTTGGAGCCTCAACTTTTCTAGTTGAGCTAGCCTCATTGGTGGGTTGGATTGCATTTAAATCGGGTTCTCATGGTTCATGTCTTCATGATTCTAAGTGGGCTGGGTTGCCCATTGGTCCTAGTTATTGGGTTAAAATTGCACAGCCTCAAGATAGATCAATTTGAGTTCCAACTGTCCAATGCAAGCATGAAAAATTCAACCACAATAGAGATGAAGACGAATTGAGCCTACCAATAAGTTCAACGAACCAACTCGTTAAAGATTCGGGCCCAAATTCAAAAAAGATTGAATTCGAGCTTGGCTCATATAAGCTTCGCATAGAGATGTAGATGAATTGAGCCTCTTAATAAGCTCAGTGAGCCGACTCGAATACTCAAATATTGATAATATTCGAGTACGATTTCAAACAAATTGAATTCGAGCTCGACTCGTATAAATTTCTAACAAACTTAAGCCTAATAATTCTTATTGGCTCATATAGTTTTAAGCACAATTCAAGCCAAATAATTAAAAAATTCTCCTTGTTTTTCTTCCAAGAGGGCGCTACTAAACTTCAATTCACTGGCCATATTATGCTATTAGTGCCTGGGCCGCCTGGGCACACTCGACATATGTCAAAAATACAAAAATTATAATTTAAGTCCCCATTCAAATTTTGACAGAGTGAAACTATAAATATTCATTGATTTTTTTTATTAGTATTTATTAATTTTATGATAAATGCAAAATAAAATGATTTGCAATATAATGAAATTATATGTGATTTAAAAAATAATTAATAAGAGACTTAGAAAATACTAAATAGTATGATTTGAGAAAGAAGAGCGAGCAGAGAGAAGAGATTAAGAAAGTTTTGAAAAGAAGACGATGAAGAAGCATTGAGTAGCTGGTGGTGTGAAAAAAGGAAAAGAGACCCAAGAGAAAATAAAATGTATTGGCTGGAAATTTCTAACACGACACAACAACCTAACACAAAACACGCACAAAAATAACAGGTTTGGGTTGGAAATTTTATGGGTTGCATTGAAATTCAGTTGAAATCCAAAAGGAACACAAAAAAATGGGTAATGCTGGGTTGGGTCGTGGATTATTCAAACTACCAAAAATTCTCATGAATTAACTGACAACTCAAATCAACCCATTCGAACTTGACTCAATCCTTTTATTATTTCTTGGAAAAGGTTATCTTGCAAAAAAATAAAAAATTATCATAACTAAAAATATATTAGTTTAAACACAATATTTTGAAGGACATAACCGACCATAAAAAATAAAATAATTTTTTCTAAAATTTAGATTGAGTTTTAACTATATTCATTCCTCTTCACTTTAAAGGGTCTTAGGTCCAAGACTCCAAACTTCATTCCCTTTCTTCATGATGTAGTTATCTAGATTAATGCTAACGGCTTTTTCAGTTGATGTAGTTTGCTAATCTTTACTCTTTAGTTTGTGCTCAATTTAATTAACGAATCAAGCAAATTCGATACGTGTGCAAATAAAAGTGAAATATAATTTAATTAAATAGTTAACTTTTAATAATATAAAATTAATTTTTTGCTATAGTCTATATGAAATACACGTCTTTCCTAACTATTATTATTTATATTCTTTTAAATTATTAATAAAATATTTATTAATTTTACAAAAAGCAAAAAAAAAATTGAAATAAAATTATTTCTTAATTTAAAAATAAATAAAAATGTAGAATAGAATAAAATTTTGAAAAAAGAGATGTGAGAGAGAAAATGGGGGAGATGTGAAAAAATGAAAAAAAAACATTGTTGGAAAGTAAAAAGATGATAGAGGAGAGGGAAGAATAATTAAAGGGTATTTTAGGAATACTAAAATTACATATATCAAATAAAAAGTCAAAACCCCCCACACTCAATATCTATATTATTATATAAAGAGGTAGCACCATTTAGTAATCATTTTTGGCTTCATTTGATTATGGGGATTGGATTCAACTCTCAAAAATATATTTTATGGTATTGGACCATATTTTTTGAGGTAGACTCCCAATTTGATTTATCACTTTATATAACTTTTAGGTATATATTATGGATTAATCCACAAATTTGATTCATATTATTAGATTGTATTGAATTGAAATGTCTCATTTACCTTTCATTTTAAAATTGGAAAAAAAAGGAAGACCACAAGAATAAAAATCATGAGGGATAGAAAAATAAATCTATAATTAATATCTTCCACAAACTAAATTCAACTCTCATAATAACACACCCCCATGAGATTGAATATTGCTCAAAATCATGTACTTAGTAGATGTTTTCGTGAATTGTGAAATTTCATTACATGATAGTATAATGAATCAAATGTGGTTCATTCAATATATTAAAATATGTATTATATGGTAATACAATGAATCAAATGAAGGTTTGATTTGTCAATTTTCTTTTTCTCTTCTTTTTTTTTTTTAATTTTGTCTCTCCTGTCTCGTATTTTTCAAGTTCTTTTTTACTCTCCCCCCCCCCTCTCTCTCTCTTTATATATATATCTTCTTTTATTTTGCGCTACTCTTGAATATAATTTTTTTTACTTACTTTATAATTATTTTCTTAAATTTTTTATTTTAAATTATTATTTTTTCCTTAACACTAATTTTATGAATTTATTAAAAACCTTTTTAATAGAATACATACCACCAAAAATTTTATTATGTCATTAAATTGTATTAATATTTTTTATTATATACACACATCGAGTATGATAATATTACTAATACAGTATAGATTAGATAGTATTATTGACAGTTGTAACTTATTAACATTAAAATATAGCAACTTATTATGGTATTTTTTTTATTTGTAAACTTACAAAATGACCTTATTATCTGAATATCGAATTTAAGTGGCTATTAAGACCAGTTCAGCATAAAAAATTCCTTGATTAGATGCTATTCCCGACAATAATCAAGCAAAAATTCACATGTTATTGTGAGTGGTTAAAGGAGATTGTCACACTTAATTTTAAATTGCAATAATTTTAGGCATTTCTGTATTATGTATAAGAGAATGGACGGGTGGAATCAATATGCATCGTCCATTTAACAAAGCTAGGCATTTAATACAAATTGAATAAATCCAATGATTTACAGTTATTTTAAAAAACAATCACTGTCTAGCTAGATTCATAGTACCTCTATATAAAATGGGGACTAGTAGGCTAGTAGCTTTGTAAGTCCTACACGAAATATTTTGTTTAAACGCACGTCTTGTCCTCTTCAAAAAGTCACCTTTCAACTTTGTACGAGGTTTATTTTCTTATGATCTTTCATAATTGGAACTAAAAATAAATTTAGTAGCAATTCAAGAGTTTGATTATCATGATTATTATTGTTATAATTGTTGTTGTGTTGAGACTTTGTTTTAATTGATTGACCATAGCTCCAATTAACGTAATAAATCCTTTTGAATTGCACTATTTGCATTTATATTGTCCATATTTTATTTTAGCAGTATCTAAAACAAAGTTCGTTTCTTGAATTATAATAAGAGTCTGCTATGGGATAGAATTGAACATTTCAATCCGTTTATTCGAATATAGAATTGAGTTGTCCAAGACAATGAAGAAGACTAAAGGCCCACTAGAGGAGCCGAGTAATCCTAACCATTCAAAATAAAACTACCCAAATGAGATAACAACCATATAATAAGTGATAACTCACCACTATAAATAGCCAATTTCCAATATAGAACAGTAACAATGCACATTTACAAGTCGTATTAAATTTTCTTGCTTTCCTGACAAGCTTTCATTTTGTAAATCTGATATTGATTTGAGCGTCAGAGTGTTTTTGGTTGTGAACCAAAAACACCCTGACCGGCTCTCTTGTGTTGAGGTCATTTAGTGGACTCAAGCTAAAATTGTTATTTAGAAAATTGATAAAATAAGATTGAGAAAATTGAAATGACATTTTTCACATGCATGTTAGACCATGTTCTCTTCACATTTTTAAGGAATTCGTGATCATGATTCATGGAGAATTTAGAAGCACGTAGTTTTGTTAAGGATTGCCCATGTTTGGTTTTGTTGCCAAATCATGTGTCTCCAAATTGAAATTCTTTTGGTATTTTTTTTTTTAAATTTCTTGCAATTGCATAAACCGCAATCAACTTTATTTCAAGCTAATTGTAAACTCAGAAGTAAATGTTGGTTAACTCACATCTAACATTCTAACTGAATACAATTAAGAAGAAATCAAAATTCTTCAATTAATTAAGAGCTCGAAGACAATAAAGATTTAAGAATATATATATACACACACGCACTAATTGAAAACCTGTTACACGGTGTTCTCGTTGAGAAATTCGGGATCATCGAAATATATACATGATCGGGCCTTCGCCAAATCTGAAGTTTGTACATTTTTTTAAGTATTTGTTAGTTTCTCATAGGCCCCGGGATGTTTACGCAACAAAAATATAAAAATTTAACACATAACTATTATGTATAAATGCATCCGTTGCTACTGCGGCGTGGATCTTATGCAAATAATAAACACGTTTATTAAAGTTCAAATGAAATTATACCTTATAAGCTTTTCGTTTGATGTAAGGAATTGTCTTATTCAAATACGAATCATACTTGGAGTCCTGACTTGATCGCATCCACGAGCCCAAACATATCGACGCGAATAGGAGTTCAAGCTTTCTTCTTCTAAATATAGTCTACACGAACGGATCTCCTCGAGTCGTCCTCGATTCTATATTGGAATTGAATTGAAAACCATATAGATATATATGAAACTATATCTATTCTAACTTGTAGAATAATTCTTAAACTCTTTTAAGAATGAATTGAGAATGGTGGATTCATTTTCTAATTGTGTCTTAATTCTATGATCATCAATTCATCAAGAACTAAAAACTTATTAATAAATCAAGAATGAAAAGATAAACATATCATGATTATCACAAAATTATTCTCGTGTGCTATGCCATGAATTAAGAAAACTAATTTCTCTCCATTTTTTGTTATAATCATTGCCAGCCGCACACGTATATTTATATATCATATGATATGTAATATCTCCATGTCCGTTGTCCATCCGGCAACCCTATATACACACTTATATTTATGTATCATAGGATATGTGATCTGTCTATATACCTTGTACATGAGATATATATATATATATACATCTATATAGATATTATAATCTAATAATGAATGTACACATACACACACACACACAAATTGAAAACCTGTTACGTGGTGTTCTCGTTGAGAAATTCGGGATCATTGAAATGTATATACATGCTCGGACCTTGGCCAAATCTTAAGTTTGTACATTTTTTCTAAGGATTAATTATCCGTTGCACTCCTATAAAACTTAACAAATTAGATCCTCGTAATTAATAGTAAAAAACATTACAAATCAAACTTTAATGTCTATAAAGAACTCATTTGTTACATTTGTAGTTTATGAAGATAAATGCAAAGTGAAATATATTTAAGAATACAAAGTGTAATTAACCCTTTTTTTAGTGATCTCCCGTTGTTAGGTTGTAACTTTTTGTATTTATTATTATTTTTTTTAAAAAAAGGCCAAAAAGTCAAGCCGGGATATATGATATTATTTCTCCAATTTGTAAAGTTTATACGTTACCAACCTAGCCCAAAGAGAGAGAGAGAGAGAGAGAGAGTAAAAATAGTCACCAAATAGAGAGAGAGTAAAAAATAGTTACCAAATACATAATTAATAGAACAATGTTCACATGATCCAACTTGATCACTTCAATCCCATCAACACAAGTGAATAAAACTTGCATTTGATTATTGTGTCACATGATGCCAGGCTCGGAGTCAGTTTCAGGTCAGCCCATCGACATAAATTATTATATCAAATTTGCATTTAATTACTCCAAACTTGCTAATCTTAGTTATTGATACATATCAAACTGGCGCTTAATAATTAGTATTTTCAAGAAAATGGAACATCTTCTATTTCTATCATACTTTTAAATGGCCAACTTTCTGGTGACTGATCACCAAAATTTAGCTTCTCGAGGAGGGCCAACAAATTAGTTGTTATTATGTTCTTTTACGCATTGTTTATATTTGTCAAAACAACCGGTCGGATGGGAGAAATCAAAATTCCAATTTTGTTATCATAAGTTGGTGCGTGCCTAGCTTATAATGCTTGGTCCGATGAGATGTATGGCTTAATTTACTATTGTGTCGTTGGGGCTGCATTAACCAAGTTTGGCTTAGTTTTGACGAGTTTCAATGAAAGAAATATTTTGTGATGGCTAGGTTCCCGTAATTAAGGTAGCTACATCAAGCCTCCTAACTTGCACTTTTACTTAGAGTACTTAAAAGTGCTCCGACGGCTAAGCTATTTGAGAGTTTATAAACTTTTCAAAAGTGTTTGGTAATTTTAAGTAAAAGAGCTTACGAGCTCAAAAAAATAAGTTGTTAGGAGCTTATGAACCCTATAAAAAGCAAGCTTGCCCAACTTATTTTTAAAATAGCTTATAAGTTGTCTAACTCTAAATAATAAAATGATATGAATATCTTTATTTTTTATCAATATTACATTTCTATTATTTCAAAAAACACAACTACAACTTATTGTTTGTTATCATTACACTTAAAAAAAAATTATAAGCTTTCATCTTTACTAAACACAACTACAACTTATAAGCTCTTATAATATCTTACAAAGTATGGCATCGTATTTTATTCAAATACTTTAATAATTTATTTTTAAAATAAATTATAAAAGCTCATAATTCCAAAAACATCTTATAAAATCTACGAATTTATAAACTTTTTAAAACAAACTTAGCCAAACATTCTCTTAGAGTAGAGTAGTGTGGTGCAATGTTGACGCAATTCGCATCATTGACAGTTCAATTAGATTTGGTTAGGCTTTCAAGACAACTGATGTATCATTATCAAGTATATTAAGAAATGTAGCTGCCACCTATGTGAAATTCAATTTCTCCTACTAACCCACCCCCCCCCCCCCCCCCGGCAAACTAGAAATTATTCACATACCACGAGTAAAAGTTGAATTTAATTCGTGTAACACGTGAGTGGATATATAGATAGATACATTCTAGGGGTTAGGGTGCACCTACCAACAATATATTATCGATAATATAAATAATTAAATTTTTAAAAAATTAATTAGGAAGTGTATTAAAACAATTAGTATGATCAATTAAATTTAATGATATACACGAAGTAGTTTTAACTTCTCGATGTATATATGTGTCCTCACTATATATACAAGCATCCGGCATATATGTACAAACATCCATTCGAGTTTTCCATCCAACCCATGTAAAAGGTTAAAGTGCATACACTAATAAGAAATTAAAAATAAAGATTGATGAGAATATATTAAATGAAAATACCAAAATCGTCATTAATTAATTACACATATCGATTATAGTAACTTTCTATCGTCATTGTCTTTTTATTATACGGTATTGTACATGTTTAGCTAAATGGTAATAATAACAAGTACTTTTATCTTCATTTTTGGCAAATTAAAATAATTATTATCATTAAAGTACATTTCGGTGATTATATGGAAGTAGCAATGTCAATTCCCTTTAAATCTTCAATTCTTGCCAATGTTTCCCTCTCTTCCAATTATCATTAATAATGTCATTAATATTTATCCCACTAATAATATCATTATCATTATTATTAGCAAGAAATTAGGATTGCTTTATAGTTAGCCAACCCAAATAATTCCTCATTAATAATACCTAACAATAATCATTCCATCTCCAATTAGATGAGACCCAAAAGGCCACCCACTAATCTGATATGCCAAAATTGTCAGTTCACTCATAGACCTACATATTTGGAACAACGGCTTATATACAGTTTTAGAGAAAGCTAAATTCATGCTTCGGTAGAATTTGTCAAAAGTTGATATGCGCTTTTCGCTTCTTTAAGTATTATCAAATGACAGAGCTGTCATCACTCGTTAATTTAGTAACTGCTCGTCGATAAATCTCTCTCTCTCTCTCTCTCTCTCTCTCTCTGTCATATACAGTTCTAGAGAGCGCTAAGATCATGCTTCGGTAGAATTTGTCAAAAGTTTATATGCGCTTTTAGCTTCTTTAAGTCTTATCAAATGACAGATATGTGATCACTCATTAATTTAGTAATTACTCGTTGTTAAATATCTCTCTCTCTCTCTCTCTCTCTCTCTCTCTCTCATAATATTGTGATGATACTGCTTTGCAAGATACAGAAAACCATGCTTTGCCAACAGGAAAGAACAACCTCCGTCTTAAATTAGTAGACATATAAGGTTATTTTATTCAAATTCAGAAGAATTCAATAGTATATTTTTTTTAAATAAATTTATACTTATTAATGTCTTAAATATGTTTTGAAAATACAAGTTGAATAATAATTACAAGGCTATATAATTGACAGCGAGTCTTTGGTCTTTAGTTCAGCGGTGAAAGTTTAAACTCAATACCAAAAAAGTGTTGATTTCGAGCCCTCTAATGTGCTAATATACACAAATATATATATATATATATATATATATATATAAACATGTAAACATGAAATAAATAAGAGACCAACGACTAATAATATCAAACGAAGATATTATTTAGGGTCTTCATTCTTCTGTTACTTTTGAATCATAAATTATACGATGTGAGGGCCAAATGAGAGAGATTATTGTGAAAATGAAGAAATGTAATGTAAAGATAAATATTACACAAATAAAAATCATACACAAAGATAAACTGAGCGAGTCTTTTTTTGCCTCCTTTCTTCGATAAAGAAATAATCTTAATTTTTGGGGATGGTTACCTGTAAAACTTAAACATAAAAAATAATAATAAAAGTAAAATTCACCTATAATATCACTCGTTCGCAATGCTCGGTTTTGCTTATTTGTTTATTTTTTTTTTGTCAAAATTTAATTTTATGATTAAAATTAAAATGATTTAGTTATTAATAGTTTGATTGTCAATTTCACTATTCAATATTCAATTAGACCATCCATAGTCAAATCACTTAAATTTTAAATTGAAAAAATACAAAGACATACAAGTATTATTCAATTAGATTATCAATAATCAAATTATTCAAATTTTAAATTATATTCAATGTAAAAGTTGCAATATAGTTAATAATAAGTATATGCCTACTAATTTTTCATCATATTACTGTTTATAATTTCTAATTAAAGTATCATAATTGTTTTTTCCCCTTAAATGATGAGATAAAAATCATCAAACTTACTACTTTACTTATTTGGCTTGTTCAATTAGCCGAATTTAATTTCTTCCACCCCCTTTTAACATCTGGAGAAAAAATCTACACTTGGAAAAAATAAGCTAATTTTGCAAACTAAAAGAAATGCAGTTTTAGATCTACTCACCAATACACCCACGTGAATTGGTGAAGGTTTAATAGAAGAGAAAAATATAACTATATGATATAAGAAAATTTTTGACCATTGTCTTCCCTTAAACACGTGACTGAGAGTGGAGGAATATATATACGAGGAAAAGATGTAGTACTATTTTATAATAGAGAATCCAGATAAAAAAAAATTGTAATAATGCAAAAGGAGATAGTCCAACGATTGGAAAAGATCCCAACTTTCACAAAGGCCACTTGCACAAAAATTAATTTACAAGTTGATCCAAACAAAAACACAAAAACAAGATTGAAAAAGATCCCAAACTTTCACAAAGCCAACCAAGCCCACTTGCACAAATATAAATTTACAAGTTGATCCAAACAACAAACATTCTGAATCACACATTCATCGTACATACACTCCCACAAAACACATTGGCAAAGCAACATAGAACTCAATCATCATACGCAATGGAGATGATCACACACTGTTGCCCAATCAATTTTCATACTTCCACAATTGAACTCAACAAAAAAATAAAAATAAAAATCCAACAAGAATTTGTTCAACAACACTCAAATCTTAACATTTCAAGCAGGCGTAGAGTTCCCAGTCGTGGATGTCCAAACAATGTCTTTAAGCGCAGGTCTAAGCTCTTTGCTGCAGAACTGATTGTACTCCAAGGTATCACCGCTTGATTTCTTCACCTCCACCACGGAGAACGACGGCGCCACAGCGAAGATATCGGCAGCGATACCCAGTTTCCCTTTTCTCCCACTCTCTTGCCCCTGCAGTCTCACACAAGAATCACTTTTCTTGATGCTGAAATTCTTCGTCTTCGCCACCTCCTCAATCTTCGAAATCACACTGCTGGCAGGCCTCGTCGTGGCGAATCTCAGCTCCTCCTTCTCGGCCCTCTTCTTCTCCTCGAAAAGGGGCGACAAATCGAACCCTTCGGACAAAGAAATTATATGGAAAGCATTCAGTGTCTCTGTTTCTTTGCCCTTTCCAATGTTCACGTCATCTTCAATGGCGAAATCTTGTTCTGCCTTCGTTTTCAAGCTTTTGGACACAGATTTTCTGAACCACGAGGACTCCATGATTTTCGATATGCTTATCCTCGTGCTGGGATTGGGATCCAGCATTTTGGTGATCAATTTCCGGGACTCTGGAGAAAACCAGGGCGGGCACTTGAAATCACCCCTGTAAATTTTTCTGTACATGTTTACAATGTTATCATCCTGGAAAGGCAAATAACCCGCCAGGAGAACGTAGAGAATCACGCCACAGGACCAGATATCTGCCTTCGCGCCGTCGTATCCCTTCTTCCCGATCACCTCCGGGGCAACGTATGCCGGCGTGCCGCACGTCGTGTGCAGAAGGCCGTCCTGCCGGAGATGGTCAGAGAAGGCGCTCAGCCCGAAATCCGTCACCTTGAGGTTCCCGTCCTCGTCGAGAAGCAGATTCTCCGGCTTCAGATCGCGGTGGTAGACGCCGCGGCTGTGGCAGAAATCGATGGCCGAAATCAGCTGCTGGAAGTAGTTCCGGGCGGCGTCCTCCCGGAGGCGGCCCTTGGAAATCTTGGCGAAGAGCTCGCCGCCGCGGACGTACTCCATGGCGAAGTAGATCTTGGTCTTGCTTGCCATGACCTCGTGGAGCTCGACGATGTTGGGGTGGTGCATCATCTTCATGACCGAGATCTCGCGCTTGACCTGCTCCATCATCCCGACGCGTATCACCTTCTCCTTGCCGACGATCTTCATCGCCACGCTCCGCCCCGTCTGCAGATTCCTCGCGTGGTACACCTTCGCGAAGGTGCCGTGGCCCAGGAGTCGGCCCAGCTCGTACTTCCCGTGAAGCGCGCCGCATTTTTCGTCGGCGCCCATGGTCATTTCCGAGATAGAAAAAAAAAATTGATGGGTTGTGTGTGTGTGTATGTGTGTGTGTGTGTGTGTAATGTGTAGATTAGCAAAAAGAAGTTATGGGTAGTGGTGCGATGTGGGTTTCTAATGGCGGTGGTTGTGGTGGTGGTGGTAGCGGTTTCACCCGTCCTCGACGTGTTTCCGGTGGCAATTACGGCCGCTAGTGAGCGGTTTCTTGGCCCTCCCGCCGCCGAATTGGGGGTTAGAAACCGGTGTTCTTCTCATCTCTCTGCATTCCCTGATAGGGATCCTCTCCAAAATTCAACGCAAAATTGAGAAACTAATCTAGAGTTTTTTTATTGGATTTGCTCACCACCAATAATTGCTATTGATAGTGGAGTTTCAATACCTCTTCATCCCAAGCAGGAAATGATGCATTTATAGCCGGCTTGGAGGGTATATCTGTCAATTCACCTCTCTGCGTGCTGTCTTAATCGGACGGCTTATAATATAGGTGATTAACGCGTGTCGAGATCTTGGCGCAGATGTAACAGGTCAATTGGAATTATGTGAATAATTGTGGACCGACACGTGTTCGGCACGTGGGTCTAGGGTTTTCATATTCACAAACCGCCCTTCCCCGAGTCGTTATTACTGTTTTGCCACTTGTGGCTCGAGTTGCCACATTTGGTATATTCTTTTTTCACTGCTGATATAATTCGGTGGGCGCCACTGGGCCCCACGCCGAATAATATGTCATTTTATATAGGTTAAAAATTGAAGAGAAAATTGAATGAATTAAATCTTCTGAAAATAATTCAGACTATCCACCAGGTGTCAGCTAATTTGGACAGTTTTATTATATTTTATTATAATACGTATAAAATTATAATAATTTTAAATTTAATTTTTTATTATATTCGAAAGAATCCAACACTTATTCAAAACCTAAAACAAAATATGTTAGATGTAAATTGAAATTAAAAGATAAAATTATCATTATTTTAATTTGTAGTGATCTATTTATATTATTATCAATACTTTAGTTTCAAGGAATTAGAATTATCTATTATTTATGTTTGCATAAATCTAAAAAAAAATCTCATAAAATAATTATGCCAAAGTCTAATATCAAAATTGTGTATATTATATTATCAATAGAATTTTTTTAATTCTATAGTGTGATTTTAGAAATTTATGTATAATAAAAAATCTGTTGATTTATTTATATCAATTTATCTTTTATCTAATGGAATTTATTATAATATAAATACAATTATTATTTTCTATGCCTTGGCACAAATTAAATACTAATTTTTTTAAGAATTTAATTTTTTTTATTTAATTAGCATACCATATAGATGACATGAAATTTAGGATAATATAAAGATGTTTCATAGATTCCCCTTTTTATAGGTTGGGTGTTAAATGTGGTTTCCCTTTTTAAGAATTCCATTATTTGATATGGATTATGTACATTCACATTGAATTTTCGATATTATAGGCTAATCTGTTACGATTTTTACTATTATGAGAAGCTGAATTATTACATTTTTACAGTTTACGAGATAAAACGTAATGTAAACTATAATTTGGATTCGCAAAATTCAATAAAGTCCTAATAACTAATAATTTATTTTTAAGTAATACTGTTACTTTTATGCCTTTCTGTTTATATTAGTTTTCATTGCATGCTGTAAAAATGCTTATAAAGTTATAAATTATTCATTTTGTAGATTTCAATTATTTGAGACACTAATAATTTGGTGTGAATTAATTATTGGGCAGGGCACCGAATTAACAGATATTACTATAAATAGTGTATGCCGCACATTAAATAGGAAAAAAAAAGTAAATAATCATTTAAAAATATGAAAAATAAAAGTAGAATAAGATAAAAACATATGATTTCGATATTGTGTAGTGTCACAATCATGAAATCGGCCCACAAGCTTGTAAGTTGTAACTGCTGATTTGCACACCGTTTTGAGGGGGTGGGGGGTTATGAATGATGTGATATGTATGTTTTGTCTTGGCCCTTGAAAATAACATATTCATATGAGGATTTTATATATATATATATATATATGTATATATGACCTTCACCAGATGTTGCCTGATTGTTATTTTAGTATAAAATGCTTTTTTATATATTCAAATAATTATATGATAATTTCATCTGATATTTTCTATTTGCGACGAATAAATCAGGATTTTTCCTAATTATTTGGATATAATCATATTTGATATGGATCAGCACGGACATAATTATTGTCATTCAAATAATATTTTTTACTGCATTTGGTTCGTAATATCTGTCATTTAAGGTTTTTTTTCATGCAGATTAAGAAAAGTTTAAGAGTGTACCAGAATTGACAAAATTATCCCTATTAATGATTTGTTGGAATTTTAACAATCACAAACAAATGTATTAAACATTGACTTAAATATGTTATATGATTGTAATTTATATGACAAATTTGAAAGAAAAAAAAACGCATTAAATATTACTTGATTTTTTTGTAAAATGGTAGATATTGTGAAATGGATGCAATAAAGTTGTAGTGAGGCAAAATATTTGATTCGTCTTAATTTCAAAATATTATTTCATAAAAAATTACTATTATCATGAGAATGAAGTAGTATTTAAGATACATATAAGTATATTATATAACAACAATTTATTAAAATTATTAATGATCATACTTCATATATTTTGAATTGAATACGAACCTTATGACGATGAACATCTCTTTTTGTACAGTAAGGATGAAGTCCCATGACTGCAGATATTATGGATTCGATTTCTACGAATTTTGGTATTAGCGTAATTATCATAATTGTAAATAATAACTCTATGATTCTTTTTGGAAAATAAAAAAAGAAAAGAAAAGAAAAATGAAACAAGGAAGAAGTTTCTCTTAATTTAAAAACCATCTGATTTATTAATTAAATCAACAAAATATATTTTTGTTCCATGTGATGAAAATTCGGAAGCTGCAGAGAAACTGGTATTTCGTATTCAGTCAATAAAAGCCCACTGTATAGTCTGTATTATTATTTTGGCGGCATCGAAAAGACGAATTTGCCCTCCTATGGCTGGTACAGAGTTTCTCTGTGGCCCTTCCACTAAGACTAAAACCACTTGCTAATCATGAGTTTAGGAGATTAAATATTTGATTAATATGAATGATTAATTGAATAGTTTGTGTGCTAATAATAATTTTTTAAGAGTCGTATACAAGCAAGTTTGTTCTGGGACTGCGTGGGTATCTTCGCATTTTACCATGTGACGATTTTTGCTTGGTTGTTCTTGTCAATGGCTTAATTGATTACTTCATAAGTCCCATTTCTTTGGTCAGTGGATGGACCAAATGGGTTCATCACTAAACAGGATATTGGTTTTTATGTTCAGTTCGACTTTCAGAACATTGCTATAGACTATTCTTGCGGTTGTTGGTCCACAATTGAAATCTTTTGCTACATTTTTATATAATTTATTTTTTATATTATATTTATTAACACGTATTTGAGGTATTGATGGACGATTGAAATTAAATAATCTACATTTTGTTTTCCCATAATATAATTCTTCTCTTTTCTAAATCCAACCACATCAATAATTGACACGTATATCAATTGGTAAAACGTAAAATATCACTATTAAAAAATATTCTAATTTGACACATTTAAAACTTCTCCCAATGGTGCACCTTTAACGACACTTCTATGTGCTAGTGTGAAGGTCAAGATTGACTATTGCTTCATTCAAATATGTAAGAGTTTAATTAGTATAATGTATTTGAGTGCAGTAGTAGCCCTTTTTGTTTTTATTCTATTTTGACACTTTATAGTATTACAAGAAATACATTGTCACTATGTCACTCAATGATGACAACAATTAATATTTTAATTATCATATTGATAATTAGTGACACGCCTATGGAGATAACTTGATGACCAAAAAAATTTTCATTATGATTTTGTGACAATCTTTCATTGTTTTAAGTTACCACCATAGATGTGTTGCTAATTATCAATTTTGCACTATATTGTCACTTTTTTATACTATATATATATATATATATATATATATATTGTCACCATTGATATTGTGCAAACTATATTTTATGACAATACAATTTTATTATTATTAAATACATATAATTAATGATAACTTTTTTATTGTCCCTTATTATATTGTCATCAATTTACTCATTTTCTCTTGTAATGATTTTAGATGATGATCTTGGTCATTTCGCTGTTACAAGGAGGTAAATGATTGTCAGTGTACTTGATTGTATTTTATCTCTAAATGATGTAATTGTTGAAAATTTAGATATAATCATATACGTGTATTCGATTACATTTGGATGTCATGATTTATATGTAGCTATTCACTATAATATCCAAATAAAATAAAATAAAATTCTCGTGTATATATATTTGAGAAGTTGAAAATCGATTTATTCTTGAGGTTGAACACAAAACATATGACATATGTTTTGTTAAATTAATGCCTGATGATGAAGTTTTAAGGGATTCTTTTTATTTTGGCAAAATTTACCTTTACTTATGAATTAAAAACAGTTTTTGAGAGGTTAAATTAATTAGCTACGTCTCTTCAGAAAACTTAAATTGGAATTATTCAATAATGTTAACCTGATTTGACTAAAAATTATTTGTGGCTATCAAGATTGAAAGTTGGTGCTTGGAAAGTTTTAAACTTTTTCTTGTACATAATGCTCAATAATTTAAAGTTAAGCACTCAAATTTGATACTTCATAGGTGCCCCACATCACATATACAAGTGACCACCAAAATATCCTTTCATGGAATTGGTAGGAAATTGCTGCAAACCTCACGTTTACATCATGCTTTTACAACCTCGTAGGTGCTTGTTCAATTTGAGTTTGTTCAATTGTATTTTGTTCATGCGTTTGGCCTAACGAACACGTATGTTATCTGAAAAGATGTTGGAAGATTAGTATCAAAGTTCGAATTTTAGTAATGGTGTTGCGCATGTACTATTAAAAAAAAATTGAACTACATTTTTTCTAATACATAAAAAAGGTATGATCACGAAATAATAAAAATAAAAAATAAAAGATCTTAATTAAAGTTTGTTCCAATTATATAAATATATTAGAAGGGCCTCTATCTATTGAACCTACAATTACCATTCTTGAGCTTTTGTTTCCGATAGGA
This sequence comes from Petrea volubilis, assembly GCA_026212405.1. Taxonomy (NCBI): domain Eukaryota; kingdom Viridiplantae; phylum Streptophyta; class Magnoliopsida; order Lamiales; family Verbenaceae; genus Petrea; species Petrea volubilis. The sequence goes on along the minus strand of CM047885.1, from coordinate 14,797,265 downwards.
CTTTGATCTTTTTGATTTTGCTACTTTATCGCAATGAATGATATTACACATGATTGAACACATTTGTCTGTTTGTTTGTTTGTTTCAAAAAGAAAAGAAAAGAAAAGAAGGTTTATTTCCATCATTAATTGCTTGGAAAAGTCACTTAATTTGTTAGCGTTAGGGTTTGGAGGAATTGTAATTTTAATAGACAAAGAATCATCATCGTCTTCGTCGTCATCATCATCATTATTATTATTATTATCATCATCATCATCATCACAGAGTTTTTGGTAGTTGTCCCAATAAAAAAATTACATCATTACATTTAATTAATCATTTTCACATCTTTCAATCACGAATAATAATCAATAAATGATAAAATAATTATGAAAAAATTTATTGGCACAAGTAAGAGAATTTATCCACAGATGTTGCATGCAAAATTCAAACTCAGTAGAATTTTAATTTTGAGACTTTTAACCCTAATTATTTGGCAAAAGCTTCATTGAGTCAGTATTTCAGTGTTCATGAACCTCAAATGTATATGGACACGATATATGAAAATTACATACCCCATACGCATGCCGATGACATTGTCAAATGTGGCATACTGAGAAACAAACTTTTCTTCAGTTCTTCAATTTTTTTTATCGAAAAGAATTAAATGTGCTTTAATTGCTAAATTAATGTTGTTATAAATTATTTTAATTTCTTTCAAATGAATACTACTTAAGATGCAATACATTATAAAAGGATTTATCAAATACTTTGTTGTTAATTTCAACTCATAATTATCATGAACCTATACAGGCTTAAGCCAAAAGTCCAAATTTAAGTACATAAATTTCTACTTATCAAACTAGGGTTTATATAAATTTTGGTCTTTTGTGTGTGTGTGTGTGTGTGTGTGTGTGTGTGTGTTGGGGGGGTGGGGGGTTATTAGCAATCAGCAATCTCAATGTTTGGATGAAAATAGTAACCCTCCTTATAAAGTGTTATATATCGCTTTCATGTGGATAATTTGGAAAGCAAGATATATATATATATATATATATATATATGTTTTCGACATTAAAATGAGGAATGTACGAAGATATGTTTTTATATTGAAATTAAAACATTTGTTAATTATATGTCGTTTTTATGTACCATGTGTCTTTAATCAAGCTTATCTAAAAAAAAGAATAATCGTACCATTGAAATTAAAATTAAAATATGCAGGATTATCTATCAATCCCATTGATCTATTTCTCTTCATATAGCTTCATAGAAGAGACTAAAATAGTTTTCGATTAATTCCTAGTGAAAATTATCATAGTTTGAACTTTGATGACACTCGTATAGCATCCACTGGTTGCTTCGATAAATAGTATATATATGTGTGTGTGTGTGTGTGTGTGTATTTTATTTATTTGCATTGGTTCCACAAAACTATATATCAATTACATGAAAAGCATAATATCAGCTAGTACAATTAGAGGAAAAGGCGAACATATAACTTCCACACGTATGAATAAATTTCGATTAAAAATTTGAATTCACCAAAAATATAATTTAGGAACGAGCAAATATGAACTTAAATAAATAAATTAGATAGTTTAAAATTAGGCTTTTTGATACAAGGTGGTTTATCACAATCTATCAAATTACATCTATAATACTAAGGCTTCGTTCGGTTTTGCCAATTAGCCAAGAAATAGAGTTCCAATCTAAGCTAATTGGATGTTCGGTTTATAAAATGAATTGTGTCGGATCCTTTGATTGTTTAACATGACCCGGCAATATTTCAACTATTCACCCCTGATTAAGTCTCGGGGTGGGGGGTGAGACTAGTAATCTCAATTGCCAAGATTATGTTTGGGTGGATGTGAATGTACAAAGGTGTCCTTCATAAAATAACTTAATTCCTATTTTACCCTTAAAAATATCCAACTTACAATTTGACCTTCCTATTTTGGTTTTGGTTCTCATGAACTAGGGATAAGTGTTGCCCATGTTCTGCATTTTGTATAATTAGCGTGGCGGGTATATGTACAAAATAAAAATGTGATTTAATTTAATTAGATAATTAAATTTTAATCATATCAAATTCTCTATAGAAATACACATATTTTCTTTATTATTATTTATATTGTCCTTTTTAGTTATTTATATTATATTTATTAAATTTATCAGAATTTAATAAAGTATTTTAAATGAAAGTATTTTTTGATTAAAAAATAAATAAAAATATAAAGTACCACAAAAAATTTTGAAAAAAAAAAGGATGTGAAATAGAAAAAGGAGAGAAGTGACAATAGAAAAGGAAAAAAAAATCTATACATTGCTGCAGAGAAAAGAAAGAATAAATAAGAGAGAAGTACAGTTAAAAGGTATTTTAGGAATATTACAATTACACATATAAATAAGAAAAAGTCAAAAGCCCTTACATTTAATATAAGGTTGTGTTTTGTAGTAGTATAGGATTGTGTGTGATAGTGAAACAATTGGATAGATATGTTATAAATTTGTTATTAATCCATTTCATTAAAATATTTGATAGCAAGTATTGTTTCCTAAGATATCCTTCAAACTATGCTTGCTATAATTTTTTTTTAAGTATGAATTGGAAGTAAATTACAAAAAGTTCTTTAATTTAATCACCTTCATATATATATATATATATATATATATATATAAGAGTAATATAGTAAGTTACAACTTTTATCAACTCAATTTAAATAACGCGGATTACAAATCCTACCCCCATGGTGGAATGGGTTATTCCATAAATTAATAGATAACAAATCAGGCATATGCTTTATAAAGGATCAAACAAATCTGCCAAATATAATTATAGGTGAAATGCAAATATAATCCAAAGCATAAATCTCTATCAAACGCAACCTAATTGTATAGATAAAAGCGATTGTTTATAATTTCATAATAATAAACCCCCTCAACTCATCTACTAATTATTAATAACAACAAGCATACAAAAAATAAGCAAAAAAAAAAAGGGTTTTTTTTTAAAAAAAGGTTATAAAATATCTTATATTTGTCAAATGCAGACTTAGAAAAAAAATTCTTCAAACATAAGGACATAGGAGTAATTTAGTGTATCCATTCAATAGGAGGCTATTTAAGTAATTTACAACATATATTCAAGTTTCATATTAGTAGTTGTAGGAACCGAACAATGCTCTCATCAAATTGAGGGAAGGGAGAAAAGGTGCAATATATCAAACCGAACATGATACACATAATTCAGAAATTAGGTTAATTTCAAAATTGATAATTGAGTGAGATTGTTCAATTCCACAAACCGAACGAAGCCTAAATGTATAATAAACGATTACAATTATAATCACCAAATATATAAAAAAAAATGTAAAGAAATTGATTGCTATACATTAAAAATAAACTAATAGATATACATAATATATATAATATTAGAACAATAGTTGTAATTACAGAACAAATACAAACTCGCAACATAAACATTATGGGATCTCCATTTTGCCAGTCGGGCAAGGCCTTATCTGCGGAACCTCGTTAATAAAATGAATAACTCGAAATCGGGAAAATGACAGGACAAAAAAAGAGAAGATGGATCAAGTGTTTTCACATGGGTGCCATTGCCAAGATTCTTTGGTTATCCAAAAACTATCAAGAATTGTGGTTGTTCCATGTTCTGCTCGCTTGAGTATTGGAGATATGTTTTTGTCTAGCAGTCTCAGCTGACATATATGTGCTGTTTCATTTCTGTCCACAAAAACTCCATGTGCTTGCCCAAAAAATGATAAAACACAATGTTTAATGCACACTACTTTTATAAAACCATAATAAATATAATTTTGTGCTTATGGAAAATTTAAAGCAAACTTTCATAAAACCATAATAACTAGGACATATGAATTTTAGAACATTAAACTTTCAAGTTAGTTAATTTCACAATACAACTTTAGCTTATTTTGGAAAGTTCAATCACATTATTGTAGTAGATATCTGTCATTTTTTTTGTTTTTTTGTCTTGACTATCCGGTTCTAATCTATTGAACGATTAAACTGAATCAAGTACTACAAGGGCTCATTATAGGGGTGGCCTTCCCAATACAGTTGTTCCATTCACAGCTCTAAGATTCAAACACTGAACATTGCGTAAAGAATCTACCATTTCATCACACTAAACCAACTAGTAGTTGGTGATATTTATCTTCAATTTTCATGATTTTTCTTTTTTTAAAAATTAAAAATTATATTCCATTTTTCAAAATAATAGAAATATATATGTATATATGTTTTATATTTCATAGAAATTCAACCTCGTCTCTCCCCTGAAAAGCATTTAACCCTATTCAAACATCATTTGAAAGGAAATCAACGAACATCATTTGATCAAAGACAATATACTTATATATGAGAGAGTACCTCATTCACTGACAACAAACTCTATCAGGATTTTAACAAAATCAATTAGAAAAATGTAGCTTTATGACGGATTTTTTTATTGGTAAAAATTAGTCGAAATTATATGCGTTGTCACTAATTCATCATATTCAAGTCTTAGTTTTATTTTGCTAGTGTTCCACAACAAATTCATTACAAATACTTTTATTCATTATTAAATCTGTCCGTACCAAAATTTCTATTAGCAAAGGGTTGTTTTCTCTAGTGATAAAATACAATTATCATTGTATTGTAAGTTTAAATTTCCGTTAGAAAATTAAAGAAAACAAAATTATAATTTTAGGATAGTATGTTGCACGTTCTGTAATTTTGGGACACCAATTTACTCAATTTCAATTTTAGGACAGGAATTTAAAATTTTTTGACACATTTAGGACAAACGGTGTCCAATGGCCTGAAAAATACACGTGGCATGTCCAATGGCCAGAAAAATACATGTGGCATATTTATGCATTGTTGGCAAATTTAGGTGGAAATATTTTGATTTAGTGTAAAATAAATAATGTAATAATAGAATACAAAAAAAAATTCAAAATATTTTAACTTCTTATTAAAATATACAACATATTTTTTATAATAAAAAATCTTTTATATTTTTAAAAATTTTGATTAATAATTATAATTTTATTTGTTTAATTATTTTTCATGTAAAAATAATAATAAAAATAACCCCCCCCCCCCACCCAACCTTCTTCACCGTTGACCCCCCCCCCCACCCCCACCCCAACGCCGCCGTCCCACCACCAGCAACCCAGTGCCCCCCCCCCCCAAACACCAGCACCATCGTCCTAGCACCAGCAACCCAGTGCCGCCGCCTCCCTCCTTCCCCACCCACACCAGCTCCGTCGTCCCACCACCAGCAACCCAGTGCCGCCGCCTCTCCCCTTCCCCTCCCACACCAGCTCCGTTGTCCCACCATCAGCAACCCAGTGCCTCCGCTGCCGCCCCCACCCCACACCAGCTCCGCCGTCCCCCCACACTCCACCCCTTCCGTCCCCCAACGCCCCACCCCTCCAGCACCGCCATCGCCCCACCCCTTCAGCACAGCCATCGCCCCATCCCAACCCCTAGCGTCGTCGTCGCCCCCCCCCCCCCTACCCCACCCCAACACCACAAAACCCTAATTCATAACCCCCCCCCCCTTCATTGCCGTCCCCCCCCCCCCACCCCAGTCCCCAGCGCCGCCATTGCCCACACGCCACCTCTCGATCTCCCTCTCTCTCTCCCTCCCCCTCGATCTCTCTCTCAATCAATCTATCTATCTCTCTTTGTCCATCTCTCTGTCGATCTCTCCTTTCGTCTCTCTAGTTGCGGCGGCGGCTGGCGACGGTCGACGGCGGCAGATTTGTGGATATATATATATATATATGTATGTAATGTTTGTGTATATATATGTTTAGTGTGTGTATGTATATATGTATTTTTATATATTTATATTGTATTTATATATAAAAATTTTATTTGTTTTTTATTTACTTTCAATTTCATCCCATGTAGATTGCCACATCAAAAAAATATGCCAAACAAGCGACATGTCACATATGACGTGTCCAACTTTCCCAATTTTTAACCGGCGACTTTCAATTTCCGGTGAAATTGCGATTTTCAATGCAAATTGTCCTAAATGTGTCAAAAATTTTCAAATTCCTGTCCTAAAATTGAAATTGAGTCAGTTAATGTTCCAAAATTACAGAACGTGCAACATACTGTCCTAAAATTGTAATTTTGCCATTAAAGAAATTGAAGTCCAGAAGAGTGATGATGAAATTCCTTTTCCTTTAATAGTGGAAACCTGAACATAGTAATGGAATAATTGTTTGGTGATTTGCTTGCAAACAAAATAAGATGTGCCAACAAATTTATCACCAAATTTTGTTTCATTTAATTTCTTTCTCCAAATAAATGCTAAGAATCTATGAATAATATATAATTGTTGTGTAGCAATGATAGAATAGGCCCGTTCTTGGAATCTCAACAGCGTCACCATGGGATCCCCAGATGTAATGTAATGGAGCTTAATTATTGTTATATAGAATTGAATAATATAATTATTTTTAAGCATGTTATGTGTTTGGTATAATGTTTTTGTTTGTTGGCCAGCACCCAGAGTCAAGGGATCCAATAATTTATAAATTGATATATATATATATATATATATATGTGTGTGTGTGTGTGTGTATTGAAAAAAAAAAAAGAGATGGTGTTTCAGTATTTTTTCAGCGAACCGATTTTATAAATTAGAATAATTTATGAAATATTAAATATTTTAATTGTGAGTTAGTTTTACAGGCTGTAAAATTATAAAATGATCCCATCATAATTGAGGTATAGAAATGAGCTTCCCGAGATAAATCATGAGGTTATGGTATGGGAATTGAAAAAATAATAATAATTAACAGCCATAATTTTAAATTGATCTTACTTTTTTTTTTAATTAACCACCCGACTCCGACTTAATCGCCAACTAATTCGAATCGGATATTGCAGAGGCCTATTATGTGGGCGACGCTCCCAACCTAATTATTTCGTTCACAACATTATGATTCGAACTCTGAACGTTGTTCAAGAAATTTAACGTCTCATCCGACTAGACCAACTAATAATTGGTACATTGATCTTACTAAAACACTACTCCCTTCCCTTCTAATTGACACTTTGACAAATAAATTTATTTGAAAATATTTATCATTCTCAACTTTTAAAAATATATTTATTGTCTTTTTTTTTTTTCTAATGTACCCTTTCACTTTATAATAAATATTTTTTGTAAACTTATAAAAGTTTATCAACAACTTATTAATTAGAATAGTTAGTACTCTTAATGGTTATTTTAGACATATTAATCTAAAAATTATGATTATTAGTTGTTTTCTTTAATTATTACGTAAAACCCTTCAACGACGACAATTAAATGAGAACGGAACGCAGCGAGTATTTTAGTTAATCACTTGAAAGAATGTCAGTAATTAAACTCCACTAACAGAACCTTTTCCTTAGAATATATAGAAGATTATATTAGGGGGAAAAAATCAATAAATGCATTTTCAAAAGTCTAGAATAACAGATATTTCAAACATTTTTTTTTCACGAAAACAATAATTAAAAAGGAATGGAGAGAGAAATTTATTAACGAGTTGTATAGCAAAAATCAATCTATTTAATCATATGACCAATTGAAGTTTGCCTCTGGATTGATTTTTTCTATGCAACTAATGATTGTTGATCTCAACTTGAAGAAAGAAATTATAATCTATATTATTATAAAAAAAATTCATTTTTGTCTCACAAATGGTAGTTATTTATGTGATTTTACAAAATTTGTCCTTCAATTTTATGTGGAATAAATAGAGATATGTAAAATTGTGGCTAAAATTGAAAATTCAGATGAAATCGATTCAATTTATTATATCCAAATTTTAAATCTGCATAAATACGAAAAATTACAAGAATATCAATATATATATATATATATGTGTGTGTGTGTGTGTGTATATATATAAACTTTCCGGCGACCATTCATTCTCCCACAAATGTCTGAAAATCAGAGCACAATTTATTGAAGGACCACTCCGAATTTAGTTGTCATTTTAGGCATTAAATTGAAGCCCAGATTTTGTTTGTATGGTGCAATATCGATAAAATAGCAAACAGTATTTGAATGCAATGGGGAGCCAAGTTGAGTTCATTATAGTTTTATGGTGGCACAAGTTGTAGATGGAAGAGAAACAGGAGCCACAAAAATAGCGATGAGAGGATCAAAAAGTGATTAAATTGTACGCTTTTTCTATGGTCTGCATTTCTCTGAGGAGAACATGAGGTGGGGTGTATGAAAAGTTCTTGATGCGATATTGATGTAATAATTTAAAATATACTCAACAATCTAACAAACAATAATAATAATAATAATAATAATAATCGTATAACATAAAGTAAAAAATAAAGTAAAGTTTTCAAGAATAATGGTGATACGATAGGTTACAGACAAGAATATGCGGGCCTCAAAAAGGTTGGTGTCGTGCTTTAGTTCATTCGTCTTGATTTGAATTTAATTACTTGTTTCTGCCATCATTTAGCTAATAAATCTTTAGAAGTTGCATGATAAGATTTATAAAAAGATAATAAAACAAAGAAAAACGTTGGTGCAATATTCAGCAAGTTCTTTAAATTAATTCTAGCTGATTTTTTTTTTTTAATACAATTAATTCGTAACACTCTCAATATCAACCGAAAATACACACACTCATCCTAAATGAGAAGAAAAGAGAGCAAGAAAGTTAAAACCAACACCTTAATGGTGTCAAGTTTAAATTCTCACATATAGTTGAATTTTTTGTCAGGAAAACTAATGATGTTTTATGAAATTTTAACTTATAATATATAAACTAGAAAGCAATTCAAGTTTACTATTTTGTACAAGGGTTTATTTCATTTTTCGTCCCTCAAGTTTGAACCCAATTCGATTTTGGCCCCTCACGTATAGACACTATCAATTTTGATCCCTTATGTTACAATATATTATTCAATATTGTTCTTCCGTTAAAAACCCTAACATTATATACAATTTACCCCCTTACAAAATAGAAAAATATTAAGATTTTTAACGAAAAACTTAACGAAATGATGATATTGAATAACAGATTATAACGCAAGGAACCAAAATTGATAACGTCTATATATGAGAGACTAAAATCAAATTGGAGTCAAACGTGAGGAATAAAAAATGAAATAAACCCTTTGTACAATTTATGTGTATATGTTTCGACTAGACAAGTCATTATAGTTTTTGTCTATAATTTAGCCTTTGCCAGAAATAATGATGGTCTCATCTAAAATTTTGAATTAAAAACATTAATAATTTAATAAAAATTAATAATTTTCAGTAACTTTGAGAATTAGATACTATTACCTTTTGAATTTCTCGATTTTGACAAAATAGTCCTCATTTTGCATGCCCTTCGTTTTCGTGCGATGGACCTTCACCATGTTGAAGTGACAAAATCTTACAAGTTATTTTATTGTATTTAGTAATTATGATTGTATTTAAGATAAGCTGAGAGTTACTCTCAGAAAAATTCATGCAGGACAAGTGGATTAATATCACACTCTTTGTATAGTTTATTACTGTTTGATTAGATAGGCTATGTGTCTCTAAGTCTCAATAATGCAATAAATTAGTTGACAATTAAACTTAAGATGTTAAATCATTTATTTTATACAAATTTATAATTAGCAAACATTTTTTGGGCATGTATTATTTTAATCCTCGAGCCTTGTCAATTGTCAATTTTTTTTTTTTTTTTGTTTTGATAATTTATCAATTGTCAAATTTACTTTGCTATGAGAAATCACTTGTATACATCAAGGAAGCGTTTGGTAGACATGTATGTGCGAGAATTAATGGCTATCAATTCCATTAACATGTTTGGTAGATAACTTAATGGTCTTGTATTAATTTTCGCCCTATTACTTAATCATCTATATTCCTGTGATTTATATCCTGGGAGAGGGTGGGATGATTTATCCTTAGAATAGTATCTCTTGGCTAACATTATTTATTTACATTTTGACCCCTTTCTTATATAACTCCACAAACCAAGATCTACTTTTTTTTTCTTACACCATTTTACCGACATCTTCAAAGAAGAGAAACTTGGTGAGGATAGTTAATTACATTCAGATTCAAATAATCCATTTATTCCTCCTCATTTACACATTTCTTTTTGGATAAAAAATATAATTTTCTTATTAAATTTAATAATATTGAACTAAACATTCCTCGTTATATTATCCTCTGGTCTCGTGTACATGTTCCATTTTCATAAAGTCGCTAGCCAAACTTGAATAAAGATTGTATTATTCAAGATTTATTTATTTTTCATTTATTTTCAATGTTCGATAGTTATTCACATCTCATTTGACAGATCACAAATGCATGATCCAAATATTATCAACTCAGGGGCATAATTATTATAATTATATACACGTACAACCAAAAAAATGTAATTGAGGAGGAATCAATGGATTTCAAGGATCCGTAAAAAAAAATATGGACGAGGTTTTTTTTTCATAATAAGAGAAAAGGGTATTTACGTGATAGAATAAAAATTAATAGGTTTTTGGTACATTTACCTTAATCTAACCTGATACTTAGCAACCTACCAAACAAATTTTAAGAATTTGGTATGGATATCAATCATCATTTCCATTACTACCAAACAATCAAATAGATTATATTATTAGCATTATTGAAAAATGAATCCCATGAAATACATATCATGTGTAATCCTATCTTCATACCAAATGCAACCAAAGTGTACTATAGAATTTTCTAGTTTTTTTCAGCAGTGCATATACAACTATAGATACTTTGCACTTGATTATATGAAATTATCACTAAGTTTCACTACATGTTGCATTTTGAGAAACAACATTAATATCCTATAAACTTAATTCAGGATCATTGTGATATACTATACATTTAGATTGCATTTGGTAGAAACATGGGATTGCATATGATCCATATCTGTTGAGATATAATGTGTAAATAACTAATTAACAATTTATAATTTATTGTTTGGTATTACGAAAAAACTCAATTGATATCCTGACGGAGTGAAAGCTAAGAATTTTGAAGGATTTTGAAGAACTCGTCTTCAAAGTTTAAAAAACTCGAGAGAAATTGAAATAAAAAAAAAAAACAAAATGTAGCTTATTGTATATGAGTTATGAAACTAATAAGAGTTTAACAAGTATTTAAATAGCTAAACGTTAATCCTAGTTTAAACAGAATAAGACTATTTCCAAAATAAAATAAAAAATATTAAACTAATCCTAGTTGAAACAGGATATATATGATTGTTTTCAAAATAAAATGGGAAATATTAAACTATAGAAAATGTTGAAACTAAAACTACAATTAAAACTTGTTGTCCTACATCATATCCCTATCAAATCCAAAATAGAAGTTTGGTAGATAATAATACATGTCAATGAATCGATTAAAAGTACCAAAATGCCCACCATTATTTACATAGTTCTCAAGAATATCCATCATTATTAGTTTTAGCAAGTTCATCTCTATCTACTATAAAATCCTCAATTCTCATTCTCATTCAACATAGAAGGTTACTTTTTCCAAACCAATAAGATAGATAATGTTGCTTGAAAGCGGTAATTTGAAGAAGATAACTAGTGTTGTTTATTCATCTTAATTTCTAGCACATGCTAAATCATTATATTGCGAGTTTCAAAAAGTAGGAGAAAAAAAAGAAAAAAATCATTTCATGTCCAAAAACCAAATTAATAGACATAAAAACATTCATTACACATAAAAAGAGGAGAAGTTAAAAATAATATTAATAATTTATTATTATTATTATCATAATTATTTATAATGCAACATAGAAATAAAGATAATGGATCCTTTAAGAAGAACAAATGCAAAGATGGAATAATTAAGAAGTCTTTAGAAAAAGTTTATTCAAATCTTTCAATCCCTCAAGTATTAGGTGTTTCTTCTTCGAATGCTTCTTTGGTGTTTATAAAGAACTTTAAAGTACAAAGCATCAACCAAATTTTTTTTTAAAGTTTTTGTGTTGTGTATATATATAAGTGTATATTAGAGGGGCAAAACAATGAAAGTTTATTTTAATACAAGAGAGCCTTAATCTTGGGATAAGCCACCCCACCTCCCCCATGGGATACAAATCATGAGAATGGGGTGGATTGTCTATCAGAACGATTAATAATAAAAGGCCAATGATGATACTATTAAATTTATTAGTGGGAGTGATAACCAATATATATTTCATGTTTACTATACACTTAATCCCACTACTATTCAAACCAAAATCTTATAATTTTGAGATTAATTTTAATTAACACCACCACTTAGAGCTAAGCTTTGAAATTTCACTTCACTCCAGTCTCCAAGTCAATTACTCAATTTCACCAACCAAAGAGGATAAGGTAGTAATCTGTCACGACCTTTTTTGCCCTTTTACCAGGCAAAATTTCAGGCTTAAGGTGTGTACAATAATTCATTGTCCCTATTAGAATTCACATTTCATGACATATAAGTTAGGTTGATTTAATTTTGGGGACCAACGTTACGACCCATTTGTGGTAAAAGTACATTTGGTCAAGAAAATTAATGCAGCTATATATATTTTTCGAATTAAACATGTGGACAGTATAAATTAGAATGAATTACGTTAAGTACCTCAATTTTTGGGGTATTTTATACTTTCGTACCTAACATTTGTAAATATGCGCTTTAATACCTAACATTTATTATTTGTGTGCATATGGTATTTTTTTTACTATTTCGATGGAATCTTTGTGGAATATTTGGGCATATTCTAGAGAATATTGAGGAATATTCCATTTGGTGCATAAATGATAAAAGTTGGTACTAAAGCGCACATTTATAAAAGTTGGGTATTAATGTGCAAAACATCCCAAAAAATTAAGATGCTTAACATAATTTACTCTATAAATTAAGGCAATTAAATTGCCAGCTGACTTAGGTCATTTCTTGGTAATTAATCATTGATTAAAACCAGTTTTTGATGATTGAAACAACCCATAACACATCATACACTACCCCTTGAGCAATGTTCAAATTCTAAAGTTGTAAATGAAGTAATTGGGTTGGAGGGTGACTCTCTTATTTGGCCCCTACAATATTCGGATTCAAATTAATCAGTTAGTGAGCCGAAATTGGGTAGTTAAGAAAAAAAATTACACTGATAATTATGGATCAAATTTCAGTTTAGATAAGTAATTGGGTTGGAGCGAAAATTATACTTAGATCCCCTTGAAATTTGGTCAAATTACAGTTAAACCTCTTAGGTATGGGAAATTACACATACATCCCTTGAGGTTTGGGTTCGGATAACATCCAAGGAAAAGATAATGAAATGACTTTGTTATCTTAGTCGGAATGTTAAGAAAAAATAAGAAAAAAAATTCCACAATTCAAGTTAAATGTAAAATGACAAGTTTGTTCATTTCCTTGATGACAATTATCAATTCCAATAAGAGTATTATTGTCTACAAAAAAAAATTTGAATTTTCAAGAAAAATGATAAAATTGAAGTTCTACTATAAATTTTGTGTATTAGTGATAGGAATGCACTACCTGTTAGCTAGACCCAAAATCTCAAGGGAGGTATGTGTAATTTTTCATATCTAAGGGGATCTAACTATAATTTGACTGAACCTCAAGGGGTCTAAGTGTAATTTTCCGTTTCAATAATTGATATTGGAGTTCCAACTATATTTTTTATTTTAATATTGACAAAAATGCCCTCTTTTTATTTATTAAACCTCATTGAATTTGTTCGATCGATTAAATGCGGCGTAATGACAATTCACCATTTAATCAAATTTTTTATATGTAAACTTTAGATTATGCTTGGTAAAAAATATATAATAAATAAATTTGAGTTTAATTATGTGAAAAACATATTGTGCATTTAGTTGATTTGATTGGACAGAAAGTATAATATCATTGATGCCAAAATCTTATACTTTTTTTAATGTTGGACTCTTATGTTGTAATATTAAATATATAAATACTATCATTGTTATTTTTTTTTATTGTACTTCAATTTTGCGAATTTGCGCTTGATGGATAATTATATCAATAAAAATATAACTTTCTAAATTAATTGGCAAGTTAATATTTTAAAGTAAATGGACAATTTGATCATTTTTTTGATAATAAGATTAAGAATGGAGCTCTAATATCAATTCCCATATTTGTTTCTTCAAATGTTTGTATAAATGATAAACCGCTTATACCACCATAAATTCTGAAAAAATTAGCTTCAATCAGCACAGCTCCAAATCCTGGTAGCATGCGATTCTTGAATTTTATAATTAAAATAATAAGACAATATTATTTTTAATTCAAAAATACCACTTTATTTTTTCTTTATTTAATTTGTTAATTATTTTACTTTTTTCCTCACCAACATTCAAAACTCTAAAAAGCGTTCAACTTTGTTTGCATGTGTGGAAATTGGGGTTTCTTTGAAATTAACTTCTTTTTTCCACAAAAATTGTCAACATTAGGTGACAAAGAACGTGGGAGTCAATTTGGTATGTTAACTAGTTACGTGCAGTGCACGAATGTTTCCTCGAACCCGCCATTGGAAGATGAAATTATATATATGTGGTCCAAAATAAAATTAAAAATATTGTACCCATAAGTTCAATTATAAGAAATGTATGTGGATAAGGATCGAAAAGCAATTTTACTATCGAGCAATGGGATAAATATTTTGATTTTATGTAGGGGGATAGGTTAGGAACTTGGAAAGGATAATATTTTGAATGTTATGCAACTTACTATTGGAGATATGAAAGCCAAAAGTCTAATTGCTGAATATAGTTGCTATTGATATCTTTGTTCCACCAACTACTAGCTAGTAGGTCTAGTGGGATAAGGCGTTAAATCCTTTAAGCAAAGTCAAGGGTTCGAACTTTGGCGTTGTGAATGGAGCAATTGGGTTGGGAGGGTCGCCCCCGTAATGAGTCTCTGCACTACTCAATCCAAATTAGTTGGCCAATGAACTGGAACCAGGTGGATAAAACTGAAAAAAAAAAAGATATCTTTGTTCCTATATTGTAACTTTTTAGTTGGCCAATGAACTGAAAACGAGTGGATAAAACCAAAAAAAAAAAAGATATCTTTGTTCCCATATTGTAACTTTTTTCCTGATTTAAGGCATAGTTGTAGTACCCATTTTCTTCATTTATGGCGTAATTAATTCCTTGATTTGAGCTCAAATTCGAGCACCACCTTTTGCAAATGAAGTTGTCACGAAAAAAATGAAATGCCAAATAATTGCCGCCCCCAAATAATCTTTGCCCTCATTTTTCATGAGTCGGCTGAACAATAGATCATGCATTCAGGATTCACCGTTATCCATTTATTTTAAAAGAGAGAGAGAGAGAGAGAGAGAGAAAAGAAAAGGTTTCACGTACGAGGCTTGATAAAAGAATCAACTTGTACATGAGCAGTGTGTTAGAAATTAATTTTAAATATTTATTGTCTTTCATCTCTTACAAAATTAAACTTTTAAAAGAGATAAAAACTAAATACTTATAAAATTTTGTACGTACATATTAATATTATAGAGAAATAAAGATGGGATGGCAGTTGAATTAATCGACCATGTGTGCAAGTGGAGGAAAAGGCTAGAATCATAGTAATTTACAAGAGATATATATAGGTCCCATTGTTTTGAGAAAGTAACAAATTAAAGGCCATTGAAGATGAGAGATTATGATATATTTTGCTAGGCTTATCTTCTTGTTTTCCCTTTTAAAAAAGTACACATAGATAGATAACCTATCAATTTTCCAAGATTATATAGTCTTCGCAAAATTTCCATAAGAAATTCAATTAATGCTTATCTCTTGATGTTTGGTTACACGGGTAGACTTTACATTCCAATAATTGCTATGTTAATCATTTTTTTTTTTCTTACGTAAGTTTTGGCTCATTTTAAGCGTAACATGATGTTGATGTACACACACACTCAAAGAAATGAAAAAGTTACTTGCTAATATTATGGAAACACTTCTCTCTCTCTCTCAGAAACTGAGACGAATTTTCACTAAATCCATCTCTGTTTGTGAAAATTATGATCGTTATTATGATCGATAACATGCATGCGTTTGTCATGTGTTGTTGTCATTAATTTTTGACAAAAAATACTTCATGGTACAAAAAAGGAAAATTTTCATAAATCATATGACTTAATGTGAGAAAATCGTAATATTTGAAAGCTCATATAAAAATGGCTTACTTTTTCTTTTCCTTTTTTTTTTATAAATATACAAAAATGGCTTACTTTGTGGAGCGAAAAATATGAGTGTCTGTAGCTATTATATCTAAATTTTATGCACATTCCCACCAAATGCCATTATATATAGAGATATTCTTTTAATTTTTGTGTCCTCGTGTTGACAATATGCATGTATATATTTTCAGATATATATATATACATATATATATATATACATATTTGTGGGTGTAAGTTTTCCAAATGTACAAATATAGTGTGACAATGTCAAATGCATCATGAAGTGAAAAACTGAAAATAGATGATAAATATTTGGCCTAGTTTCTAAATATCAATCTTTAGTTTCATGAAATATTATCTGAGAAATAGATTGATATGATTGATTAAATAAATCAATTCAATTTCATTCACTAAAGTTTTTCCTACCAATATGTCACGATCTTTATAATTAGATGGGAAATTATGGTAAGGTAATTTGATATATCACAATTTCGATATTGTGCAATTTTAAACGCTTGCAACTAAAACATTTTCAAAATCATATTTGTTCATATTCAAGAGCCTACAACCCTAATATCAAGTTAAACTTCTGATCACATTTTCAAGTGAATCAAATCTGAACTTTTATTTTTACATGCCAAACGCAATCGATTAACTTTCCAATTCAAGTGATAAATGTGTAAACAATATTTCATATTAGAATGAAATGTAAGGCTAAATTTTGGAGAGCGAGAGCGGGAGAGAGAGAGAGAGAGAGACTGGTGTCAATTGTCGATCATTTTCAGCAGAGGACCTCGTCACCATTGATAGACATCCCGCAAAATGACTCACTTTGGGACTATTAACAGTACAAATTTTACAGTAATCTGTGGCGGCCCTCTTCTCGAAAAATTTTATTATGCACTCAATTTGGATTTCACACATACACTAAACGGTTCAAATTATACCACATCATTCATTCATTCATTCATTTATAAAAAAAATTAATATACAAAATAAAACATAATTTCAATCATTTGACAGTCCTGATCTTTGTCAATTGTTTTATTTAGAGTCACAAAAGTTGATAAAACTAGAGTAGAAAAAGCAAGAAAAAGAGTCCTGTAATATTATCATATAAGATAGGGAAGATTATTAAAAATCTTACAAAATAAATTTATATATTCAAAAAACTCATATAGAATTAATTATCTATTAACAAAACTCACTCCACCGAAAAGTTTATCATTATATACCCTATTAGACATATGGGTATTTTAAGGGAAATTTTTCACGCTACCAACGAATTGTGTTTTTAGCCATTAATGAATTTGAATATAATGACGTTAGAAAGTATTTTTTCAGCATAACCAATCTTATTATGCCCCATTTATAGATAATTTAACCCTTGATCTGCTTAGATTAATTTTTGAGTAAAATATAATTTATCTCTTCTATTATAATATGTGTAACACTTATCATTTTGTACTTTAAAAAAAAATATGTTACTTTATTTTATTATTGCATATGGGTAAGCGTTACATATGCGTATAGATGAGAGCTATATTTTTCTCTTAATTTTTTATAATATTTAGTTATAGATTAGCTTTATTTATCTATATCAATTTATATGAAAAAAGTTTTTTTCGTTTTTCGCTTTTTTCTTTTTCCATTCAAGCCACATCTCCTAGACCAAAGACTTTTAATTTTATGATTATCATTGTATCACGTATCATTAGTCCTACTAAATGCAACAAATAGCGTTTTTTTTTTTATTTTCCAAGAGTGATGACAAACATCCAATGATTTGTGATCCACTAATGCAGCAAATATTTCTTGTTTTTTTTAAGTACACACATATCCCTTCATATACGTACACTGTTAGAATTCAAATTTCTGACGATAACTCATTACGTTTTTAAAAACGGGAATACATCGACTTCGGACCAAAGCCCGAAGGAAACGTTTCTTCTTATGTTTATACCATCGTACAAATGTACTATTGCCCCCACAAAACGTCATTTTTTTTAAAAAATGTCCTCAATTATTGATTTTATTGAATTAACATTTCCGGACATCGTTGGTTGAAGTTCTCAATCAAAAAACTATCATCCCAAGCTCATAAATTTTAATAGCCATACGTGTCACGCATTAGCCAATAAAAACTACGACAAATTTCATATATTTTGTGGTTATCTGTCCTACCCACTTTGTGGGTCATATTTTTCGGCTTGATGACAGTTTATGGTAGAATAATTGAACCCAAGACAAAGTTAGAATGTTTTGAACTATAGGCGTGACATTTGGGAACTAAATGGTCCAGCATTTAATGTACTACACGTGAATCCCATAAATTATGATTTTGTCGAACATTATGATTTATTGTCAAAAACTTATGATTCATACGGGCCATGTGTTTAGAATTTCCGATAATGAACATTGTTATTAAGATAATTTATATCATAGCTGACGGAATACAAATAATCTCACATTGTTTCTGAAATTATTTTCTGTTCACTGAAATGTTGAATATTTACAGATTCAGTGAAATTGAGGCTTAAAATGAGTTGGATTAAAATAAAGAAAAATATTTAACCATGTAATGAAACTATATGATAATTAGGTGAAACTATTTTTAGTAATTTGGTCCTATAGACACTAGAATCACATGATCCATTAAGTGCTGCTGGCATTTGTAGGTTGGGCCTAATGAACTTTTGGACCAGATCCAATCAATTGTCTACTTTTTGTGACATGTCATAGTTAAAATAAAAAGCCCAAAACGTTTGATAATCAACTGGGCGGATTTGGAGCAGATCTGAAAATTTTAAAGCTGAATCTGATTAGTCTACCGACAACGAATACTGAAGTAATAAAGAATTTATATTTATTATTATTGAGTTAGAATCCGATAAAAATTCAAAACCCAATAAAAAAATCCAACCCGAATAATAATTAAAAATTGATAATTTAAGATCAAATAACCAAAAAAATATATATATCTTCTATGTGAAAAACAAAATTTTAAAAAATAGAAAAATATTTTAGAATATACATAACAACTATACATTATTTTGTTTAAATAAAAGTACCTTGGAAAGTAAAAAATAATGTATTGTTAATTATAGTGCCTCACATATTAGATCACATTTAAGCTTCTTTACTAATATTATACACATAAATTTATTAACTTAATAAAAATTATTATTAAAGTTTGGATCCATAAATTTATTAACTTCATAAAAATTATCATTAAAATTTGGATCCATATTCTTTATGCATCAACCTATTGACTACATACCCTATCCATTTATTTTGAATTACAAATATAGATAACAAATTTGATTTATTGAATATTTTAATCAATCAAATACTCAAAAACTCGAATTGAACGTGAATCAAATTCGGATTAAAATCCACTCCGTTGACAGCCTAGAGAATTAGCCAAATGGGTCTGATTTAAGCCCAAAAGAAACAGGGCAAAGGAAAAGAAATCACTAAACTGGTTGGTATATACAAAGCTATGATGTTTCTCAACTCGCTATTACAAAATATTGGATCTAATGAAAGGTTCGTCTAAGACTTGTCACCTTTACCAACATAAGAATTCGAGGAGATATGTGTTAAAATTCCAAAACATCATCACCCTTTCACAATCTAAAGTAAACGGCTAATCTACGGTAACTAACCAAGTATATGAGGATATGGGTCAAAAAACAATTACAAGTAATCTTGTCAACAGAGGTTAGATTAGATGAATCATTTACTCTTTGCTCGACTTAACAGGGAAGTTTTCTTCTGGCTGCTTTTGCCACATGTAGTTGGAAGCTTCGATCCATCGTGGATGGACCAGAAATTTCTTCTCCTGCACCGCCCAACGGGATTTATCTGTTCCTGCATCCATAGAGACAACATGCGTGACAGAGGGGTCGATATCAAGTGAACATGTGGCTCCCAGCTGCTCTGCCATTTTCCACAAGTGATGGTTCTCAGCCGGGAAATTAGTTGGGAAGACTCGGGTGAAGACAACTTTGCAACCCTGTAAGACTTCCTTGCGAACTGTTTTTAGCACCTGCAGTATTTGACCAAAGCATCAAAAAACTTTGTAACCTCAATAAATCCATGTGGAATTTATAAATCTCCAAATATGATCGGAGTTCGTCATTCAAGATCATCAGATAATTGACAACAAGAGTAAACCTAGCCCGACACCATAAAACAAACAGTGTAAACTATTGCTCTGTATTGCTTGCTCATATATTAATATAAACTCTGTCCAGTTTTTGAATCATCCCAGATGTAAAAATATCCATTAATTGCAAAATCATTAGCCTAGATGCATAATCAGTCAATCACTACATATAAGAAACGAATGATAGCAGACAAAATTGCTTCATGTGGATAGACTGATACTCCAAAAAGATCCCATATTTACCTCTCTCACATCTCGCCCCTCTAGATTATCTTCGCGACTCTGAAACAAAAGGCACATTAGCCAATTGAGCTTGCAAAGAATCTAGCAAGAATTTTAATTAATTATTATTTGAGGGAGTCGAGGCAATACCTGGTCAAAGAACAAACCATGGATCCGCTGAAGAATTTTGAGGACAGTACCTAGTGCTCCATCAGTTTCACTTTCATCACTTCTTAGTTCAGAAAGTGATTTACAGTTGAATCCAAAGTGCTTGCAACTCGAAGCGAAAAAGTGATATCTTTCCATTAATATAAGATTCTCCTTATGCTTTCCCCATACCTAAAATAAACAGCGGTGAATGTATTAACCTGATGCTTGCGATCACACATATTCTCAATGATTCAATAGAAAAGAACAGATCTACAAAGAAAATTAGATCTGCATGGTTTATTAAGCAAAAACTTGGTCAAGTAAATCATGGCTATGGCATTTTTTGGGTCTGTCGTCTTGAAAACCACTACAAAATTGACAAGTGTCAAGGTGGCTTCTAATCACATGTTAGTTTTGCTGCTCCCACCTCTATCACTCTAGTCTCTCCTTCTCACTCTACAATTTTGTCTTTGCTTTCGATCACATTATGGGCTAATTTTTAAATAGCTCACAGTTTGAATCCGAGAAGAATGCTTATAATACAGAAAAGGATATTGATTTTATAATTGAAAATTTAAGCATAGAGATCAAGTGTGCAAACATCAATAAGTGAAGGCGTATAATGCTTTGTATTATTAATAAGCACTATCAAACAGACAGAATGAACTTGTATTATACATTTTTGAAGAGTCCTGCTCACTAGCAAAAATGCTACAATGCAAGCCATGAAAAGGGAGTTCACTGACTAAATGACTAGGATTACTGTAATATTCCAGGCATTGATTGTTGATCCAAAGGAAACTATGGTTATATTTAATATATAAGCCCAATCTTTTCATTAAAATCATTCTCGTATTTGAAGGTTCAGCATAACATCCATGAAATAAAAGGTATGTTTCCCAGAGAGTGTGAATTTTCAGCTGCCAAATCAGATCCAATTATTTTTAATATATTTTACAAAAGAACCACAAAAGACTAGATTTTCAACAAATTGATTTGCATAAAAAACACGCCTCAGATCGACATAAGCAGTATAACTGATCAAACCAAAATACCAAAAGAAGAAACACACAAGAGATACAGAGGAAAACGGTGAGCGGTCCTATTACCCAACAATGGACTAAAGACGGTACCAACAGACGGCACTCACCAACTTCATCCACACAGTATAACCCGGCAATTAACCAACAGCAACAATCAGTTAAGCAAAAGATAGAATGCTAGGGATGAATTTTTTAAATCTCTAATTTTTCTTTTGTATTGTATTTTCTAAAGCAAAAATATAAATATCATTTTTCCAATAATAAGCATGATATAGAAGAGTGAAATGTAATTCAAGAAACAAAAGTTTCATAAAACTCAACAAATTCATAAGATACTAAATTAAAAACATTGCACAGATCGTAATCACTTCATAAAATTCAGAATTCAAGTTGCACAATTACCGCTTCTGTATCATCGAGGATCACAACCGCACTTTCTTGCCCCAAAACAACATCAAGACCCTTCTGATGCCTCTGTGTACAATCCCCTTGTGCAATTACTTTGGAATTAAAGTAAATATCTCCCGGGTCTAGCAGCTTTGCCATTTCTAAAGCATAGGGACGTTCACCCATAGTGTATATGTACATTTCAAACAAATTACTAGCTTCTTTCAAGAAGGTGTGCACAAATGGCCTCAACTTGGTCATCATCTGCATCCATTCCAGTCTGAATAGGCTGCTTTTTAAGGTATCTGATCAGTGCAAATTGTAAGTCAAGGAAGCTGGCCTTGGATAAGGTTCAAAGCCCAGGGAAAAAAAATGTTTTGGCTCTCACCATACAAGTAAAGAAATTGAAGCAGCATCAATTCAATAACGAAAAGTAGTGAAAGCTGAAAAAGATTAATGCCTAGTTGAAGTCAAAAGACATGACGGCTTAAAAGCACAATTAAATTGAAATGGGGAAGTTCTTAATCTAAGCAAAACCAATCATGCTATGTCATGGAGCACTTTATATTCCACTTGAACACAGAGATGTAGACACATCATACGTAGAAGAACATCCAAATTAAAGGCAACAATGAACAAACCTATCGAAAAAAACATAAAGATGCATCATCAAAATAATGGTAATTGTGACATCAAGAACAGATTATCAAAGCAGGGACTGCAGAAAATTCTAAGGAGCAAATACCTGGCAAAGCTTCTCGATCATTTAAGTATCCTTCTTCCACTGTTATATCAGCCAACCGAGCTGAATTGAGCAACGTGTGATCTAAATCAAGTACCAAATAAAGCTTCCTACGACTCAGCAGGTTCTTCAGGTCTTTGTCACGCAATCGTGTTATTTCATCATTTGCTAGCCTCAAATTCTGCAGAATGACTTAACTTCATAAATATGAAATCATTTTCAAGTTTGCAATTGCAAGATAGCAAGAGAGCTAGATTCATTATCTTGTCATAAATTGCCTGTTGATCCTGAACTTCACTCAATGATAATGACAGACAAAATCAGCAGAATTATCAAACAACTCTTCACAGTTCACAGTACAGCACATGGAAATAAACAATTGCATTTATTGGACTCATCCTTATCTTTCATCTTAGCAGGTAGCTTCTTATTCTCCACCCTATCTATAGGAATATTATTATGCTTCCTTTCAACAAAGCTAAAACTTAGGGGTATGAGGACAAATAGAAGACAAGGGCTTTAGTATATTAAGCATCATCATTCCATATTTTACCAAAGAATATTTTGAGTTCTTCTTTCAGTACAGCTTATCTTCTTCAAACTAAGGTTTCAAGTTTGTACCTAAAACCTTTACGATTATCTTGTTTTATTTTTCTAATTGCCTCTAGTTGCAGTGGTAAGAGAGCAGCTACTTTTTTAAATTTTTTATCCTTGCGGGGGCCTGAGAGGAAGGGGTGGAGTGCTTGAACAGATGGGGGGTTTTTTTTAGGTTCAAGTTGGAGCCTTCACCCAAGCATTATTTGCGTATTCTCTTCATGAAGGTTCCTAGTTCATGCAGCAGATGGTAGTTCATAAGAAACTTAAAACTAATATCATATGACAAGTTTCGCATCATTAATCAGAGGACGGTGATTTTTTCATAGTTTAAGAGTGAGGAAAATTTAGAAATAAAATATTGTAGAATGCAGTAATATACTTTGAGAAAGTAACCTTATGTACGTATCCAAATGCAACACCAGATTCATCATCCATTTTTTGCCCACACTTCAAGCACATTCCAGCATAGAAACCAGGATGTGGACAAATATCCGTCTTAGGTGATGACACTGTACAAGAGAAGCATGTCATTAAGGATGATGATAATAATAATAATAATAATAATAAGGAAAACCGAAAATTTGCAGTTCAAAAATTCGACAAATGCAAATCAAAAAGAGAATGGTCCAAAAGATACAAAAAGAATTACATATTCTTAATAAAGGAGGATATGACACAAGCAATAACCGGCATAAAAATAGATCGCATAAAAAAATAAGTGATCAAATGCAAAAAGAGAGGTAAAGTGGAGGACAAGGTGGGGGTAATGCACAAGGGACATGCAACAGACTCATGCTAGATAACAGAAGATAATTTTGATGCATTTTGGAACAGAGTGGTGACCCCCGTCGCCATTATCAGGCTTGAAAACACAATTCTAGTAAAGCTGTACTAAACGCAAAGGGGCCAATAGCCAACAAGTACTTGTATAAATTAATATCAAATGAATTATATGTTATCCACAACACAAGAATCACTGACTACGACACGGATGTGATAGGCAAATGAAAATGCAAAATAATAGACTAGTAACTGAAAAGAAACAATGCACTCACAAACTTCAAGAAAAGACGCGAATGTATTAAGGACGTAGCTGAGCATTGATGAAAGGAAGACATCCACTAATTTGGCAGCGATTCGGCAACAGTGCAACAAGCATTAAGCGACTATGAACACCAGTTTTACATGTTCTTTTTTTTTTTCCCCCTTTTCATGGAAAAGAGGTCAGCCAGTGCCTATCAACTACTATAACCATCATGCTCAAACAGAATCTTGAATTATTTTTCGTACACAATATAACACGGAAAGATAAATCAGAAATTCAACTAATGATGAGCTCACCACTCAATACTTGTGATGGTTCTCCTTGAGATGAGGAAATCTGTGGATCTATTACGTCCTCAGTTCTCTCCACTTTGCGCCTTTTAACTCTACAATAATAAAACAATGTTTGCATAATTATCAAAGGAGGAATAGCAACCCTAATATATCTATTAAAAAAAATGATTCATTTAAAAAATATTCAAGAGCAACAGAAATGGCGTTCGTGCATCTGCAAGTGCTGATGCAACTAAAATTAAGCCATTTGCAGAGTGACACTTCCATTAGACACATTACAGCCTACAAAGACAGGGCATCCGAAAGCATCCTCTATTACCCGGGGAAGTCTCAAGAAGTCTAAAACTCATAATCTTATGTGTTATCAATTGTTGTGTAGAGTACAGAAATACTTGATAATATATTTCATAACCTAGCAAATGAAACTAATTAGAAGTATAAAATTTTGCTACTATGTTGCTCAGTTACACTCATCTTCGAAGTACTACAGTGAAGATCAACAGGGTTTGCACTGAAACAAGAAACTTACTATTTATCACATACCTAGATACCAAAAAGCTGTAATCAACATACGCCAAAAATGTGACATATGAAAGTGGCTTCATAAGCTTAGGAGTTAGATATACCTCTTCAGATCCAAGTCATCGCCATCATCACCATCATCACTCTCCTCAATTTCTTCAGTGATCCCTTCAGGATCAGCCGATGCATCAGAAGTAGTATCCAACTCCGCGTCCAGAATTGCCGCGAAGTCGTCGCTACTTGACGAGTGTACAGGAGAGTCTGCTAAACTCATCTGCCATGCCATCCAAAAATTCCATCACAAACAACTCTATCACAGAATAAATGAAAAACACAACTTTACTTGTAATATATCAAGAGATATAGAATTGGATGCTTAACCCAACCCATATCAAAAGAATCCATCAGGTATCCGAATTATGTATAAAGGTCAGTTTCATGATTTTCTCACTATCCAGTTCTACTAACGTCCATCTCCAAAGATAATCCATAAAAAGCGAACATTCATTTTGACAAACTCATTCCATGATATTGCATTTCACAATCTTTATAATTTCCATGAGTATTAGTTCAACCAATAATCCTATGAATCAGCTACAATATTGTAACAATTCTCCCTCAATCTTCCTTAGATGATTGTTAGCTGAACCAACTCAACAATCACCCATTTAACTAAATCAGTTCACTTTTCACTCAATATCCAACTTGAACAAGTAAGTTAAGCAGAAAAGCAACTAGAGATTCCCAAGAATGCAACATTCAATACAGGAAAATCATAAATAGTGCTTGGGGAAAAACCGGAGACATTGCTTGCAGGAAACCACAACATATATTTCAGCTTTAGCAAGAACAGAGAGTGAGGCGTCTGTAAAATTTCGAGGGAGTTGTAATGCAAACCCAAACTCAGATGCATGAAAAATGTAGTTCTATTCTTTTGTCTTCCGTTAGTTTTCACCCTTCCCTTCTCTTTGTTTAGTTTGGCTATCTCACCGATGTTGAGTAAGAGCATGAATCCCTTGCTTGGATCATAGCATGTAAGAACAACAGCATCCAAAGGGGGTTTATCTTTGGTTAATATCAGATTCCTGACTATCAAATTTCTCACAATTTTACTTTTATCTAAACTAACCACCAAACAATTTCAACCATAAAATCAGAAACCCTAGGTCCCAACAACAAATAACAATATGTTTATCAAATGAAAATCCAAAAAATTCACAAATAGGTGGTTACCGGCATTTCTAAAGCATGTCAACGAGGTATTAGCAATCAAAAGAAAACTATTCAAGGTTCCCCCATGCGAGTGATCTCAAACCGACTTGAACGGGAAACCAAAAATCAGTTGGGCATGAAGTGAGTTTCCAGAAATGCAATAAAGCGCAGTGAGAGGTGGAGACAGAAGGAGAAGAAAAGTCAGTTACCGCGGTGTCACGGTCGCCGGCGGTGGCTCCCCGGCGTCGATGCGGCGGCGTGGTTGTAGGTTAAGTATGCCGAAGTTCGTCTGCTCCCCGCTCCATCGTACGGTTAATGGTTAATCTATAAAAATTTGGGCGTTTTGTGAATTTAGTAGTAGCCTGCTGGGCATGTCTCAACTCTCACGTTTTCCTTAATCAGTATTATAAATTAAATCATAATCAATCCTTGTTAATTAAGTCTCAGAATTTGTCATCTGATTTAACTAATCAACATAAGAGATTTTTAGATTGTTCCACTTTTTTTTATGAAAATCATAATTATATTATTACATGATAATTTTAAATAATAATTTAGTACTATATTTTTTTAATAAATCTAACAAGCAGGACTACAGTGTTGCGCCTCTAAAAATTTAAATTGAAGCGTGAAGAAATTACACACAACAAAGATTTACACTTCTTTTCCTAGCTTCATGAAATGAAATAATTTAAGTTGCATTTGAATTTCTTTAAATTAGTAAAAGATTAATTGGATTCTTATTTGTAATGGATAGATTTGTACTAATATAGTTAGTGTGTTGAGTAAAAGTGTTAGAAATAGGCTTGTTATAAGAGTACATTTATAAGGGGTTTATTTAGGATTAAACTATTTTCAGTGAAAATTCATAAATAAAGTCTAGAGTAATATTGTCTAACGTGTTAAAAGTTAAGTGTAAAATATTTCATATCGGATATTTGACCTTGACAGTGCTAATATTTATGTGGTTAAGTGTTGTTGTAGTGTAAACTAAATAATTAAGTGCCGCATATGGGTAGCCCTACACGCGTGCATCGCCTGCCCTCCCGACCCGACTCCTACCACGGATGCAGACGCGGGTGTTTCGGTGAATTGTCTCGGTCTTGGGCTTTTAAAACGACTATGTTGACTTCAAACACGTTACCTAGTTGTTGACACATTTTTCAAGTATTGTCCACTTTTGCATT
The DNA here is from genome assembly GCA_026212405.1 of Petrea volubilis. Taxonomy (NCBI): domain Eukaryota; kingdom Viridiplantae; phylum Streptophyta; class Magnoliopsida; order Lamiales; family Verbenaceae; genus Petrea; species Petrea volubilis. The sequence goes on along the minus strand of CM047885.1, from coordinate 14,769,444 downwards.
CAGATACATTGCGTGTCCATTGGCAATGAAAAACGGTTTCGACCAGGTGTTAATGTGTCAGTGCTGTCTCCCGCCCCTATAAATAGATGTCCCTTGGTTCCCTACAAAACACACAACGAAAAAAAAAATACAAAATTAGCAACTGTATTGTTCTCTAAAAATTAAAAGTTGATCAATGTGAGAAATATTAAATTTTTCTAAGCCCTCTTTTGATTAAAGTGAGATTGAGTATACATTTTGTTCATTCGTCGTAGTGTGTGTTTTGTATGCATACAAAACACTTGAGTTGATTAGCTTTCGAAGTGATGTTCAAAGTAGTTGTGCGGTTTAGAACGAACCTCTAGACTCTCTTATCCTGGAAGGAGTACATTTTTTTCATTCGACGTAGTGTGTGTTTTGTATGCACACAAAACACTTGAGTTGATTAGCTTTCGAAGTGAGGTTTAAAGTAGTTGTGCGGTTTGGAACAAACCTCTCGACTCTTTTATCCTGGAAGGAGTATCGCAGGCCCATCGCACCATTTAGTTGGGCGAATATTTCTTTAAGACTAACTGACTCAACTCGGTGATTCAGTCATTGCATTATAAATAAATATTGAGAAGTCTACTGAACTTTCCTGTTTATTTATTTGTTTACGGCATTCTCTTGTTGTTTTTGGCTATCATGTTTTCTTTATAAAACTGTTATTAAATTATAATTATATTATCGAACAAATCCACCCACGTAAATATCGAGCTTTGATATTCTAGTCCATTGTTTTTCCAACAAAAAGTTATTGAATGGAGAATTGGTATTTTAAGAAAGAAAATGAAACTAATAAAAATTAGGGATAATTACTCCCACTACCCCTGAGTTTAGGCGTAATTACAAATAACACCCCCTTGTATCAGAAATTACCGATACCCCCCTGAGTTTTGTTGCCGTCTTACAATTTTCCCCTTCTGTTAAGTTGACTAACAGCCAACGCTTGCATACCTACGTGATCTCCCGAAATTACCCTTTTAAAGGCGGGAATATTATTTGAACAAATATGAATTGACTCATTTACCCTTGAGAGTGTTTATAGTAAATAATATTATTATTTGAGGTATTTTATTGTAATTGAGTATATTTTTAAGGGGGTTTAATATAATAATTTTGTTAAATATATACACACACACACACACACACAAATATATATATATAGATATACATACAAATATCCGCCGCCGCCGCAGGCCACCGTCCGCCGCGGCCACTGGCCACCATCCGCCGCCGCGAAAGAGAGAGAGATCAAGAGATCTAGATGGAGAGGGAGAGATACAGAGGAGGGAGGGGAAGAGAGAAGGAGGAGGGAGGGAGAGAGCGGAGGACTGCCGCCGCCGCCTACCGTCCTTCACCGTCGCCACCATCCTCCATCATTCGCAGCAACAGAGAGAGGGGTGAGAGATCTATAGAGATCGAGAGAGAGAGAGAGAGATCATCCTCCGTCTTCGCCGTCGCGCCCTCCGTCCTCCGCCACTGCCGCGCTGCCCTCTATTCTTCCCCGCAGCCACCGCGCCGCCCTCCGTTATTCGCCGCCGCCGCTGCCGCAAGAGAGACAGTTTGAGAGGGGCGAGAGAGAAAGGTATAAAGGAGGGAGGAAAAGAGAAAGAGATGGGGAGGGAGGGGGAGGCGTGGGTAGGGTGGGAGGTGGTGACGGCGTTTTTTTTGGGGGGGGGGGGAGGGTTGGGGTGGGGGTTAAGTTAGGGTTTTGTTTGAAAAAAATGGTAATTTTTTTTCAATGAAGGGTATTTTGATCAATTTAATTTTATACCTAATTTTTTTTTTAAATAAAAAATATTTCAAATACTGAAGGGACAAAAAATTGACATTTTACTATTTCCGTCTATCTTACTAAAAAGTCCACAAAACTCAAGGGGTATCGGTAATTTCTGACAGAAGGGGGTGTTATTTGTAATAACGCCTAAACTCAGGGGTGGTGGGAGTAATTATCCCTAAAAACTATAACTTTAACAGGGTGATTGATATTCTTCGACTTGTGAAATTTAACAATTTGTAGTCCAATGATATATTCTACTATATTTCATTATTTATCTCGATTGCTTTTTATTGGTTATTTATGCCAAAAATGTGAATTTCACCATATATTTGTGTTTTGGATGAAACGCGATAAAAATAGGGAAAAGGAGGCCATAACTGAATCTTCTATATCTTTATGGAGCGTGCTCACGTCTTATTCGAAAAACACTTCTGTTCACGTCTTTAAATCACCTTATTTCCTTTGCCAAATAAGTCATGGCCACTCCCATTCCCTTCTTCACTTCTTTCTACAAAATTACTTCACTTTAACCGCACTTAAAGGAGATAAAAAAAAAAAAAAAAAGAGCAGTTATTGAATAAAGAATGAGTATTGTAAAGAAAAAAAATTATAGAAATAATGATAAATGTTATATATTTTAAAATTATCATTTTTAATAATTTGTAAAGTTTAGCAATCCATTCTCCTTGATTAGTTAAAAGTTATTATATCTTTAATAATTTGAAAATTTCTTATTCCCTTAGCTATAGTTTTCCCTAACACTTGCTCGAGCAGGAGACTACGAAATGAATAAAATTTGAATGCATAGACTTGACGGGCCAGATGAGGTATAAAATTGAGGCATGTTATATGTATCCACATATAACTTATTCCTTGTACAATCTCAACAAACTTTCTTTTGCTTTGTCATTTCAGTTAGTGTGGATCTACGTTGTCCTTGCCAAGAAGAAGAAGACGAAGGAGAAGATGAATTATTTTGAGTGCTAGTTGTGGCTTCTTCATGATCATTTGCCCATCCCTCTTTCATCAATGACTTGTGATGATAGTACTTCAATGCCACAAATAGCATGAACACTGCATCATATTAATACCAATGTGAGATACTGAATATGCTTGGGAAACATTGCACGAAAATGTTACAAATATATAAACAAATAAATTTATCGTACCTGCCCATATTCGAGCGACAACTGACGATAGATTCCATACGAGAGTGAAGATGGCGAATCCTACTGCTTTCTTGTGAGAACATGACTCCCAAGCATCGCGAAATCTTCGAATCCAAAATGTACCTTCATTTGTCGTGCTTTGCTATGTTAGGGGTGCTTGTGTTTTTCTAGTTTAGATCATGTTCAACCATACCAACTAACTATATAGTAAACGTAATTACATTGTCAGTCACTCTCCCAAAAAAATATATATCAAATTCACTCGCCACAATTAGTACAAGTGATCTCACGGAACTTGATTGGGCTAAAATTTACTAAGATTTAGAAAGAACCAACTTCGGAAATCCAAGTCTAATCCAATGCCGAAACAACAGGAAAATTTACATTTTTCTAACTAAAAAAAAAGACATTCTTTTTTCATCAATTCTTGGGAAGGGCCGACTCGAATCTCACTAGATATAATCCAAATATGTAGTTATATATATATATATATATATATATATATTAAGTTTCAAATAGATTTTTGACTCACTCCTTGAAATTTAACTTCTTGATCTCAAACCTTTTGTGAAGATATTCTCAGTTAAAACATGAACAGCAACAATTTTAGGGCATTAATGTGTGCCACATTAATATTTCTGCAGTTTAATGTAATTTAATAAAGTTCACTATACTTGTGTCATCAAGAAAATTAAGGAGAATATATTCCTGTGGATCTCATCCACCCTCTGCCAAATGCCCAAAACAGAGCCGCTAGATGACCGACAGAAATAGGATTACATGTGCCGCTCTCAATTTATTTTAGCAGGTGGACCCCACAAGCCACCACTACCATTTAATTTAACAAGCGGTGTACTGTAAGTTGCGTGATCTAACTGTATGTTATAGTGTCCCCACGCATGGTAAAAAGCTACGATATCTTAGATTTTTTAATCTCATCTATTATTTTTTCCTTAAGTATCCTGAATTGGACACGTTTAAGAGTTTGTAGAGTAAGACTTGCCAAATTTGAAAATTGGAGGACTAAGATGATATAAACTCAAAGATTTCAAGGACTAGACTATATTTTTCTTAAGCCAAAATACACTATTAGTTAATAAATTGTAATTCAGGGATACTTTTAAAAGTTAGAACAATGTAATATTGAACACTATATCCGATATTTTTTAACACATCTCTAACATTGCACTTAGCGTGTCCGTAAATTAAATAATTTTGACACTTCTAATGACATGTTCAGTATACTATCGACAACGTATCCTATAATTTTGGGACATGTGGAGCCTTTTTCGCATATATAAGATATACAGATGATAAAAAAAATAATTTAAAATCAAAATTTTCTAAGGCCGTTTGATAAAATAAATGTTGTATCATTTCAATAATTTATTTTTTTTACCATATTTTTCATAAAAATAGAAACTTTACTTTAATTTGAAACCAGGTAGTTTATAGATCATAGGAAAAGAATTTAGATATAATTCATCAATATGAACTTCTTTTTCTATACTTGTATCAATATATATAAATCTTATACCTTTTTTTTATTTATTTTAACCATTCGATTTCGATCTATTGATCGATTAATTCAGATCAGATATTTAAAAGCTTGTCATGAGGACAATCCTCTCAACCTAATTATTTTATTCATAATTCCAGAATTCAACCTCTAAATATTATTTAAGAAATTTACCATCTCATTTCGTTTGACCAATTGATAATTGATTACAAGTCTTATGGTAAATATATGCAAATGTATATGCTATTATATCATATTATCTCTAAAACAATGTAAAATTATTTTTATAAACATATTGTGTTCAAAACATGCCGTGCTATTAAAATCTTATAAATTTTATATTAATATCATATCGCATTGTGTCAGTATTTGTGGAGTGCAAGTAATAATTTTTATAACAATGATGTGGGGAAATTTTTTTATATGAATCAAATGCATGCATTCCATTGATATATCATGTAGTTCAAATTTAATCATATATTATATATATTTTATTAAAAATTTAATATATAAAATGTGACTTAATCTAAACAGTATAATATATGAAAGAATTTTCCAGATGCATGGTGACAAATGTCAAATGCATAAAATTCAGAGCAAAGATGTGATGTGATGCGACAGTGATGATAATTTGTCTTTACCGTATGCAGTTAACTGAGAGGAATACATGGAGCAGACTTTTGGCACTGTAAATACTCCAATAAAGCCTGTCACAATTAATCACCAAAATTACTAATATCTTATTTAAAAAAAAATAATATATTACATAAATATCAATCATTATCAAATATATCATCACATATCAATAAGACAATTGCTATTAATAATTATTAATAAATAATCAAATTATGACTTAATTATATTTTTGGTTCTGTAAGTGAGACCTCTTTTATAAATTTCGTCTTGTAAATTTGATGATTGCACATTTAGTTTTGTATGTTGATTCAATTTGATACATTTGGTCCTGAATTGACACATTTGATCCTAAACTTTCAAATGTAGTCCTACCCCATTTAAGATCAAATATATCAATTCAGAACTAAATGTGTCAAATTCAACCAACATACAGAACTAAATGTGCAACTATCAAACTTACATGACGAAATTTAAAAAAAAAATCTCACTTATAGGATCAAAAGTACAATTAAACCTCAAATTATTATAGAGTAGATCAAAATTATTAATATCAGCCACCCAAAAACAAAATACAAACCAATCAACATTTACAACATTGAGAAAGTATATGGCAATCATTCGAACATTATCTAGATGAATTTAAGAATTTAGTAAACATGCATCCAATAATTTGATAAACTTATTTATCACAATTAATTTACATTCAAGTATAGGGTACTTCATTTCTAAATAAATACTACAATTATAGTAATATATGAATACTTAGCCCAACGCCATAAGTTGGTTGTCAACTGGTCTCGTGATATAATAAAATATATATGTATATATGCAATAAATAATGAAGCATGTCAGCATCATTTTCGCAATTGCAGCGTGTGGTCCTAAAGTTAAAATTAACGGTTCTGTATTGCAATGTCCACTTTAAATGTTTCACTTTTTATTCTATATATATAAAAGTTGTTGTACTCACTTTATGTTGTCCAAAATTAATATATATATATACACACACACATGCATATATACACTACAATTATATCTTGAATTTTGATAAATAATATTATAAAATTGATGAGATTTTCTATATGACATTAACTTTAGTATTTATTAAATTCATGATATGTGAAGAGTAAGAGTCCATTTGTATGGACTTTTTAGAAAAAAAAGCACCTTTTTTAAAAAAAACAAAGAAAAGAGATAAAAAAAAACACTTCAATGGAAAAAAATATATATATTTGACTGAACATTTTTAAAAAGCACTAGAAAAAAAATACATTTTAATTATTGCATTCAAAGTTCCTAACACAAAACTGCTTAATTGAAAAGGAAAAAAAATATTCCACTATAAGAAACATGTCATGAAGAACACTCTTTTATCATTTTTTTTAATCTCTTTATTTATCTAATAAATTTAAGAAAATACATTATAAATAGTTAAAAATTATATAATCATGTATGAAAATCAACAAATATTTTTATTTTATATTCAAAATTTAAATATATAATTGAGTTATAATTTATTATTATTTTGCACACATATCGAATATTCACAACCTGACTCGTACGTATAAAGGATCCACCATGAGTTTTTATCTTTCAATTTTTAAAGGAATTAGACTTAAAAGAAAGTATGTTTATTTTGAAAGAAGACTCACCCAATTTGGCCATCTTCCAGATAGTAATGGAGCTTCCACACCTTGCCAAAATAAACAGAAGCACTGCCAACTGCAAGACCCACACTTTGTCATTTTTCCATCCAATTTCACAATATCAAACTCACATGCAAAATAATAATAATAATAATAATAATAACAATAACTACTGAAAAACAAAATTAAAAACTCACCTTCATTGTGGTGGATGGGTCCCCAGAAAAAAGGGCTCTCAATTTCAACAAAAACTCATTTATATAAGGAAGAACCAATTTTATCACCCAAATTGCTTCTTCCTCTCCAACAACATACTCTTCATTTCCTTCATCCATATCCACTGATCCCCTGTCCAATTCGAGAGAGAGAGAGAGAGAGACAGTTTAACTATTTTTTTTTAAATAATACACACGCCCATACACTCCATTGCTAGCATTTGAATTTTGGTGTTAATCTCTCCATACCTCTAAATGTAGGATACGTATCCATTAGACCAAAGTTTCATACAAATTTAATTATTTTTAATAATCAATAATAACATTAATTTAGTAAAACTTAAAATCATTTAGTAATGTAGCTCAAAAATTAATTACCTGTTAATGAGAGATCTGAAAAGGAAATTTGCAGCAAGGTACACAAGGCCCAAGTATGAAACCACAGAAATAAAGCTGCACATTGCGCCCACATCACATATATAATACTTATTAGTTAATTAATCAACCTAATTACATATTTATTTGAGGTTTATAAACACACACACACACACACACATAAAAATATATTATATCTAATAATTACCTGATGTTGAGATCCTTTGTGTATGAAGATGAAATAATAGCAAATGTCCCAATCCCAAAAACAAATGCTGATTTTGATACATCTCTCCACATTACCAGGTCAACTGATATATCAAAACCAACCATAACAAGAAATCATAAGCTCACCACAACTCTCTCTCTCTCTCTCTCACACACAGACACACAGACACACACACACACACAAATTCAAGCCCGTGTATGAAACTCACCAAAACTTTGTAGTTTGCTATTGGTTCTTGGACGAAAGTGATCTGAACCTGGAAAATATGAAGAACCCATAGTTTTCTTCCCATTTTTTTTTCTTAAATATGGATTAAGAAATCTAAAACACTTGTAACAAAAAAGACTTACTTGGCTTGGTTTTTGTTGGAGGAGGTGGATTAAATCTGGCATGATTTACAGAAGGGGGAGGCTGTAATTTCTTCACAATTGTTGAAACTGGGACTGATCTTTGATTGTTTTGGATCACAATTTTGTTGGGCTTTTGCTCTTTCAACACACTAATCTCTTTAACATCAACACTCTTCTTTTCAACCCCAATCTCCTTATAATCTTCTTCAACATCTACAAAATCATCATCATCTTTGCTCTTGATTTGTTCCACATTGCTTGTGATAGCATTTTTTTCTTCACAAACACCAAATTCCTTACAATCTTGAATATCAGATCCATCTGGGCTTTTGTCAATACTCCCAGTAGACCCTTCCAAGGCCTTGTTTGTCTCATCAACCACTTTTTCATCACCATCGCCCCCAGAATTCTTGATACTTTTCTCATCAAGAACATTCTTGTCCTCCAACACTGATTTCGAGGAGCTATCCAAATTCCCATTACAAGGCTCAGATTTAACCTTGAAATCTTCTATTTTACTCTCATTTTTCACCTCAGATTTCACTTTTCTGTTCTTATCAAGATTCCTTGTTTTCTTGATCTGAACAGGGCTTCTCTGGATCCCATCACTAACACCACTCGATTCATCCAAACTCTTGCTCAAGTCAGATCTCAGCCGCGCAATATGAATTGGGCTCCCCTCAGAACTCTCCGATTTCCATGTCTTCCTCTTGCCACTGCTCACCCCAACAGGGCTCTGTTTGGGGCTCTGTTTGGGGCTCACTTTTTTATCCATCTGAGCCTCAGGGGAATTGTTCAGAGCAGTACTGTTATTGTTGGTGTTTTGAGTGTGTTCTTGTGAGTGATTTTCATGAGTGCCGTTGAAGACTTTGATGCCGCCTTTGACTTGATCGATTTTCATCCTGCTCTCCCAAACAGACCCTGCTTTTGGGCCACTCCCCTTTCTCCTACTGCCAGCCATATCTATTGCTTCTTTAGCACTCATTTTTTTTTTCTTTGAAGTGCAATGAGTACACAGGGGACCCAAGATATCACAATTGCCTGTTAATGGGGTTGTGGCTTTGAGCTCAAGGAATTGCTATTTCTGTTATGAATGTCATCCAACATTGGGATTCCTTCTCACGCACTGAGAGAGGAGAGAGAAAGGGAGAGAGGAGAGAGAGAGAGAGAGAGGGAGGGACAAGGCTTTGTGTGCTCTTTCTTGCTTTTGTGTTTCTCTTTCTTGCTTTTTTGCCTGTGTTTGGTGACTTTTGTTGAGAAGTCCCACTGTGTTTTTTTTTATAAACTTTACATTGTTTATGTATTTAAGAAATATTTTTATAATTATTAAATAGATCTCGACAGATCTATTTTGGTCGAACATAACATATATATATATATATATATATCAAGTGATTGGTAGTCTTACTTAAATTATCTACTAATCATAGACTAAGTTTAAAATTTTCGATTGAATCGAGTTTGAACTAGATTTTTATGTGTATATAATGTAAAATAAAATATCTGATTTGATGAATTTGTTCTTATACATTATGTGTCTTTGATATCTTGAAATATAAATTAGTTACATCAATATTATAACGTTACTATTGAATGAATTAGCTTGCATGTTGTCTGTTATAATGTGTCTGTACTGAAAAAGTGGAGGTGAAATCTAGTGGGGTAATGTGGGGAGGTGGAGTGAATGATTAGGTTATAAAAGGATATAGGATATCTGTTGATATCTATTCCTTCCACCTTTTGTTGACAAAACGATATCTGTGATATTACTGTTAGCGACATAGCCAAAAGTCCCTCCGAAAAATTCTTGTCGGATAATTGTATTATATTTTACTAAGTGACTGATAATTTTTTTTTAAATTATTTATTACTTACAGAATAATTATAAAATACTTATTATAATTAATATTAATTTAAATGAGTCGAACTTGAACTATAATTTTCCAAAATCCCACATGCTCCGAAACCCACTTTTAGGAAACGGATTATTCTTAGGTCGAAAGTTTTAAAGACAATCATAATTCATGTTAATAAGTTAATTTTTTTTTATTAATTAATAAAAAAAAAGAATTACCATACATATATAATTATTGTCACTTTTAAAGATCCGATAAATATTCATTTCGCATGACTCAAAATCTCATCAGCAACGCCATTAAATAGGGACATTCCCTATTTTAACTCGTAAATATGCAAATAATCAGCGAGATACATGTTTTTAGTGAAACTTGAACTTAAGGTATTCAATATATAAGCAAGGAACTTAACATTAGACCAAAGACTGAATATTGTTGAGTAGTTGTTAACAATAGACCAAGGGTTGAATTTTGCTGAATTAAAGTTAATTACACGAGGAGTGAAATGGTTGTTGTTCAACGTATGTACACCGCATAACACGTATTGTTTTTACTTGTTATGTGGTTAATTAAATGCGATCAAATGTGGTTTAAGTTAGACTTTTTCAATATAATTTTTATGCTATTCAATTAGCTACTATGAAATTTTTATTAAAATAATTTAGTTTTAAAAAAAATTCAATCTATCCTAGAATTGAATTTAGGAACCAATCTGCCATAATTAATCTACACCAAAGACAAGCCACTATTCAAATATTATTTTTTTTATTTCTTAAATAGTGACTATTTATACTAAAGATGAATCACTGTTCAAAGATATTTTTTTATTCTGGAGAATAGTGACTCGTCAATGGTGTGGACGAATCATTGTGTAGTTTAATTTTTTTTATTGGGTGAATAGTAACTCGTTCGTTATTGATGGAGATGAGTTACTGTTCTCCAGAATAAAAAAATATATATTTGAACAGTGACTCGTCTTTGGTGTAGACAAGTCACTATTCACAGAATACAAAATAATGTTTGAACAATAATTCATTTTTGGTGTAGACGAGTTATAATAGATTGATTCCTAGATTCAATTATAGAGCAGATTGAGTTTTTTTTTAACTATATTATTTTAATAAAAATTTCAACTACAGTCCCCATAATTGGATAAATAACTAATTAAAATCTAAAATTATCAAACAAAATAAAATATTGGTATTATCATATAGTACTCAAACAAGTTTGCAAAGAGGGTTTTTATGTTTTACTGTGGTTCTCATTTATTACTTTGTATTCACCAAATTTACGGGATTAGTGTCCTTGTGCCTCGATCAGGTAAGAGAACCGGGGCAGTTAAGGCAAGCAATGATAAAATTTGAGCCTCAATTTTCTCGAGGAGATGGTACAATTGTCAAACAACCATTAAAATTTGTGTATTTATTGATTCACTGCGACTAAGGTTGCACATTCCTCAAGTTATGTTATAAAAAACAAAAAATTAGGGATGAGTCGAGGGAGGGAGTGTAAGATATTCGAGCCTTAATTGAAAATAAATATATTAAATAATGTTTATTTCTACACGTGTGTATTAAATAATAATCACGTTACTTATTATTTTAGAATATCTTATATTGTATATAAAAAAATGATCAGATAATAGCTAGGCTCATATCATGATATATGAACATGTATTACTTGATTGAACTGTAAATCTCTAGTCCTAGATAATGATACTAACATTTCATTTCATTATATTATCAATATATATTTTCCTCTGGAGATATAAATCTCAAATAAAAATACAATATTTCGATGAAAATTAAGTTTGATTATTATTGAATTGATCCGCTAAGTTGCTGATATTAGAGGTTTAGTCTCGGCTTTCAATTGTTGCGATTTTATCTTTGTTCGCTGGTGTAGTAATAAAGTGGTTCGTTACCTTGCTAGGATAACTTTGTTATTTGTCGAAGGCGTCTTTAATGTTCCAGAGGATGCGCTTCATTTTGTATCTCTGAATTCTTCTCGTGAGTAATACTATTTTGAGTTCCTCTTCAAAAGAGAAAAAAAATATATATATATGTTTCTTTAAAAAAAATTAAATATGATAATTTATTTGTGTACACGATCATTTTTATTTTCATATATACGTACAATTTATAAACGGGGACGATATAGAATATATAATGATGAGTAGGCCGTAGGGTCTGTAACAGAGACAGACTTTGGTGAGGTGAAATCCATTCCATTGAATCTGATTGATTGAGGACACATGTTGGAACACGACAAAGGTTGCCTCTTTTGCCCCACCGACACATGTTACATATATATATATATATAGACATTTTATATGTATGTGTTCGTCATGGAAGAACCAAGTTACACGCATCTATAGGGTACAAGCTACCAATTATCCAAATAATTAAATTGAAAATTTGTAAAATCTATCAATTTCGTTTAAAAAATATAAAGAAGACAACAAATATTAAAAAATTATTATTAGAATTGAAAATTATGTATATTTGTTTTAAATGTTCATGAGGTTGAAGAAATGGTTAATTAATGAAGTCGTTGAATTGTTGCCCTACGCTATGGGTATTCTTGTATTTTCATTTTTAAATTAGTTTTTATGAGGCTTTGTTATTTAATTTGATTATACATGTTTTTTCATTGTCATATATTTATTCATCATATTTTAGTGGAATGTCATCACATAACTTAACATATTTTTGTCACATAATATTTTGTCATTCCAACTGTATATTAATATAGATCTCTAAAATTTACATCTATACTATTAATAAAGAGGTTATCGGGTCTACCAACCACCTTTTCAACTTTCGACTTTTGATGGTTATTAAATTCCATAAACTCTTTATTAATAATATAAATATATATCTATTTTATCTTTTTTTTTAAAAAGAATTCTCTCTTATTTGTTTGTTAATTTTGTAATCCTAATTTTATTTTAAGCTATTTTTATAACAAATTTAATTTAAATACATGCATTGCAAATAACTAAAAAAAACACTTAATACTATATAAAAATCTAATAAATATTTTAATCATATATTCATAATTTAAATATGTAACTAAATTATATTTTAATTTTTTACTTTACACATATAACTAACGTGCCCCACCGACTAGTTTATATTACTAATGATACTTGAAGTTTGAAATGTCGAGAAGTATCAGCCATATTAGCCCAAAATTTTACGTTATAAAAGTGTTCTATGCATATTATCAAATTCAGTCGGAAACAATAATATATGACATGATGGAAAAATACATTGTTGTACAGATTACAAATATCAAAAAATAAATATTAAAATACAAAACCCCATATAATCAAGATTTCAGAATGTTTCTTTTTTCTCTTGTTTCAATATGTGCAGTTAAAATACATAATACCGAATTATACCCCAGGTACAATTATACAGTTGTTTCATGCTCCACATGATGGCTTTTATAATGTTATTATCTTTAACTTAGGTTTAAAGATTTAACCTGCCTAGATCATGATGGCACCAATTTTCATCACAACCAACCCCCCCCCCCCCAACACCCCAACCACACCCTTCAAACAACCAAAAAAAAAAAAAAAAAGAAAATGAAAATTTATTGGTTAGCAAGATAACAAATTTCCACCCACCAGAAAGAAAGGGAAATGCTAGCCCTATTTCGAATTAATCGCATCAGTATTAATCACGCAATGAGAATATTATATTTACTAAGTGATTGTTATATATTTTATAAAAATTAAAAAAGTGATCAATTATGAATGCAATACAATTATTATATAATTTATTGAACTCAATCAAATCTAATACAGGCAAAAACAAGCTTCCCATAAGAATTGAAAGCGAGAAAGATAAAAACAAAAGGGTCAACACCATAATTGATTTATATTAAGGAAAATATCTTATTCCTCATTATATCACTAGATTTAACCAAATATATATATATATGTATATATATATATTTAAAAATATAAAAGATTAAATAGAAGGAAACGCAGAAACCCCGTGTGGGCCTAAATGCCTAAACAATCCAAAGACAGTTATGTTTTTCAACTCCGTGTTGTTCGAAATTTTGCATCGAGAGAGAATCAAACAAATTTTAAAATATTTGCTATAACTCGCTCGTGAAATATTATCCACTTGTTTTCAGCCATTAAATTAAATATAATAATATTAAAATTTTATTTTTATATTATCATATTCAAATACAAAAACACGACTAAAAAAATCATATCATTAATATCCAAATATCCAATTGAGTAACATGAAATTTTTCATGATAACCATGGTGCCTGCTAGCTCACCTTCATGTCACGTCATTTAATTTTGTGTATGCATACCCATTCATTTATGCTATATACACCCCGTTATGCGACGTCAAGGGTTCAAAATCTCTTGTTAGAATCTTAGTCATCTCTAATTAAATTAGAAATCAGACAATAAAATCAATAACCATGTAATTAGAAATTAACCAATTGTCAGCAATCCTTTAATCTAATGAACATAAATACGCTGTGGGGAGTTTGTTGTGAGGCTTCAAATTTTAGCTATATGTGTGTGTATCGGAAATTTTCTCTAACAGTTCAAATTAAAGCACATGTTGTATATTAATTTTTATAAAATATATGTGACAGACGATTGAATCTAGACCATTGAATGTATAAATAGGGGTCAAATAATCGATTCATAAAAGAATTTTTCGTGTATTTGTAGGGCGGTGTATATGCAAAATATATATATATATATATATATATGTAAAGTGTTTATAAGAAGAAACAAGGAAAATTAATGAAGGAAAACAAAATCCCCTTTCTCACCCACCTGGCGTTTAAGCCTTAAAAGGTATCTACTTTTGCGATCTAAAACTCCTACTATTAAGCCTTAAAAGGTATAATCGATTCATCTTCTTTTGCGATCTAAAACTCCCAACTATTTTCACAAAGCACACCCAAAAAGGATAATCAAAAGAAAAATATGAACAAATAGAAAAAAACCAAAAAAATCACACCAAAAAAATCACACCAAGAAACCAAGGATTAATCAGAAAGAACGTAGCGAATTGAAAATTGTTAGTTGATCAGGTGGGAAAGAGAAATTTCAGTATTTCACCATCACCCATCAAATAATTTTCATCATTTTCATCCTTTCATGTATTGAATTAACTCAAAAAACCAAAACAGAGAGAGAGAAAAGAAGCACCGTTTCCTCACGCGCCGCCGCCCTTCCCGGTCCGCCCACCCCACATCCATCTACAGAGCAAGCGGTGGCTTTTCATGGTAGAGGGTGTGGGATGGGAGGTCTAGGAAGGGGGGCGGCTGAGAGAGAGAGAGGTTGTATATGTGTGAGATCTATACAAAGCCCTAGTGACTGCTTTAAGAAAAAGTTGGGCGTGAATTTCGAAATGCTTTTTATTTATTGTGTTTCATTTATGGCTTAATTGTCAAAAGGCAAAAAAAATTTAGGATAAATTTCATAAACCACCTTGACGAACTAGTTAAAAACTCTTTAGGAAGTGTTTGGTTTCCTAGATTAGACCAAATATGATGCATTAATTGTGGCTACTTTTATGTTTGGTATCCGTGATTGAATGAATCGGGTTTGTGGGTTATTGTGGGTAATTGTTGTTGACCCGCAATTAGAGCCTTCCAATCTTGAGATTGTAATCGGAGGGGGGAGGTATGATTGGATCATGTCTAATCGAGATTAGGATTTTGTGCTCTATAATTTTACCAATTTGTCCCTGATTTAAATTTGATTTTTAACCCTTCTAGCCCTCAAATGGTGTCGTCCCTTGGGAAACCTGAAACTCTAAAATCTCTCTTTTTTTGCTCTTTTTCTGTGCGATTTTGTTTATGCAACATATTTGTTATTATGATCTTATTCAGATTCACCCCGCCGCTATTGCCAGAGAAATTGAAATCAATCTTGCCCATCTTCGTTACAGAGTAAAAAGTTGTGGGGCTAACTTTTAGCACATATCTGGAAGAGCATTTCCTGATACCAGCTTTGGAGGGTTTGCAATACACACATCGAAATTATTTTAGCCGCTAAGGTTTTTCCATTGCGATAATTCGTCGAACCACCCTTTTGCTATCCCTATATTGTAGTGGAACTTTTTTTTTTTTTTTGCACTGGTTTCTTCTTTTTTACCTTTTCTCTGATTTATATTCGTTCTCCAATTTTCTCTCTCACGTAAAGCATTCAGGTTAGGAGTCTTCGTTGCAATGTAGTTACCTGCGAATTGGTGGCACTATGTATGCAAGGTTTGAGCAGTGATAAGTATTTGCAGAGTTTTAGCTGTGTTGGTCTGATTTTGAACTATAGTAGAGCATAACTTTATTTTCTCATCGACAAGATCATGTGGTTTCAGATGGCAACTCTCTTTTACAGTTAAGAAATTTCAGCTGTGCTGGAGCATTGAGGAAAAGCCATTGGGAATTTTGCTGTGCATTGGCGGCACTATGTATGCAAGGTTCAAGGCTGGTCTAGAATTTTGGCTCATTGATGGTGAAAAATTCCGGTACTGTGTGAGAATATGTTGTATATATCCCAAGAGGTGAAAAAGAGCAATAAGAAAGCAGCTGGACAGTTTGAAGTAATTGCGAGAAGAAAAAATGAGAAAGAGATGAAGCGATATTTGGACATACATATATGTCTATGTGCATGAAACTTGTCTATCACAAGTTATACGTATAATCAAAATGAACATTGAAACAACAAAGGCATATATCACAATATTGATTGCTTGAATGAAATTATTTCAACAACTAATTTTGCTGCATTGTTTTGGATAGACTGGGGTCCTATTACATTGCAATTTCACTTCCAATCTCTCTTTTTTTGGGAAATTCTTGTATGAATTGGGTTGTAAGACTAAATTTGTTTATAATGGTCAATCGATCATCGCAATTTATATCTAATTTCTTTTTATGTCAAATATGATTTTAATTATTCTGTGCTTGGAACGTCATTCTATTTGTACAAGAACGTTATATCTAGGTGGTCATATAGCTGATTAATATGAAGCTAAATTGCTTAGTGATCCATCAAAAGAAATTACATCACCCAATTCACTCTTTTGATATAAACCCAAATGTATGTGTAGTGTGTCAATAGCAAATTAAATTTCGATAAAATTCAGAAAAGATGAACCGTAAGATTTGTGTTTATTGTTGCCAAGTTTGATTAAGCAAAAAAGTTGAACCTAAAGAGAATCTAAGTTAAGTGACGATAAATAATATTAAAAGTTTAAAAACAAATATTCAATATAGAAATTGGATGTTTATATAAATTATAAATAGAACAAGTAAGAAATATTTAAGAATATTCAAAAAGGTAAATATTATTTCACTTGATAATACAACTTAGAAAAATAAAATTAGTGCATTATCTTTATGATGCTTCATAGTTTCAATCAGCTATAAGAAAGATCAAAATTAGTGCATTATCCTTATAGTGCTTCTTAATTTCAGTGAGCTGTAATTAGAAAAAGATCAAAATCGGATCTCTGCTCAATAAAGATGCACAATTTTCCTTTTCCCTATTTGCAAGCACCACTTTCCACAAAGAAAGGGCTATTAATGTAATTTCAAAACTTAACTACATATAACAGGGCTCAATCTATGAAACCAAACATGTGAACAAGATTACTCTTAATCTCATCTTGCCATATGATCACACGTACCAAACACAAGATTACATCCCGGTTAGTTGCGCGTAATCATTAATCTCATTATTAGACACAATTATATAGTCATGAAAACCAAACGCTTCCTTAGGGTTTAAAAATTGGTTAAATTTCTTTTGTATTTTTTAAATTTTGCTCACTTTTTATGCGGTTAACTCAGACTTAACGGTGTTAATTTTTTTTTACATAAAATACCTATTATATCCCTCCTGTTAGGAACTATTGGATCTGTATTATAGAAAATGAACGATTAAGATTGATTCTTAAATATAAAATATATATAATATATAAAAAATATTAAAAATTTAATATTTTATATATACAGATTATATATTTATGTAAACAAAATTAATTTATAAATAATATTGTTCACACAAAATTTCGTATTTTGTAAATACAAATTACAAATTGAGAAATGTATGTGACAAATATTTGAAAAGTATATGATTTAGTGGAAAATAATCCCTAAAAGATTAATCCCCTGATTCTTTTCTCCGAATATTCCAATAACGCGATTCGTGGGCTAAGTAGCTTGATCACGAATCAAACGCCGAAAACTTCGATGAACACCGTGAAGAACGCCGTGAACACCGTGAACTTGACTTGACTTTGACTTAAAGAAAAAATGCCGATTTGCTGGTTTGACACCTTGACTGCAGATCAAATGCCTTATTTTGATGATTTTTGCGAAGAACGCTTTGAACGTCGCTTTAATCACCGTGGATTTGATTTGGAGAAAATGCCAAAACGCGGGGCTAACACCTTGATCGCGGATTGAACGCCTTGATTTGATGACTTTCGCGAAGAACGCCGGGAATTTCGCCTTCGATCTTCACGAATCTTCTTGAGCTTGCCTTGAGAGAATTTCGGGATCTTCTTGGCTTCTCTTACTCTTGAAAACTTCTTGATCTCTTTTTGAGCTCCAAATGACCCCTATTTATAGGCGTCTTTGTAGGGTCTTTGGATGGCTAGCAATTTATTCGATATTTATCTCTTGATTTTTTAAAATTGCTCACCACCCCCTTGATCAAATTAGTCAATTTTTAATTGAATTAACCAAATTACCATTACCTACATTTCAATATTATTTTTTTCCTTTTTTATTTTTTCTTTATTCTTTTTCATTCCCTTTTTACGTTTTTTTTCTTTCCCATTTCCTTCTTCTCTCTCTCTCTCTCTCTCTCTGTCTCTCACGCCTCCTCTCCCTCTCGTCTTTTCACCGCCAGCGAAGATACCATCCCGTCATCTCGTCGCCGCCGGCACTCATCAATAAATGAAACAAAACCCCCTTCTTATCACTTGGACTGGACTGGTAAAAAGTGTTTAATCAGTTTCATAATCTTCTTTTTGCAATCCACAAATCGAATTAGTTTTACACGACAAAACCAATAAGATAATCAAAAGGAAAATATAAACAAACAGAAAAAAACCAACACACACACTCCAAGAAAACGAGGATGAATCAGAAAGAACGTAGCGATTTGAAAATTGTTAGTTGATCAGGTGGGAAAGATAAAATTTCACCATCACCCATCAAATAATTTTCATCACTTTCATCCGAATTAACTCAAAAAAAAAAAAAAACCCACATAGAAAACAAGCACCGGTTTTTTCACGTGCCGCCGCCTTTCCGACCCCCCACCCCCACCATCTACAGAGCAAGCGCTGGTTTATGAGGCACTCTGTTTCACGAGAGAGGGTAGGGAAAGGGTGGTCTGGGAAGGGGGGCGTGTTGAGAGAGATCGAGAGGCGTGGGTGCAAGGCAGTGTGAGTGTGACGGTGCGATTTATAGAAACCCTAATGACTCCCGGCTTAAAATGAGAATGGTAAATTGCATAAACGCCCCCTATACTTTGCTTCAATTGCCAAAATCCCTCACATGTTTTCAAAATATGCAAAATAACAAATAAATAAGTAACGTAGTGATTTGAGATACCCTGCACAGCATCACTTGTCCCGCTCCATCAGTCAAGTTTGACGACGTTAAATTTTCTGTGAATTGTCTGTTATGGCTTTGAAAAACAAAGTGCCCAACTTGATGCTGATGTAATTATCATTAGATCTTATATAATGAGGTTCAAATTGATTCATTTATAAAAAGTTATTTTGATTAATTTACGTATACTCTGTAATTATATATTTGTAATTTTCAATGGTTCTGCCAATAGTTGTCAATACGTCTCGAATATATATATAAATATATATAAATTGTTTGATTATGAAATATATTTATATTTATTAATAAGTCGAACAATGAAGAAGGAGGTCCGGCGACACTTTTCAACTTAAACATGTTAGCTCAGGAAAAGGGATTCAAGATGACAAAGCAGTGCATGTTTGCAAAATCTTTGACAATAGAATGCAGTCTGTTGTTTAAAGGAATGAATTATAAGGTCCTCTTTTTCAAAATAAATAAACAAATAAATTATTCTCTGAATTCGCTCATGTTCATTTATCTCTCTTTCCCTTGTTCTTTCCCCCCTAATTTAGGTATACAGCCAATTCGCTCACTCTTTCTGTGTTTCATAATTGTATATTCACGAATTTACTAAAAAATATGCGAATTTTGTTCTTGCAAATTCTATTCAAAGCCATACGAATTTACAATTTTGAATTTTTAATTTGTGATATTTGTAAAGAATCCGTACTCCTAATTTTCTGCAATTATTTTTTTAGTAATATAGGATGATAGTGATGTCATTGATAAATGATGGAATATTTATGGATGTACACTATTTGAATTATTAATAAAATTACTATTTTTTGTTAAAAAAAATTATTGAGGAAATGGCCGAAAAATTCAAATTTTGAATTCTCCCGTTTCCCACCTATCTCGCCTTGGATAGTCTTTATCGTTGCCACATATTTCTCGCTGTCCTCATTGAACTCTCGTTTACTCGACCCCGAGAAATGGGGGGCTAATGATGTGGGATTCGCCACCTTGAGAGGCAGCATGGAACCCAATTTGACCTTTGTTGGATTAAAGCTCTAGCACTCACTGGCGTCCTCAATCATTTGCTCCTGACCTCGCACGAGGTCACTGGAGGGGGGGGGGGGGGGCTAATGATGTGGGAGTCACCACATTGACAACGTTGATCTCACCTGGAATTAGCGTCCATGGTGGCGCCCTTAGCATTTTCGCCCTTGAACACTTCTCTTGTATCCGTTGTCGGGAGTTTTTACCATCTAAGTGTTTCTCCTTGGGTCCTTAGTCTCAACTACTTCTCCTCGAGCATCCTCTTCACAAGGAGCATAACATCATCCTTCGAAGGTGTCAGTAGGACACATGCAAATATATTCTGATTGCTCAACATAAACGGTAAGAACCATTAATTGTTGAGCTGACATCACCTGACGGGATTGATGAAAGTCAAACCTCCACGTTAGCCCTTGAACCATCAGAAATTCCCACCAAACTTGGTCATATATTTGTCATATATAAGGTGTTGGATATATTTCTGGCAAGGCTCACATTTTTTAGTACCAACCACCGTATTCACGTGGACGTGAACTTGACCCATGAATCGACGTCTTTAATAGTGTTTTGTTTTCAATATTTACCTCTGGAGCTCCCCTTCAATCCTTCACCACTACAAAATATACAGAGGACTTTCAAGTCAAAGTTAATTAACACGTATGCTCTTGCGCTGCTATAATCTCATTTTCCCCACGATTCTTGAATTTTTTTTTTTATAGCTTTATTCACTCTCGAAACTCTTACTAGCTAACTTCATTCGGTGGAATCCAAATTTTGTGTTTGATTTTATTTTTTCCATTGTATAAAAAATTTTGAGCTAAACAAGAAAAAGATAAGTATCACACATGAATAAATGAAAATTAAAAAAGAAATGGCTCGAAACCAACAAATTAACAGAATTCTTTGATTCAAGTTTAATTCAAAATCTATATAAGTCAAGCTTAAAGCCGAACATCAAATGAACCAGCTCATTAACCCATCAGGTAATTTATTGATGAAAATATTTCTTTTTTCTTTTCGATAAAATTGGTCATCAATTGTTGAAACCACAACAGAAAAGTATCCTTGTTTTGAAGACAAAAATACTCCTATCAATTAACAAAATTAATTAACGTTTAATAGCTTTAAAATACTTCTTGTGTATTTTATTTACTTAAGAAATAGGAATTTATAAATTAAAAAAGTTAAGAATAAATTTGTATATGAAAAGTTCATGTTAACAAAGTAAAATAAAACATGTATGTATTATGTGACCGGTGTTTTCTCAAATTTAAAGTATATTATTAAACTACTCAATTTAAAGGGGGAGCAATTAATAATTTTTGAAGAACAGAGAAATATGTGTTACAACTCGCGAGTGCCAGATTGAAACAGACGATTTTTACCCTAACTATTTATATTAGTGTGTAAGCGTTCAGGTGATTAGATTATAATCATGTCTACAAAATTACCTTCGTTCAAAAACTTAATTAATTTTGATATCTTGTGTGCATCTTGTGTTAAAATCTTAGCCTACCCGCATTAAATTTGAATGATCTCAATGCAAATTCTGTTGTGTCGATAATCCTATAGTTAGGGGTGATTACAATTTCTCAAAAAAAATATTTAGAAACACCCCCTTAATCTAATTATAAGAAAGAAGGGAATCAATGTATGGAACATTGGTGGGCCTTCAGAGTATCGGACATATACTCCACCTTTATAAAATCATCAAAAATTCAAATCCTACTAGTATGCATGTGTGAGTGTCCACCTTTGGAATCGCTCGGAATTCAAATTCTAATAATTTGTATGTGTAAGTGGTGTGTGTATATTATTTTTTTTTAAAAAAAAATCAATGAAACAAAATCATCTGTCTCACACATACACGCACAGGCATACATTTGAAATCCACAAATCCAATTAGTTTCACACAACATAATTCTTGAAGAAAATATAAACAAACAAAAAACCAAAACACACACAGAGTTCAACAAAATGAGGATGAATCAGAAAGAACGTAGCGAATCGAAAATCGTTAGTTGATCAGGTGGCAAAGAGAAAATTTCACCATCACCCATCAAATAATTTTCATCATTTTCATCCTTCACATAATGAATTAATTCAAAAAAAAGAAAACATAAAACATAAAAACCACGCCTTGGTTTTTTCACGCACCGGCCTCGTTAACCATCCATCGACGCCCTACCAATCTACAAAACAAGCGCTGGTTGAGAGAGAGAGAGAGAGAGAGGGCTGTTGGCTTTATAAGGATGTGAGGTGTGTAGAAACCCTAATGACTGCCTTAGGAAAAAAAATTGGGAAAATTACCATAATGGATTAGAAAGTTTTAAAATTAATAAAAATGTAATAATTTTTAGTTATTTAACCATATAGAGATACTCGACTAATCAAATTTAGATTGGAAGTAGCTAATCCAACAAGATTCTATTTTGGTGTAATCTTTTATTTATCTTGGTGTAGTTTTTTTTTCTCTAATAATTTATTTAACTATATATATATATTTTTCTTTATCTATGGCAAGCATTTTAAAATTTATATTAGAAATTGTCAAATTTATTTTATTCATATTGTACATATAGTTTTATATCAGAAAGATGAAACGGTAGGGAGCAAGTATTTTTTAGGTAAAGAAAATTGGCATAACAAGAATAAAATGCAATATTAGTCGACGACATAGATGGAGATAGAATAAATAGTTTCCCATATTTTGAAAGATGAATTTTTCATTTACAGAATCTATATTTTCAATAATTATGGCGTAATGTATTTTGCAAGATCCTTGAAAACAAAATAAATGAAACTGAAGAAAAATATTTGATGATTCCCATCAATCTAATTATGGGACCAAAATAAGGGGAAAAAATAGATGAGACTTAAGAATGAATAATAAAAAATGCGCATACCGAAAAAAATATAAACAACATAAACAAAATAAGAATTAAAGTAAAAACTTATAGAATATGGTTATAATCATCATTTATGAAGAAGGTAAAATTAAAATATGACATGAATCTAAAAAAATAAATGATAAAAAGAAGACACATACAAAAAGAAACAAAATAAGATTTAAAAGAAAAAATTTATAGAATATGGTGATAATCATTATATATTTTAAAAGGTAAAATAAAGTATAAAATGAATCTAAAGAAATAAATAACAAAAGGATTGTTAATAAAAATCTCAATTCAACAATTTTATGTAGAAATTACATCTCCACTTTTATCCAATTATATTATACAAAGTATTACATAAAAATATTAAAATAATAAATCAAACATTTAAATTACAACCAAGGAATCCATGTCCATACAATTAACAAAAAACAAAAATAAATCCATGCCCAAATTGTTTGTCTGAAACAAAGAAGAAGAAGAAAAATAAAAAAAGCAAAAGGCAAAAAAATATATATCACGAATAATAAAAGAAAAAAGTAAACAAAAAATTACCGCAAAGAGTTAAAACAAATTTAAAATGAGCACATACTAAAATTTGAGGGAAGCAAACAAAAAGTATTTGAAGGCCTCTCATGGTCGATGCTAATGTGGATTGTGGAGTCTATTGTACTTTTAGAAGGATTTTTTTTTAAGAGATAAATGAAATAGGTAATAATATATTAAAAAAATGTGGTTGAATTGATAAGTTGTAGATGATTCAGTAAATCAACAGGGATAATTAGATAATCAATGAATTTTTTTTTAAATGATTTAGAAAATCGAAAAAAGTCAAAACTAATATTAAACAATCATTAATGTTATTTAATGATTTTAAATTTTAAGATTTCAGAATTTTGTCAAAATTAACTAAATTGTGATCAAAGATCGATATCAAATATATAATAATATAGATATTAAATATACATATATATATACACACATATATATTTAACTTTATCCTTTTATTTAATTTGAACTTTTCAACATATAAAATATATTGATTAACCCCTTGTAAATAGTTTTAAATTTCATTAGTTATTAATTTAATTATTTAATATTTCAAATATATTTAATTATTTAGTATAAAAGTATACGTTTGCTAAAAATTTAATATGTTAAATATATTAAATTTAATACATTTAATCTTATACATTTCTTAGTGGAATTGGACTTTTTTGACCACCGACCTATAATCTTAATTGACCAACACTTTTTGCATGATAGGTTAGCCCTTCTTGAATTGTAACCCCAACATTTTTTTTTTTTTTTGTTTTGTTTTTTGAAACACAATGGTTCGAACTAGTCGAAAAATAGATCGTGTCCAAAGACTTGTGAAATTTTTTTTAAAATACCCTTTTTTGTATTCAAAATTTTCAAAATATTATAGTTTAAATTTTTTTTTTAAAAAATACTCTAAAACGGGATTGGCAACCTCGTCTTTACTGTTCATGTGCCACCTCGGTGCGTGTAAAATATTATTTTATTTGTTCTATATATATATATATTAAATATTTTTTCCAATTGTTGATCGAATTTCCCAACCTCGGTCAAAATTTTAATTTTTTTAATTAATTTAATGGTTGGCGGGGCTCACCAATCCTGACCAACCTATTTTCATTTTTTTAATATTAATTTAATGGTTGTCCGGGATTGGCAAGCCCGACCAACCTTTTATCATTTTTTTTTGTATTTATTTTAATGATTGGCCGCATTCGCCAATCCCGGCCAACCTTTTTGCATTTTTTTTATTTTAATTGCTTGGCCGGGAATGGCCAAGCATATTTCCCTTTTTTTAATATTTTTTTATTTAAAATTTAATAATTGAACATTTATATTTAATATATTAAAAAAAATTAATACTTGAATTTTGAATGGATAACTTACACAACAATAATTGGATAACTTACACAGTAATAAAAATTTATTTTGAATTTTAGTTATTTCTAGAAAACATAATAATTGAAAAAAAAAAGAAAATACTTGACATAAATTAATAAAAAAGGTTGGTACTTATAATTGCTTGAATTTTTATTGTTGTGTACCGGTTTATTGGCCTTGTTGGGCACGGTGCCTTGCGCTTTCCCGAACTTGTGATTGGTCCATCTCATTATGAATGCCAGTGGTAACATCACGGCCGCGTCGTTGATCCTTTAACCGCTCGAGATTGTGGACTAATTTAAAATCAGTTTTTGTTTAGTATGCCTCATCCCAAATAGGCTCGAATCTACCCGCATATGTTTGCTGGTAAGAATCTACACTATAGTACCTCGCAAACAATTGACTGATGTCTATCGAAAATTGCGTTGCCGCTGCTAAGGCATGTGAGCAGGGTATGCCAAATTGTTGTCAAATCCCACAAGAGCAGGTACCCATTGTTAGCTTCACGACAAATCGACGACCAACCCCGTGGCCTGTGTCTCTTGTAAGAATTGATACCGTGCATTCATGGTACATAAAGTTCTCAATAACATGCGATATTATCTTTGTTGGCATTGTAATAGGCATATGCGTGATCAGCCCCTAGTTGGTTATTTCTTTGTTGGTTTTCTCCTGAACATGAACTAGTAAAGCACTACCTTTCACTGACAACGCCCACAAAATGGCAATATCCTCCAACGTCACTGTGGCTTCGCCTATTGAAAAGTGAAATGTATTTGTTTCTGGTTGCCACCTCTCAACCAATGCATTAATAAAATCACGGTCAACCTCAATATAACCACACCTAAAGACTCCATAAAATCCCATCGCGTACAATAACTGCAGCACACTACCGTGAATTGGGTTTTGTTTAATAATATTCCAAAAAGTTACATGTTTCGCCCTAAAATCCAACGGTACAATCACCACGTATGTTGTTATTAATCCGGACCTATACCCATCCTGGTCGTACAATGCATCCAAACTCTCGGGCCCACACAACTGGCGAAGAACGGACATAGCTCTTGAAATAGAGTTAACAAAAATCCACGACTACGATACACATATGGTTTGACGCGGTTATACAAGCTTAGTTATAATTAGATTACAACAACAACTAATGAAAATATTATATTAATTATTAGATTAGTCCAATTATTGCAATTTATATTAATAAATTACTAAATAACAAGTACAATTGGTTGTCAAATTACAGTGATCCCGGCTAAATTTGGCAAATCCGAAATATAAATTTATTGTAACATAAAAAAATCCCAATTAAGTATTTAACATTAAATCCGAAATATAAATTTATTGTAACATGAAAAATTCCTAATTTCATCACTATCCTAGTGAAATATCAATTTGTTTGAACCTATTATTATGAAAATTTCATACTTTAATTTGGTAATTTGAAAACATTGGTATTAATTTTCCAACGACCGCTTTATATTAGCATGTTCTACAAAGTAATCTATCTAATTAATTATGTCAATTACTAAATTTTTTTACAACCGTCTATATATGAATATAAATATCATTAGCATTCAAATTGACTTTTTGTAACAATAATTGTCAAGTTCAATTATCCAACAAACAATTACAAATCAACTATAATAATGAAAATTATCACTATTTGTCTATAAACGATAAATAGTCGAAGTTACAGTAACATACCTCCAAATAAACAATAAGATCGAACACAATACAATAATCACACCTACATAAATTAAGAATGAAAATAATTACAAAATAATAATAAAAAATCATTCACTACATACACATTATTAATTCAAAAAAACTTACACACTTACAAAAACTTACTTCACGATTTATCAACTGCAAAATCAAAAAGTATAAAAAAAAAATTAGAACACTTCACTATTAAATTTGAGCAAATCAACTATTGCATTTAAAAAAAAATTAACACTTACACTACTATACGAAGTGAGGAGAGGTGAGGAAATCAACGGGGTGTGGTGGTATATATAATGAGTCGGTGTAGTGAAGTTTCAAATTTCAAATTTCACATTCCAAGTGTTCTGCAAAGTCTGTACAAATTAATATCTACAAGGACGATTTTGCATGCATGCGGTTGAAGGGCACGTGAATTGATGCAAGACCAAGCTTCCCAATCTCTGCCATTGATTTTTTTCGGAAAAAAAAATAAAGGCTGATAAGCATGCTTCATTTTGGCCTTTTAGTCAGACAAGCATGCATTTTAAAAAAAAAAATCTGACAAGCATGGATTTTGAAAAGACGAACCAATGAAATTTAAAATAAAAAAAATTGAAAAAGGTTGGCCGGGATTGGTGAGCCCGACCAACCTATTAAAATAATAAAAAAAATGCAAAAAGGTTGGCCGGGATTGGCGAACTCGGCCAACCATTAAAATAAATACAAAATAAAAAATGATAAAAGGTTGGTCGGGCTCGCCAATCTCGGCCAACCATTAAATTAATATAAAAAAAATGAAAATAGGCTGGTCGGGATTGGCGAGCCCGGCCAACCATTAAATTAATTAAAAAAAATGAAAATGTTGACCAGGGTTGGGAAACCCGGTCAACAATTAAAAAAAATATTTAATATGTATATATATATATAACGGATAAAATAATATTTTACGTGCACCGAGGTGGCAGATGAATAGGAAAGATGAGGTTGCCAATCCCATTTTAGGGTATTTTCAAAAAAAAAAATTTAAACTAGGGTATTTTGAAAATTTTGAGTACAAAAAAGGATATTTTAAAAAAAATTCAAGACTTTTTGTACCCCAAATAAGTCAATCTTCTATGTACAACTTTAGCTATATGAATACTAATTTTTTTCTTTCTATGTGCAACTCCCTTGTACTTTTTTTATTCCCTTGGAATTGATTTCAAAACAAATAAATCCATTTTTATATGTGTACTCTTTATATAAATTACAATAATACAATTTATTTTCATCAATAATTAATTGAATCTACTTAATCTTATTGATCAAAGCTTGGTCAACAACAATTTCTAACATTTTCTCCATTGTGCAAAACTAGGCCAACACTTGTTCTGAGGTCGGTTTAATTTTTGAATTCATTCAGCTTTCTAAACAGAGAGAAGACCAATCAGATATTTGACCATTCAAGGTCTATGATTTCATAAACATTAAAAAGGAAAAAAGGCCAAAAAGATATATGCTTTCACATGTAATACTATATAAAAAGTTTGCCTACCAAATTAGTTGCATAAGCATTGCATTACTTCAATAGTTAAAATCACAGTTTTCTTAGGCACTTAACCAAAATTATATGGTTAAAAAATAAAAAAAAGGAACATATGATTTTATGTGATCTGGCCCGTGCCACCGTCCCAGAATGCGAGTTTTTCGAGCCTTCACTTATTTATCCAAGGTGTCCAATACCAAGTTTTCATGGTCGGCCACTCAGGATTGCGAGCCTGTTAAACGTGGGAGTTGCATTCAAATTTATAAAGTGTATTTTGAAATTGGATTATAAACAACTTATTCTAAACTGATATCCAATTGATATGTTCTTAAGTTCTTTGACCCAATCTCATAAGCAAGTCGATATTTCCTTAATAAATCCCTTTAGGGGTGTTCCAATCACCCTTCGTTTAGTATGCGTCTCAGTGTGACACAATGTAGGACCTATTGTCAGGTATCAACACTCTAGAAGTGACTCCTATACATGTAGCATTTTGTCGTGCGGGTTTAAGAGGTAGCTTCCATGTATGTACGTAGCACTTTCATATATTCCGGTTGGCAAACGGGTCTGATACCATTTGTCACGTCTCGGCTTGAGAGTCCTAAGAATTATATTCGAACCCATTGAGTACACCTTGAAATTGAGTTATGAAGTAGGGCCATTTCAGAATTCACTTACTGCTACTCCCATATTCATTAGGTTCGCGAGCCCGATGGGTGACATTATTAGTAGATTCAAAATTTTATTCAATTATCAAGTTCTTGACTTTTATTTGGAGGATTTTAATTTTTCATTTTTCATTTTTCATTTTTCTTTTGTTCTTA
Source organism: Petrea volubilis (assembly GCA_026212405.1). NCBI lineage: Eukaryota > Viridiplantae > Streptophyta > Magnoliopsida > Lamiales > Verbenaceae > Petrea > Petrea volubilis. The sequence continues at coordinate 14,740,100 of CM047885.1, read as the reverse complement.
TTTTTTTAATTTTTTTTATTTTAATCGTGATTAGTTCATGTTAGGTTGTATTTCTTGAGTTGTTGTTCCTCCCTAAATAATGAAGATATACAATACAGGATTTTTTTTCTTAATCATAAAATATAAGTCGAATTGTTCGCTTATTTAAGTAATACAGTTGATGATTTGATATATAAACTCAACCTCTCTTCTCACTATTGATTTCGAAAGAGGTAATAAAACTGAATAATTACTAAACGCTAACTATTAAATATTTGACTTCAATAAATTATTTATATCATGATATTATTGGTCGTGTGATGCAAATGAGTTGACTGTGTTTAATCTTCACCGACCCATTTATTTTGCGTGTGATCAAAATAAAATGTTATGCCACTATGGGAAAAATATTGGAGCAAATTTTTTCGTATAAAAAGGTGCTCTATGAGTCAAGTCAATCATCACTTATTGCGCATTTGATTTCTCATGTTTGGGCACATCAATGTGATAGTTATGACTAGGGCCTATTCCATGCCGCGAATTTTTTTTCATGGATTTTGTCGAAATTGGTTGATCATCTCACATAAGCCGACCAACAACTATTGTACGATTCTATTTCTTTTTTCCTTCCCCGCCCCCCCCCCCCCCCCCCACCAAAAACGTATCTTAAGGACGGTCTTATCCATTTTAAGAAATTATATAAATATTCTAAAAATCGGACCAAATGTAAAATCAATAATTTTACTGACTACTTATTCAATCGGTTCAATCAGTTTAATCGTCGATTCAATTGGATAAGATGTCATAATATATAACAAATAACAAATATATTTAATAAATACAATGTTATTAATATTAACAAAAAAATTAAAAAAATTATAATTAATATAGAAAAATAACAAATATATAAGTTCACCAATTTTTAGTCATTCTTTTTTCTTAACTCTTGAAAAAATATAGTTTCAAAATTAGTTAAGTATTAATATATTATCAATTACTAATCATTAATATATAGAATATACCATACACACACACACACACAAGCACATTGCATGCCACACTCACACACACACATTCTGTTATATATGTTGGATAACAATATAACAGAATATCTAAAAATCGATATTCTTGTGGGTGGATTTATTCGATAATATAAATATAATACAATAACAGTTTTACAGTAAAACACTATAGCCAAAAGCAAACTAAACAATGCCGTAAACAAATAAATAAATAAGAAAGTACAGATGATTTATCAGTATTTATTTGAAAAGGTACGACTGAATCACCGGGTTGAGCCGGTTTGCCTTAAAGAAATATTTGCCCCACTGACCGGTGCGATGGGCCAGCGATACTCCTTCCAGGATAAGACAGTTCAGAGGTCCGTTCTAAGCTACACTGCTACGTTGAACCTCACTTCGAAAGCTAAACAACTTTAGAGGTTGTGTATGCTCCTCAAAACATACACTCGAAAGCGAAAAACTGTATACTCTCTTAAGACTGTAGTTTCTTAAAATAGTATACTTGCTATTCCTACTTGTTTCGTTTTTGTTTGTCTTTCTATGTGTTTTACAGGGAATTAGAAGGCAGCTTTATATAGGGGGAGGAGACAGCTAGCATTAAATTCTGGCACATTAATGCAACGTTGAAACCGTCTGAATGCCAACGGACACGCAATGTACCTGAACTCAAAAACAGACAACATTTGAAAACGTATTGTTTTTAACCAGGTAACGTGTCTGGCGGTTTCAAACCGCGTTAATTAAATATAGTAACGAAATTCAAAATTCAGAATTTTGAATAAAACCGTTACACCAAGGGCAATTCAGTAAAAATTAAGCCCGAGATCGAAACAATTCGCCCAAACGCCCGCGCCCGAGCGTGGTCCGTGGCTCGTGGCAGGAGCCGGGTCGGGTTTGCCCATATGCGGTACTTAGTTATTTAGTTTACACTATAACAATAATTAACCACATAAATACTAACATTGTCAAGGCTAATATATCCGATGTGGGATATTTTACACAGCTGCATTTACACATGGATAATATTTTCATTGGGCTTTATCTATGGATTACCATTCAAAATGGTTCAATCCTAGATTACTTCTTGAAAGCATCATCTTATCAAGCTCATTTCCAACAATATATATATATATATATATACGCATACGGTCACAATGTTTTAAACAAGCAAGCACTATCACACACACATATATATGTACATACAATATTATATATATACGCACACACACACACACACACATATAAACAATTAAATGAGCAATATGCCATATATGTAAGAAGTCACAAATAAAAACAAACAAAAAAAGAAAATTGTCGGTTCACAATAGTCCAACCAGTTATTAGTTAGTTTCTCACTAGTTGCCACTAGTTCAATTAACCATTGATTTTAGGGAGTAACTCGAATCAAATTGACTACCAATTACCAATCAAACTGGTTCCACTAGTAGGTTTTGTCTGATTTTCAAAACATTCAATACCTCACAACAATGCAGTTTTCACATCATTTATATTTTTGTTTAGTAGACAAAAACAAAGAAATAATACAAATATTCAAGGTACTATATAATCAAAACAAGTTCATATTTCTGCAAATTGAACTCCTGAGGTCACAAGGCCTCGTACTCACCATTGAGCCAAAGAATTCTTGACAACACTAATGTATTATTGACTATAAATTTAGTGGAAATTCTTTTATACATTTAGTTTGAGTTTTATATATGCAACAAGCAGTTCTATAATAACTACCAAAAAAAAATTAATTTTAGTGATAAAATATAAAAGTGTGACGAAATAAAAATTGTCACCAATAGTTATATTAAATATCAATACATTTTATTTTGTCATTAATTAAATTTACATAGTGAAAATAATTTTTAGCTTGTAACAATAACACTCAACAATGACAATAATTAATACTTTAATTTTCATCATTAATAATTAGTGACACCCTGATAGTGATAATTTGGTAATAAAAACAATCACTATTTTTTTGTGAATCGATGAGTCACTAATTATTATTAGTGACAAATTAGACACTATGTTGCCACTGAGGTGGGATACAAGCGTAACTCCTCAATGTCATAGGTTACCTTTCTATCTTCCTCCACCACCCCCAAAGCGATCGGTATCCTTTTCTTTCTTGCTTTCTCATTGCCTTGAATTGTCGTAAAACAGCTTTCTATCCGATTTAGTAGGTGGGATGAAGTGGTATGAAGCGTTAGTGAATATAGCAAGTGTGCCGAGGATGCGGCTTAGGTGTAGTAGGTTTGGATGCCTAACATGAAAGAGCCATCTTGGATAGCGGCACTATACCCTAGTATCTCTCTAGGTTTCAATCTATATAAAATGTAGTAGTTAGCATGGGCAAGTATGTGTGCCGCTTTCTTCCAACAGAGCTGCTATTCTCGTCTGGCATAGAAGTCTCTCGCTCAGGCAAATGAATGAATTTCTGGTACCGGTAGGTATTGGACAAGCTCTCAGAGAATAATCTATTTCTTTTTTATATTTCTATTTTATGACAATATAATTTTAGTATCACTAAATGTATATAATTAGTAATAATTTTTTCTTTATCACTTGTTGTATTGTTATTAATTTTTTGTTTGTTGTGTGTGCCATTTTTTTAAGTATTTTTTTAAAAAATAAAAATATCAAATATGACATAATTTAGATTGTTGGATTCATGTGTAGCACCAAATACCGACTTGTATAAAAATTATTCTTCCAAGACCTAAATTTTCTAGCCATGGGAGTGAAATTTTTACGAGCAAATTCATTAATCTTTAGTAACGTTTTAGTCTAATTTAGTGAATTTATTAAGTATTATGTATATATTTTTGGGGTGAAGTGTATTTAATTCTATTTCAAAGTGCATGGACATTTTAATCAATTTTTTAATATAATAGTAAAAAGTGAAGTCCCTATAATAATTTTAGGAGTGCTAATATCAACTCCGATATTATTTATTTTTTTCTAAAATAGTAGTATCTCATGCCTAGACACATGATTAGGACTAGTTAAATTATATTATTATTTTTTAATTATGTACACGTATTAAGTGTGCTAATATTATTAATTTTTATTATCATTTAAAAAAAAAGCCGATCATTTTTTTCTTTTTCAACTAAAATTTCAAAAATATGAGAAAATTTTATTTGGTCAAAATTAACCAAATTATAATCAAATATATACAAGTATATGTTCTATTTGGTTAAAATTAACTAAATTACAGTCAAAGACAATTGTCAAAATATATATAAAAGTATAGAAATGGTGTTATATGACATTTTGACCCCACATTAAAATTTTAAAAATCTATAATTGAGCATTATTGATAATTCAAAATAATAGGTATATTAAGTTTTGATTCCAATAATTGATAATTTTGGAGATTATAAAAATAAAAAATTAAAGTTAAGTTAAATGAAATGCCTCAAGAAAAACAAACCTACTATTCCTATCACTTCAATCAAACAAGGAAAAGCAAAAGAAAGAAAATAATCAAATATGACAATACACAATATTAAAAGCAAAAGGCAAAAGAAAATGAAAAGGGTATTATAGTATATATCGAAATGAAGACTAAAATCTGACTTAATGGTTGCAAATTGTGATTGGCTTAATCTGGCCCCAGACAAATTTATGTCCACACCAAATCAGTCCCCACGACTTCGGTGTGCACATTGGGTATGTGATGGTGATTATATATGAAGTCGCCCACCGCAACATCCTTGGACAGAGGACCCATCTTCATTTTGAGGATCTCGTGTGATTTTATCTTCATAAATACTCTCTGCCCATTGCTCCAAGGGGGAGGCTCTGAGGAGAGGGAGTGTTATTTGAAGGAAAAAAAGGGTCTCTTTAGTTGGAATTTTTCTGGGCTGTCATGGCTTGTAGACTTGCACACTCAAGCTTCCTTTTCTTGGTATGTTACCCTCTCTGTGGTTCTATCTGTTTCACACACATACAATCAATTGATAAATTGGTGGTTTGTAATGTTTTCCATTGAATTTGCTCTGTTTGTGTGGTGTTTCTTGAATTTTACTTGCACATTCAAGGAACCCTCTTTGTCAGTGTATCTGTTTCACACACACGCGCGCATGGTGAAAAGAGTTGATAAATTGGTGGTTTGTAATGTTTTTCATTGAATTTGTTATGTTAATGTGCTGTTTCTTGAATTTTACTTGCACATTCGAGGTATTGTTTTCTTGGTATGGAACCCTCTTACTCTTTTCTATCTGTTTCACAAACACACTCACTATAGAGTTGATAATTGCTTGTTTGACATGTTTCTCGTGGAATTTGTTACGTTAATGTGCTGCTTCTCGGATTTTATAGGGACCCCAGAAAAGGCCAACTGAGGGCAACAGAATTTTCCCCCAGAGTTCTACTTCATCCGGTATATATGTTGTTATTTTTCTGACTTTGTTGGTTTCAAACTTTCAATTATGAAATGTGGCTTGAGGGTCTAAAATTACTTTGTGGGCGGGGTTTGTTTGGTGCATTAAGTTTGAATTCACACATGTTTTGCACAAATTTTTTTCTTCTGCTGATGCAGAAGCCACCGTTTTGACCTTCATTAAACACTTAGATAAGCCATAGGTTAACCTACAGAATGCCAAAAAAAGCTTTCATATATATATATATATATATATATATATAAGGAAAATGTTTGTTGATATCCAAAGTGAGTAATGGCTCACAATGAATTGATGTTCATAAGTGGTCAAGCATACCTTTTGGACAGGTACAGGTGACAGAGATGATACTTGTTTATAAGGTTAATTGAAATTCATTCTGTTTCCAGTGATTGCATTGAAGGGGTGGGGTAATTTTATTTGGGATGCAAAATTGAATTTTTACAAAGATGTAAAGGGCATTTGTAATATTTGGGAGTGGAATTGTGAATTTTAAGAAAATATCTATTTTGCTCTGTAGACTTGGAGGAAAGTTACTAGTTACTACCCTACCAGCAAATCCCCTTAGAATTTGTAATTGCAGTCATAAGTTGCCACATGCACATCTGAGTTTCATTTGCAATGAAATAAAGAATATGGAAAGCAATTCGATTTATCTTTTTGAGTAATAAACTTGAAAAAATCTGTCCTAAATAATTGCATGGCTAAGGTCACTTGTTTACGAATTCTTATTATAAACTATAATAAACAGGTGCCTATATTCTGAAGTGGGAAAGTCTACCGCAGAGAAGAAGCAAACAGAAACAATGTCTTATATCTTTCAGAGAGCGCAAAATTGTCAAAGCCGTGGCCGTCACTGTAGCACCCTCTCCACCAGACAATGCAGAACACAGGCAACAATTATGTCAGGAATATGGTTTTAGGCAGATTGGGGAACCCCTTCCAGATAACGTAACATTGAGAGATATAGTTGATACTCTGCCAAGAAAGGTAACTTCTTGTAAACATTTATATGAAATTATACATCATAATGTGCTGTAGCCATTACAGAGTTATCCTAATATTTTTTATTCTTCAATATTTATGTGAAAGGTGTTTGAGATCAATGACGTAAAAGCTTGGAAGTCTGTGCTGATATCTGTGACATCATATGCTTTGGGGATCTTCATGATTGCGAAAGCACCATGGTATCTACTTCCTCTAGCTTGGGCCTGGACTGGAACTGCAATTACCGGGGTTAGTTCAACATTTTCAATCTTCTGTACACTTCATAATTTTCATCTGGTTAGTCCTCAGATCGGGGAATTTGGAAAGGAGAAATGATATGAAGATTACTATCTTTAGAATAACAGCATCCCTCCTACTCCTAGTTTCCTAGTATCATGCAAGATTTTTATTTTATCTGGCCCTTTATTTGATGTATATTTGGCCAATTTTTTGAGGTCTCAGTTGTTTCCCCTATTGTGAAGTTCTTTATTATAGGACATGATTGTGCACACAAATCATTCTCGCGGAACAAACTGGTGGAAGACATTGTTGGAACTTTGGCCTTACTGCCACTGATCTACCCCTATGAGTCATGGCGTTTCAAGCACGACAAGCATCATGCAAAGACAAATATGTTAGTATCATCTTTCTTGAAACTTTTTCTTTACTCCAGAACAGTCTTATTACCATTTGTTTTACATGTAGTCCTTGCTGTAATATATATTTATATGGGTGCCACTGTCTTACTGAAAGTACTTAGGAGTTGGCACCAAAGACCTCATCTTTCCTTATATACTAACATTATACTTAATAAGTATCTTAAATGTTAATTCTGCTAAACTGGAGGATAAAATTGCATTCATACAGCTTCGTTTTGTCTACTATGCATATTCATGCATTTATGTTTGAGATTTTCTCCGCATACATCCCTTCTAGGCTCTAGCATTATTTAATAGAAGATTATAATCATGTTTTATTGCTCGACCATGTAAATCCATCCATGTGTATATGTACATAGTTTTCAGTATGTCCCGAAAAAGTCGGATTTCGTAATTAAAGAGTTTACCATCTTAAATTAATATATTTGAGAAGAATTTAGTTTAGATTAGTATGAAACAATCAACCAGATAAACGATTTACACATATTTTTTGTATTAGTTCTTCCTTATCTAAATCTATTTGTACATAACAAAGGTAATACATATTAGAAGTTGGGCCTCTCTTAACTTTCTCACTTTTATTGCAGGTTGGAAGAGGACACAGCCTGGCACCCTGTTAAGAGAGATGAATTTGACTCATCTCCAGTGCTGCGGAAAGCAATTATATATGGATATGGGCCATTTAGACCGTTGATGTCTATAGCCCACTGGTAATTCTCCATATTTAAGAGATATATGTTATTAGCATGAGGAAAATTGTAGTCAAAACCAGTTCGGCCACAGTCAACCAATCATATGACAAGTGTTCTTGCACGTTCCATGTGATTGGTCACTCTCCTTGGAATATACACCGGTTACATGGCAATTGTAATCCACTCACCACGTGATTAATGTTGGTTTGGTCGAATCCGGTCTGGGCTAGAAATTTTGTCAGCATGACTCTGTTTCACTGAATTCCACTAAGACATTTTTTGAAATATTTTACAGGCTAATATGGCACTTTGATTTAAAAAAGTTCAGACCTAACGAGGTTAACAGAGTGAAGATAAGCTTGGCTGCTGTGTTTGCTTTCATGGCAATCGGATGGCCATTGATTATCTATAAAACTGGGATCATGGGATGGATCAAGTTCTGGTTGATGCCATGGTTGGGTTATCATTTCTGGGTACACCTCTCTGTCTCTCTCGATTTTCCACATGGTCTATTCAATTTATTGCTAGGACTGTTTTCTTTCTTTCTTTCTTTCTTTGTGTCTTTTTGATAATTGTTGCTAGATTAAGGTTCGATTGTCATGAAAAATAATGAAATTGTTTCATTATTGAATGCTGCTGAAACCAAACGACATAGGATGTAAAATTGACCTAGTCACAAGTTATTGGTTTAACTATTGTATCAATTGTCGTCAAATTATGTTAAAATTCGACATCATAATGTTGTTATCTATGCAGATGAGTACTTTCACAATGGTCCACCACACAGCACCTCATATACCCTTTAAATCCTCGGATGAGTGGAGTGCAGCTCAGGCCCAACTCAACGGCACAGTTCACTGCGATTACCCTCGTTGGTAGTATTTTTGCCTTTCCTCACAGTTTAAATTCCAAAGAAATATTGTTTATCAAATGGGATATCATTAATTCAAGAAAATGGATGCTGTGTTTATTTGCATATTCATTTCATATACGAGGCACGGGGTGTAAATACGTAAAACAATTTCTAGAATAAGGTGCCAAGCTGTGAGAAGTGATCCGTGTAGTTTATTACTAAAAATAAAAAATCATGATCTAGCAATATAGAGTGAATAACAAGAATGAACGAACGAACTTTTCCTCCTGCAGATATTGAATTCTACTTTTGCTTGACAGGGTAGAAATTCTTTGCCATGATATCAACGTGCACATTCCTCATCATATCTCCCCCAGAATACCAAGCTACAACTTGCGCACAGCTCATAAATCTCTCCAAGAAAACTGGGGAAAGGTAGATTCATTATGTATATATATTTTTTGAGCAATAGTTATCATGCCCTCCCTTCACCTATATATAGTTATACAAATATCTCGTCATGGTCACAATTACGCATCTCTCTCGTAAAACTTATTTCCTACAACTTATTTCCAACTTTCAATTGTCCGCCCTTCTGTTGAATACTACACATAACCAGTGATGTTATAATCAAATTTGAGTAAGCTTTTCAAATTATTCTTGCATGTATGATGATGTTATCCAAATTCCAAAATATATTTTGTTTTAATTTTGATTAAATTTCGACGATCAAAAGGGGGTAGTGATAATTTTGGAACTAAGAGAAGAACTTTGAGTAATCACACTGTTACAAGGGAGATCAGTGTAATTGACCCTTTTCAGTATATAAATATATACATATATATATATATCATGACACTAAAAGGAAGAAAGAAAAAAGGTTTTAACTTGCAAAAATTAGAAGAAAATAAATATTATTATAGTCTGAATTTTGATTTATTTAGACCTAACATTTCTTTTTTTCATCAACTTTTTGTTCCAATGCCTCAACAGTACATGAATGAGGCTACATGGAACTGGCGTTTGATGAAGACGATCTTGACCGTCTGCCATGTTTACAACAAGGAGCAAAACTACGTTGCCTTTGACAAGATTGCCCCAGAAGAATCGCAACCGATCAAATTCCTCAAAAAAGTAATGCCCAATTATGCTTGAACCACTGTTGTTGCCTGAAGGGGTCTACAACCATTTTTCGTTCAACTCTCCACTACTTTTGGGACATTTTACCAGTCAAGTAGGGTTTGGTAGTATAGCAATATCTGTCATGTCTCTCATGTTTGAATAATTCTTTAACTTAAATTTCTTATAGAGGAAAGTTCATTGAAGGTGGACTGAGTACCTTTCATCATTTGCAAGTCTATTTTTCTAGAGGGGCAGTTACAAAAAGCCCTCTGAAGTTTGCCGAAATTACAAAGAAACCCCCTATTTGTTGAAATTACAATTACCCCCAACACTAGTCTCTTTGTCATTAGAGCAACCAACAGCGGGTGCTATTTATAAGGTGGAAGTAAACTTGAAGGGTGGTAATTGTAATTTCAATAGATAGAGAGATTTTTTTTGTAATTGGTAATTGCATTTTGGGTAATTATCGCTTTTCGAAAGGGTATTATGGTCGTTTAAGAGCTGCGACAAACCCGTGTTTGAAGGTTAATTTTTCGTTAAAGCGACAAAATTATGATAATATTCTAGATGGTTGACCATGACTTGTTTTTGCATAGCATACATTATTATATTATACAATAATATCTGATAGTATATTAACATACCATTGTCATTCAAATAATCATTCTTAACTGGGCGTGGACTTGGTATTAGCCAATAATGTGTGCATTAAGTAGCTCAATCGTTATTATAATATTGATGCATTAATTAAACCTTGGTTTCAGCTATTAGTTATCTCATTTGTTGTGCAAATTGCCGGCCAGAGTCAATTATGTACAACCTATGTGCAATTATTATTATTTTTTTTGTGTTTTGTGGGGCTAAGTTAAGTTGGGATTTGCTCCCACTATATGTGTTTGAAATTTAAATTGAGTGGGAATATTATTATTATAGTATTGGGGGTTTGGGGGGGGGGGGGGGGGGTGTCAATGTGATAAAATGAGTTTGAGGGGGGGCCATAGGGAAAAGGGTTCAAATTTCGTAATGACTCAGCAGCTGAAAAGCAAAACACCAGAATTTATCGATGTGAGTGTCATCATACTTAGAAAATAAAGAAGAGGATCCCTAGATTTAAGATGACCAATTGCTTCGGTGGGAGGATGGGGAAAAAGTTGTTGGAATGGAAAATGGAATCAAAATATTTTTCCTCCTCTCTCTTTCGGAAAATTCTAGTCCAAACTTGATTCAGTCAAATCAGTATTATTTATGAGGCGAGTTTTTTACATTAATCGTGTGATTAGTGTATAATTTAGGCTAAAATTTATATCGTATACACTGATTCAGCCAAATTGGATATGGACTAAAATTTCCCCTCATTTCGATAGTGAAATTCAATTAGATCTAATAAAATTTATCAAAAAATTTGAGTAACCTCATCTATATATAGGTCATGGAGCTGACAGGGAGTAAACAAAGTTTTATTGAACCCCCAATCTCGATCTACCACTGGTTTGATGTCGTGGTCTTTCCACTCATCTAAGTCAGCACCATAACCCAATTTTTCTTATGGAAAAAACTTTCCAAGTCAATAGGTTAAGCTATGATGGGTTCGTCGGGAAAGTTTATTAAAATTTGAATATTGGCACAATTCAACTATGTATAAAATAGACTTAAATTATAGATAAGATATTTATTAGGGTATTTACAAATACTTACAATAGAGAGCGTTGTAGATAGTACAATTCGTCCAAAATAGCATATCAAAGCTTTTGTTAAACCTTTTTTATTTTACTGTGTTGATGATGCATTTGTAGATAGTAACAAAAGAGGGCGGCATTGTAGATAGTATAATCCATACGACATTGCAGATGAAATCTTCAATTTCATTTTTTGTATTCCGCTATTTGAATATATGACACGTGTATAAGTAAAACGAAAACAAGTACCATATCTCTAATTTGATTAGAAAGAAAAGTGGAACGGGAGATTTGGCACCGGAAAATGGTGGTGGGTTATGAATTTTAGGGTGTTTGGATGGTGGGAATTTTAAAAGCTGGCTCCACTATTTTCCACTCACTATTTCCTTTTCCTTCTCTCCATAATCCAACCAAGACCTCAGAATTCCTTTAGACAGCAGAATAAAGCACAAATCACCAAAAACCTTTAACTGCTACACAATCTACCAGCCAAGTGAGCAATTCTAACTGCTCACATGCATTAGGCATCTTTTAGGGCTACCCTTAGGAATCTAGTATTCCCAAAAAAAGCAGTTAAAATTGCGCACCACATCCAAGTACATACAAGGATAAGAATCATCTTTAGAAAAAGTTAAAGGTCGAATAAAGAACATTGTTTTTGATTTTAGGGTTTTGCTAAAACAGACAATTGGTAATGACCCTTTTTTCTTGGGCCCCAAACTTAGATATCAAGTACTGTCTCATCTAAACAAAAACAATTCTCCATATGTATCTACTAAAAGCAAAAACAATGACATAACAATGTTTGTTAGGCAATCAGTTTTCTATCATTCTCAAGCTCTATACAACACTCAACAACACTCATAGATGAACACTCATTGTCTTCTGTAACCTAAAAAACTAATTCAACTTCACTTGCATGCTCTACAATCTAACCTTTTGGTTAACCTGTCAAGAATCACATAATTGGAGAGGGAGGAGTCTCCCATATGTCAAACACATTCTCTTCGCTATGCAAGGCGAAAAGCCGATCACCCCCGATAGAAAAATCACAAATCGAACCACCACAACCGTTCCTTAGCCGGGACGACAGAACCCAATCTGGACCACAAAAAACCGATATACTATCATTCATGGACGAAAACAATTGCTCCCGGTGGTACGCCAGCTTCGGGCAACATGGCTCATCGGGCATTTTTCCATTCATCAACCGGCTCCTTGAGCTCCATCGGATGGACCCCAACTGAACGCCTCAAGTCCATAAATCCTAAGTCCTCATACTCATTCACCACGCACACCGAACTCGTCTCCTCCATGGCTATCGCATCCCTAACCCTACGCTCGTCCGTTGTGCGGGCCCCGACATCCGACCACGACCAAACCATGCGTTTATCCCTAAAATCCAACAGACTAATGTAACAGTTATCTTTTCTAGGGAACAAAGTTGCAACCAACAAACAATTTGTGCCGTCTAGCCATTGTAGCTTATCGGCCTCACCGAGCGACCAACCGGGCGGTTCATAGAAAAAATCAATCTGTTGTCCAGTCACTTGGTCCCACACACCAATGCCATACTCATTGCTCCTCCCTTTACAACTAGAGAACAACTTGTAATCCGAATCGAAGCTCAATGCCCCGCCGGTGAAGCTCTTCACTTGATTGTCATGCCTCACATGAAACTTATACCTCAATTCTCCGGTTGACACACTGAACAACCCCATTCCTCCCTCATCTCGGCCTAGCCGTTCACAAGCACTGATCACAATGCTCTCCGAATCGACCCATATCGCATCGTTCACCCTCTGGTAATCAAGATTGATCGGAGGGTGCTCGTTCATCATCCAATCATACACGTGCACCATACTCCCGTGAGCCACACAGCACCCGCCATCTGGGCCCGCCCGTATGGCGGTCCCATCGCCTGGGGCCCAGCCATGTACTGACCGGGCCAACCGGAGCATGTTTCCATCGAATGGGCCCCACTTGGCGGCTCGGACATGGTCCAATAGGCCGTAAAACAGGGCCTCTCTGTAAAGGAGTTTTTCAGGGATGTTTGGGGGGACATAAAGCTCCCCTGTTCTGAGGAGGTCGAGGAGGACGGCAAAGCAATCTGGGTTTCGATCAATGAAGTGTTCGCTTGGGGTGGAGGGATTGGATTGGGGGTCCCAATTTTTATCAAACATGGCTCCAAACAGGGTGTTACGGCCGGCGTTTGCAAGCGTGGTGGCTGTGGTCTCGAAGACTCGGCCGCCAACATTGAACCTCACCCTATCTTTCTGAACTCCCATCACTCAAATGGAATGGCCCAAAGATGATTCTTGTAGAAACAGAGGATTCTTGATGAAAAAAGGCAATCTTTTGCAAAAACCCCTCAATATAAGAAGAGAAATCAAGATTTTGAAGAGGGGAATTGCTTTTATATATATATATATATATATATATATATATATCAAACGGAAAAATCAAAAAACAGAGCAAGATTGATAGCAAGAATAATATATATATATATATATATATGAAGAGAAATTCAAATTAACACAGATAATTTGAACTAAAAGAGTCGGGAAAACTGTATATAGGGAAAAGATTGACAGAAGATCACACCGTACTACCGTAGTGAAGATAAACACAAACAAAGCGATAAGATTTGAAGTCAACAAGAAACATTTATAACCCTCGATTCATAACGGAGAAAAAAACACCAAACATTATGAAAAATCAAACGAATTTTCATTACATAACTGAGGGGCAAAAAACAGAAAAAAAAAAAGGAAAAAACAGGGGCTACGGACCAGATACAGGACCAAGAACGAATCAGAAACTGAAGAATCTTGAAAATCTGTGGAATATTTGATGAATATTTGAAATAAATGGAGATTTTGAGATACGGGTTTTTGAGAATTTTGGTGAAGTTTTGGAGAGAATGAGAAATTGGGAGGGGGGTTGGGTTTTGAAATTTGACTCTGTTTTTTTCTATTTTTGATGTTCCAAAAAATTATAGTCGTCTGAACGTAACTAATCTTGAAACCTTTTTATAAATATCATATTGGTCTGGACATGGACCCCACTCCTCGCACTAGTTAATTTCTTTAATCTTCAGCCGTCGATAGATCAAGAATTGAATCAACAGTGTAGGACCTCATAAAAGGGTGAAGTAAAAAGACTTTAAAGTGGTTTGAATTGAAAATCTTGGGCATATGGTTTTTTAAGTCTACTGAAGTCATGAAACTCATCTTCGTATTTATTTCCATGAAGAGGGAATGGGGTTTGAAATTCATTGAGTTTTCCCACTTTGAAAATGATGTACGTCATTAATGTTCTTTTGTCACATTATTATTGTATATAATTATAATAAAAGCTAGAGTTGATATCGTATTCTGGCCCTCCGCATAAGTTAAATGAGAGAGTTATTTGTTCAATTTCAAGGTACATTCTATATATTTAAGGTCAATTCTCGCATCCAATAAGCTCGTGAGCCCGATTTGTGACAGTTAATGTCACTTGTGATTTTTAAAGTTCAACATTAAGAATCCCTTTAATACTTAAAATTCAAATCTTCACATTTTAGGTCCATTTAGATGGATTTAAAAAACGAAATTGTTTCTCAAGCGGTGCTTTGTTTAGTAGAGTTTTTTTAGGTCAAATAATTTTGTATTTGAATATAGTAATAACAGTGCTTCAAAAATACTTTTATTTGAAAATACCTTAAGCAGCTTTTAAAAAAGTCTTTTTTAGCTTTTTTTGGAGTTAAATTTATAGAACCCCCTGTGTTATTTCTAATTATGATAAAAAAATCCCATGTTAAAAAAATTCATTTAAAGCCCCTCATATTTCTAAAAATTAACACACTGCCCCTTGGGTCCTTTTTTAAGGATTTTACTAGAAATTTTCAATTTTACCCCGTGTTAAATGACTCAAGAATAACAATATTTTGTCATTTTAGAGGAGTTAAATTTATAGAACCCCTTGCGTTATTTCTAATTATCATAAAAAATCATGTGCTAAAAAAAATTTGTTTTAAACCCCTCATGATATACATAATAATATTGTATGTTTAAGAGTATTATATGATTTTTTTAAAATGTCAAAAACTCTGAGTTAAATCATAATTTCAATACATATATTACTACAAGACCAATAAGATTGTACATTGAAACAAAAAAACCTACTTGATTTTATGTATCGTGTCTTGAAAATTGTATTGCCTACACAAAAATTAATTCTGATGTAGGGTTTTCGTTGATAATTATTTAAAATATAGGGGGTTATTATATTAACTATTATTTTAAACTAAGGTTAAAATGGTAAATTCGTGGGCATAAAACACTAGCATACATGCACAATTGGCCCGTGTAATACACACTATCGATTGAGGATTTTGTTGATAGTTTTCATATAATACGAGGTCTTCTATATTAATTTTTATTTCACAGAATTTTTCGATTTAATTAGAGATAACATAGTGATATCTCATGATAAAAACCCTTCTTTTTTTTTTTTGCTTCTACTTTTTAAAAAGTCATCTCAAATGGGTTCTTCGTTTTTATATTATAAATTAGTAATAATTTTACTTATTTATAATATAGAGAACCAAAATATGATGATTTAAATTTTGTAGACCATCAGAAACATTAACCCGAAAAACTATCTTGCATGAAAAAAATATGTCGTGTTAGAAATCTTTTAAAACGTACTTAACTAATATTTTTTTGTTTACAACAAACATAATATGATAAACCGAAGACCAGTCTTATTTGATTATTTTAGTTAAGTCTGATGCATAATTTTTCGAAAATATCATCATTAATTTTCGGTAAGAACATGAAACAGTGGCCATTATCTAGCATATATCATCATTGTTTCTTGTTAATACTAACAACTTAAATTTTCTTTTTCTTTTATTTTTTTTATTTTTTTCCTTTTTGATTATTAACAAGTTGATTTTGATTACAAGGGGTCAATCTCAAGTTGACAAATGGCTATCAAAGTCATGCATCTGATGCCATATCACATCTCCACTTCGTCAAATATGGATGCTAATTACTATTTAGTCTGTCTAATTACTTAAAAAACATATTTGGTAAATCCAAATGCTTATTGGAGTATTATACTAATGACATATACTGGACCAGTACTGTGAACTTGAACTTTGTCTACAAGTTGCCATTAATTTGGAGCTTGGAAAAATCAACCACATATTTCTCCCATTTTCATTCACGAGAGATGAGAGCGCGAGAAGAGAGAGAGAATGAGAGAGAGAGAGGGGGGGGGGGGGGGGGGGGGAGATGAAGAGATGATGATATTCATATAATATTTGCAAGGACTCAGACTTATGGTTAGAGGTTTACTGTTGAGTGAGAACAAACAAGGTGTAATGATATTACTTGCACTTCATGAAATCATCATATTACTAACCAAAGACTTAGAAATAAAGTCATCAACAAGTGACCTCATCATGCTAAATAAACCCAAGGAAGTGGCCCTCATTAGTCTATTACTGAACATCCTATGACATTATCTGCCCTAATGACACTAATTTTTGTTTTATTACTAATAACACTAATTAGGTGAAAAATAACCCCCTTTTGTCCTCAAGTCTCTACTTCATTTGATGTTGCTTCAACTCAACAACTCACCTTTGGAATTTCCTCATAATTATATCGCAAGGCTCTAGTAGCATCTTGTAACTCTAGGCCCTAACTTTGCTTCAAATGACCAAACTTTGGATCTATAATTAATTCCTTTGAAAAAAAATAAAAAAATGTATATGTTTAAACTCATTTCAGGTGTTTGGATTTTTTAATTAGAAACAAAAATATCTATATCTTATCTATATTTTTTCTTTCTTTTTTTTTTTTTTGCCTATAATCTTATATGACCCTCGTGTTGCGAATTTTTCGCAACGTACACGGATCGCTCAAGTAATAAAGTATGAATCAAGTATCGTTCCCTCGAGGAAAAAGCTACCAAGCACTAACTTAGAAATTCTCCATTGTTTAAGCTTCAAAATTGGTTGAGATATGATGAAGCAAAGCACAAACAAACTAATAAATTGAAGAAATCAATAAAAACAAGCTAGGGCTTAGGCATCGTCGATTGAATCCCCATTATAATCAATTAAATCCCCATTGATTTTCATTAATACACCTTTCCACGATCCAACTTACTAAAAAATTCGTAATCTCCTTTGTAAAGTGAAACAAACGTAGCAATGATGTTATGTGGCTACTTTCGTGATCACATACGGATCCTTTAGCCCAATGCACACAAGAGTTGTATTAGTTAAAAAGCCCTCGTTAATTAATCTAACTGATCGCACAAGAGCACGATTATTTCTAACTTATGCATTCATTCTGTCTATAACATAATAATCAAAGTTTATACACACTCTTTCATACTCGAATATAAAATCTCAAATCTTGTAAAGATTGGCTAGAAATTTACAAGTAATAAAAAGCTTGAATTATAATAGGAAGTATGTAAAATCAAAATCAAAGGGGTTCAACGAAAATTACAAGGGTTCATCATCAATGACTAACCTAGAACCCTATATATTTAGCTAGACATAGTAAAAAAAACAAAAATTAGAATAAAACTAAAAGAAAACATAAAGGCAAACTCGGCTTGAGACAATAACCAAGACCCTTGAATTGTCATGTTTCTTGAGCTTTCGTTCTTGAACTCGATCCCTTGAAATTAGCCAAAAGTTTCTGGAAAATCGTGCTAAGGAGGCCTTAAATAGGTGTAGGGCAAGCAGAAGTCCGAATCCTAGAAGGAAACAAGTTTCCTTGTACATGCATGCCTATGGGAACGGCTTCAGTATATCTAGACGGCTAAAGTCGTCCAATCTTCATAGATTTACCCTTTATGTACATCCCGGGATTGCCCATTGCCGTCCTATTTTGCATGTTTCTTGCCTTCACTGTAAACTTTGGGACGGTTCCGCGCTATAGGATGGGTAAAGCCGTCCCAATGTGCACTCTTTGGCGGCACTATGCTCGGCGGGACAACTTTGCTCATGAAGACGGCTAAAGTCGTCCCGTAGTCCAATAAGGCAATTTTTTGCGATTCTTTTGAACGCTCCTTTCCTTGTTTGTTGTGTTTCCAAAATAGACATGAGATTGCCCTAAAAATTTCGGCAAAATAGGAACAATTCAATATATTTGAAAAAAGTTTAGCAACACCATTTTATTGACGACCTATTCCGACAATTTGACTTCAAATTCTCATTAAGGCCCCAAATTTTCACCTTTTAAATATAAAAAAAAATGTGCATATTTTAAGCTTAGCACCTCGATTATACTAATGATGATAGTGAAAAAATGAGGCATAATTAGATTGCAGTTAAATTGTGAATATTTAATAAGTAATAAAAAAGTAAGTGGTATAAAGCGAATATACCACGAGATAATAAATATCATAAAGAATAAAATATGGAATATAACACGAGATAAATAAATATCATTAGAATAAAATATGGAATTAAAATGACATATTAAAGATCTAAAATGTTTAGCGCAAACTATACCATATTATTTCATTCAATGTGTAATAATTCAACATTATGGGAAAAAAAAAAATTTATTGTCAATAAGTATTATAAAAAGTCATACAATAATTTGATATTCATGACACAACACCACATATGTACATAAAGCTGTAAATTCCAATATTGCCCTCAAAATAAAGATAATATCCTCTCTTTTTTTGGGTACAATAATATCCCTTCTGAATATGATGATTTGTGAAATAGAGAAAGAAAAACCAGAAAATCAAAATAGCACTTATAAAAATATATATATGCATATAAGTGGAAACCCTTCATACCTTTTCTTCTTAATTGACTTCGCCCCGTAGAATTGACATCGCGCTCGCGCGCACAACACAAATATATACACACTGACTCCACGTATAATGCACGGTCATGACACAATGATATAACACATTTTGAAGTTCTAGACTTGATACATGTCCGACCCAAGATAATAATATATATAATAATATTTTCATACTGTATGAACATACTCAATTTCATCTTATGTGATATTTGTACTCCATAAAATTGTTTTATGAGTATGTTTGATTTGATGTTGGATTTTTTATGAGCCGTAGGCTTGAAATTCGGTTGAATTTCAAATTCTATAATATAATCTATAACAATCTCACATGAGGAGTGAATTTCGTGAATTTCAAGTAAGAGAACTTTTATTTCAAAACAATCACACTTAAAATGTGGGATCCACTAATTTAAGGAATTTAACATCTTATACTTCTAATATAATATCAAGCATGTCCTACGTCTTAATATAAAAGATATACACGCGTGTGCAGTAATTGATATCATATTTACAAAAACATGATTGTTTCAAATTCTTTTATTGTTGTTTTAAAGTTCCCCAATCTTGACTAATTCATCCGAAACACTTAAAAAAGTTTATATGAAACGCGTATTTGACCTCACATGATATTAAAAAAAGGGTGCAAAATTATACCATATTTTGTTGTTTACATTTATCACTGTTTGGTGTGAAACCCTTACCGTAGGAGCAGGTGCAAATTCTACCTAATTCATCCCCTAGCACAAGAAATTCTTACATGCACCAAATCTGCACCTCACAGATATATTGAATTGAAAGAATCACATTTTGCCACAGCTTCAGTATATAAAATATATACATATTACATATGTATGTATATGATATACCACAATTTTTTGAACATTAAGTGCATAGATAGAGTCATAGAGCCAAGTCAGCTCATATAAGAATGTTTTACCTGACACAGGAAATTCTCATATGCGCCCGATTTGCACCTTAAATATGCACAAAAAAATCAGATTTTGGTCAAATCTTCAATATATATATATTATATATATATATGATATGACACAATTATTAAGTAACATAGATAGAGCCACGTCAGCCTCACATAAAATTTTTTTACCCAACACAGAACATTCTCATGTGCACCTAATTTGCACAGTTGCACCTCATCCAGGCACTAAGGCTAGTGTTTGGAACAGAATTTTGTTGAGGAAAAGTAGGAGAAAAAATCAAATGATCAAAATGAATGCATAAAGTACTATCATTGAAGCAAAGAAAACTTTTCCTTCCTATTTCCTTACCAAAATTGAAGAACCAACGGAGGGTAAAAGAATTAAATTTTGCCACATCTTCAATTATATGTGTATATGTCATATATAATATCTATGTATATATATATATTTAGGTACCTATATAAAGCCAAACGCCGGCTTCATACAAGAACTTTTTACCCAGCGCTTAAGACACACTGTTCTAATAACTAAGTCCGTAAACAGATAATTGCAGGACAACGAGCCACTCCACACAAAGTTCTGTATCAAATAAATTATAGAAATTGTTCATATCCCTGTATCAAAAGAGAAAATAGGTAAAAAAAAAAAGAAAATAATTGTTCATGTTACAATAAAGGCACCAGATATGCACAAGTCTTAATGGTTTTCCTTCCCCACACAGAACGAAATACAACAAACGTTACAGACCAGATATGCTCCATAAAACATTGTTCAACACGCGAAATCACTCGAATTATTCGAGCAAGGTCCATTATCTGTATTCCTGGAAATTCACATGGCCCGTTTCTCGCGCGTGCTCCATTGCTTCCTGCAGCATCATATGTGAATATATATCAAACTTCAGAATCTCAAGAAATTAAACATCGCACAAATATGTGTGTGTGTGTGTGTGTGTGTTTTGGGAGGCATGAAACCTTCTGTCCCACGACTCCAATTTGGCATACACCGCAGCGCAAAGTGAAGTTGGCTGTATCGGTATAACTCCTCTTCCTAAAATTTAAATAAAAGACCATTAAAACGAGTCACGTATGACAGGAAATGATCAATATTATATTTTCAAACTGACTATTTTACCTTTGAATGTCTGGAGTAAGAGAGATATATTACGAAAAAATTCTTTAAAAAGAGTACAAACAAGATTTTTTTTATAGAGAATATAATACGATTTCTAACATTTTACCTCTGCTGCTCTTTCACGAGATTTAGGGGCGAGTGCCTCAATGGGCCCCACAGTGCGGTCCTTCCGTACCGGAATATTGTCTGATCAAACTCCTCAGGAGCTCCTTCAGAAGGCGACATCTATAAAAATGTAGGCATCATATGGTGCACTAAAATACTCAAAATAAGCAATAACACCACCCTCTCCATACAATGACACAAATATCCGCTCTCGGTCTCAAAATTAAAACCACCCCCATAACTTATTGTTGATTATTACACATTCAAAATGATGTCATAACTCAAAATTTAGTAAAACTTTTCAAATTGTAGGGATGATATAATCCCATTTTCTCAATAACTTTTTCTCAGTTTTGATTAATTTTGATGATCAAAAAGGGTATTTGTAATTTTGAAACCAAGAATGAAAGTTTGTGTGATTACACACATGGAAATCAGTGCAATTAACCCTAATATAATTCAAAAAAGTTTAGATTCCTAAGACCAGATTCAATTATGCAATGATTTTACGTTTGAGGACTACCTGGATCATGCTTTCCATGTATTGAGGAAAAAATAACCAAAGTAAACTTAAGTCAGACTGCATCAGCTATTCAAGAGGAGCCAAATGACTCATGCGTACAAATATTTTCAAATGGCATATGCAGCTAATATTAACTAACAAATAAAAGAACCCTCTACTTAATCAAATAGAGATAATTATAACTTGCACACCTATGGCACAGGTGCATGTGAATGAATGTATTTAATAGAAAAAGACAATGGTGGCTATCTAAATGCATAAGCAGGTTTATCTTTTTCAGCGAACAACCCTCTTCTCAATCATTTCAAGATAACTCAAAACAGGCACACCACATGCAGGTGCACGCACACACATACACACACAGAGGCCACAGCCATAGATAAAGATGTTAATAGACAAAAACATACAGCCAAAGCATCATAATGGAGCCCATCATAGATCAGCATCACTCTTTCATCGAACTTCTTTACCTGTAGATACAGTCCCGAAGAATGTATAGTCAAATGATAGCAAGTTTCCAACCACAATACTACCAAAAGAACAAACCTAAAACAGAAATTTAGTACTAGCCTGCCCATACAAATCACATCTTGTGGTTTGTATATCATAAGCTGCAATCTCACGTCCATAATAATCTGCCAATATTGCAAGCTCAATGGCACCTTAAGATAGAAAACAAAGAAGAGATCAGCCCTTTTGATTAGCGTACAAGCTTCAATAGTATCAATGTTCTGTACTGCAACAAATAACTATCGTGGAGATATAATTCATGAAAAAGGAAGAATGTTTACATTCAAGAGGCTCTAGATAAATAGGATTGTTGACTACTTTAATTAACACTAGAACAACAACGGCCACCAGAAGAATACAGAAAGATTGTAAATAGATCAAAACTAGTTAGATACCAACGCAGAAAAAGCAGAAATATTTTAGTTAAACTTTTATAAACATAAAACAGGTAATACCATAAGTACAGAGTTCAGTTTTGAGGACATTAAGGCACAAGAACATGACAAAAAGACATTTAATAATGACTGGGCAACTTGGTACATAATTAGGGTTCTTAATATCATATTTTGGATCTCCATCACGATTTTTAGCCGCATTTGACTGCTTCAAAGATACGAAAACTATAGGTTAACCCCACATTTCTTCTTTCACAAGTGCAAAATAAGGTTAGTATAAAAAGAATTAACACTCGAGAGAAATTTCTGTGCAAATACGTAACAGGGTCATACGGTCATGATAACATTTAAGCCAGTAAAATGTAGGTTAGGTTAAAACCAAAATTGGTTCACATTCTATTCAGTAGTGCTCTGAACATTAAAAGATACATCAATGGCCGCCTTAGTGATTGAGTATTACCCCAGATAACAGAAACAGTAATAAAGTTGATTATGAAATACAGAAACCAAGAAAAGGACTTCAATCAGAAAAAAGAAACTTTTTATCATTTCCACACATGATGCACCAAACAATAAAACCTCTAAAGTAGTTAGTTTCAATGGTCAGGACAAAACACAGAAAAGGTGAAAGTTAATGCTGACCTCCCCACTTTTCCGGGTTAGAATCCATGCACAGTACTCTTCATTAGTCTTTCCAAGGAATGCTTCAGAATACTTCTCTGGATCACTAACCACTGTTGCTGCTATAACCTTCACAGTTCAAAACCGCAAAATGTCACATGACATATGGGAATAAAGTAATAAGCTTAACGGAAATAAGATTTAACCATTTTATATTCAATGACTATACATAATGTGCGTAAACTCATCAAGGACATAAACAAACTTAACTAGAGTAGAGACAGCATAATATTCCAATAGAATAATATGAGCTATCACACACTATCACTGACTTACCAAATTAAACGTCTTTAGATTATTCTTTCATTATAGAATAATGGTAATAATAATCCAAGAAAGCAAGGTTATTTCTTGCTTATTTGTGAGTATTTTTCTTAATTATGGTGTCCATCCTAAAATGAATGCGCTTATGTCCTTATTGGGTGGTGTACAAATATTGCATTTCATAAAGTGAACTTTTTATTATTTTTTTCAAAAGATCCACTCGCTGAAAGTCAAGGTATGATACCACTAATTCCAACTACTAGAATAAAGATACTTAAAAATTTCACAGCTTACTCTCGTCTAAAAATTGGCACCAATTCAACGAGGTGACCTTGAACTAGAACAAAGGTTTAGAACAAAAGATAACGATTAAAGTAAGTATTTATACATATTAAATTTACAACCCCATTTATCACGTGACTTTAAATCCAGGTACTGGTTTTCAGTATCCAAACTATCAGAAGTCATGCCAACACAATGAATAACATCTGGCATGCCATAGCAAATATATTTGCCAAAACATTAACATAATCCAATTCATAACCTGTCTCAGTTCAGAAGCCTTGTTTTTGTCGTGATCCATGACATAACTGCAAATAGAATTCAGTTACTCAGTTACCGGATACAAGTGCACATGTTCATAATCAAACTGAAATAAATCACACACGACCAAACAACAAAATCCATAACTTTCCATATTTTATGCAACTTAGATGCATTAGGATTCAAAAACTTACCCGACCGCATTGAAGAGGCAACTGTTATCAGAAGGAATAACCCTCCTAACTACAACACCTTCCATTTTGAACCTGAAACCAACAAACACCATGTTTAATTCTCATCCAAATTCCAGGTAGGAGACATATAAGTCATAAAAATCCAACACCAATAAACAAGTTCACCGTGAAAAGGAACTAACAACCTACATTTACAAAGAACAAATTGTTGGCTCCAAGATGATACAAGCTAAATAAGCAAACTTAGCACCCCTCAAAACTGAATACACACACACACAGCTATAATACATACATACATACATATATATATATATATATAGATATTGGTTTACCAAAGAAGCACAACAGCATGGTAATCACAAGCAATCAAAAAGCCACTTTTTATTCATTCAGAAACCATTAATCCAATAAAGTCATACGGATGAACGATAACCAAACAAAAACAATTAAAACTACAAGAATCTAGAATTAGCCTCTACTTCACCAAGAACGGTACAAAACAACAATCTTTATCCAATCAACACCGACTAGTGATTGAAAAAAGCGGATTAATTGGGCACCTAAAATAATTTGCAGAACTAAAACGAGAGGCGATTTCTAGATCTGGGCTATACCCCCACAAAATGTTCTTGCGTGAACACTGAAAAGCAAAACTAAGGGCATCTGCAGGTAACGCTGAATTTATAAGGAATCACTGTAGCCATCACCATAATCAGCCTTTTTAAACAGCTTTGAATTTGCAATAAATGAAAGGGGAAAAAAAGCTTCTATAATCTGTTGCAAATTTAAATTAAAACAAGAAAATTTGAATGGGTTGTGTAGCTCTATAGATTTCTTGTATGGATATGCAGTTGGTTGAGGTTCTCAGCATCCATCAAATCTTTAACCGGGTCGGGTTTGTTTGCTTGCGGGTCCGAATAAAGGTAATGAAAAAGATGCTGCCTTTTTTTGTATTTTTCTTGTAATTTGTGAGATATTTTTGACTTTTTGTTGTTTATTTGAATTCGGCCGATACAAAGCGCATCTATTTCGGCCAACAAAATTTTGATAAAATAAATTTATAAAATTAAGATATAATAAATTTCTGTTTCGTTGAAATAATTTTCTCAAAAGTTATGCGTGGATTTAAAATTTCGAGGTGGATTTTGATTTGGCTAAGACCAATTTTTTTTTTTTTCGGTTGTATCATAATTTATTTATAGTATAAATTAAATTATTTCATCTTATCTTAAACTATATTATTTATAAATCAAACAACTCTTTTTAAATAAACAAAAAAATTACTTTTAAATAAATAATAAACTATCATTAAGCAAAAATAAAAATCCACACATACATCGAATAATATAATTTGTTGAAGAGTTTGTCAGATACTTTAAGACTTTTCGCGAACATTCAGACACAAGAGATTATGGATCTGTTTGAATGGGATTAAAAAATAAAAATGCTTCTAGAGTCTTTTTTCTGTAGTACAGCTTCATATTAGTAAAGTATTTTAAAAGGTGATTTTATTTAAATTATTTTAAAAGGCTTATAGGTGGTTTTTTTGACTTCTGAAATATATAAATAAATAAATAAAAACTCAACCGAACATAATTCTTTTTCACTAAAATACTTTTTTTCAAAAAATAAAAAAGCTTATCCAAACGAGCTCTATAAGAAGACTTGAGCCGATGTCGAATAATCTGACACATGTTCTGGCATATCTACAGATTTAGGTGATCAACTAGTGTATCAAATTGTAAATGATTTTTCATCATCTTTATATTATCCATAGACGGCCCAGGCATCTTTAGTTGAACCACATTAAATTTTGTTAGAAAAACAATTGACTATAATATCACAAAGCCAATATTTACATGGACAGATTTATTCGATAATATAAGTACAATGCAATAACAATTTTATAAAAAAACACTACACCAAAAGCAATTAAACATTTCCGTAAACAAATAATAAACAGGAAAGTTCCGTAGACTTATCAGTATTTATTTGTAATGCAACGACGACTGAATCATCGGGTTGAGCCGGTTAGCCTTAAAAAAATATTCACCCCACTAACCGATGCAATGGGATTGCGATACTCCTTCTAGGATAAGACATTCCAGAGTTCCATTTCAAGCCACACTTCTACTTTGAACCTCACTTCGAAAACTAATCAACTCAAGTGTTTCGTATGCACGTAAAACACACACACTCAAAGAACGGAATGATATTCTAAACTCATTCGATCAAAGGTGCGCACAGAGAAAACTATTTGTTCCTCGCACTGATCACTTTCAGAGAACAATCTGATCACTCGTATTTTCTCATGTCGTGTGTGTTTTCTATAGAGAATAGGAGCAGCTATTTATAGGAAAATATATAGGATATTAATACCGAAAATTAATTTTGAAAACGTAAGTGTTGTAACCGCTTGTAACGTTTCAAATAATTAAATTTGAATTTGTAACCGCAAGTAACATTCGTCAGTTGCTCATCAATCAATATCTCACATTAAATACTTTGTAACCATTAACCGTTTCAAATTAATGTTGTGCATTGATATTCTGTAACAGTTGAAATCAAGTTTGAATTTAAAATTCAAACTTTATTTCAGGACTAGTTTAGTAAAAGATAAGACTGAGATTATGACAATTCACCCCAATTCCCGCGGTTGCGTATGGGACTACCCAAATGCGATACTTAGTTGTTTAGTTTACACTACAATAATAATTGACCACATAAATGCTCAATTTGTCAAGGTTAAATATCTCACGTGGGATTTTACACTTATTCTTTAACACATAAATAATATTTAACTAGGCTTTATCTATAAATTTACACCAAAAATAATTTCATCCTATATTAATCCTTATAAGTATTGTCACAAGCCATTTCCAACAAATTTTATATATGTCCTTTTCTCATTTGTATCCTGATTGTATGTGTGACTATTACGTGCAATGTTCTTCACAATTTATAAGTTGACGTGTAGTTTTCATCACATGTTTGTTGGATTAGATAGGTCACAGTCTCATTGGTGTTAAAATATTATCCATGCCTTAATCAGCATGTGAGGATTCCAGATGAAACTCAGACATGTCCTTATCACTTAATTTGGGGTGGATTTCACAATCACAAGTGTGTAATAGATGTTAGGGTTTGCTTCTAAAACCTGAACCTAGATCTATACTTTTTATCATCCATTACACACTTACCTGATGCCTATTTACATATGAACATATATATATATATGAAAATTCTGTATATTAAATATTATACTTGAACAGATAGAATATAACATATTTATTTATTACTAAATAGAACATAAATTTTTTGTGTTCCAAAGAGAAAAAGAATGAAATCCTGGACAAAATCCGGGCGTTGCATTGCGAAAAAATGCCACCGCAAGAGAGCCAAGTGCCACACGCACAGCTTAAAAGGTCGAATATTTTATAAATGCATGTTTTGATTGATTAACACAAGGTGCCACACAGCGAGCTTGAAAGGTTGAATCTGTTATCGATGCATGTTTCTGATTGATTAACATAGAGAAAATCTTTCTGACGTAGTCAACATCATCCAGAAAATATAATTAATTGCTTTATAAGTAAATGACACGATCCAGGCAGCCAAACAAGGAGACAGATTATTTAACAGAATCTTTGAAACCATCTGTTAGCATCTACACTACAATACCCTCAGAATGGAAGCTTCATGGCTTGTACAGTATGTATAGCCTCCCCCTCCCAGCCTCTGCTCAAAATGAGGCCAAAAGCAAGAAAAAGAATATAAAATAAAAATGAAGAAAATGGGCAAACAAGGGGGAAAGATTACAAAACTCCCGTATCTTGAAGTGTTGTAACAACACCTCAAGAACAAACTCACACGGAACATGGGCTAATGTCTCAACATGTTCCAATGCTCCATCATATCCTAAATGGTTGGTTTCCTAAGCTCGATCTGTCCATCTTAGCTTTCTTTCTTTTTGAAATTTTCATGGCTATTTCTTGGAATAAATTTGGCCCACCGAAGCTTATCTTGGAGTCCCTTATCTTCTTCCTCTTTCCTCTGTCGTACTCCTCATCCCTGTAAATGAGAACATATTAAAATCAATGCTGATGTGAAGACATGAACTTACCTTACAAAAGGATGATGTAAAGACTAAAACTAACCCATTTGATCCAAATAACTAAAACTGATAACAAGTGTCTCATGCACCAACCTAAGTAGCATCAAAATGCAAGACTATATGTTCTATTTTCTAATATTATAAACCAGGGGGTCGATATCACATCTCGGGTAGTGAGATAAGTTAAAATTTCCTTTAAGGATAATGTGAATACAACAATTACAGAAAAAGCCAGGAGAAGGTCCTCCCTTTGACCCAACCAGCATTAATCCTCAAGGGCAAATTCATCCACAAATTTTTGTAACACTAGAGAATGAATCTCAAAATATTTCTTTTATTTGATCAGCAAATGGCCTATCAAGTTATATTCTTTCTATAGGCGATAGAACTAGACATTTACTGCAATCAAATGTGACATATGATCTCAGACCCATAATCTTTCTTTTCCGTAAGGATATCTATCAGTAATTATAGAGAAAACACTCACCATTCATCCCCAATGTAACCAATTTGGGCAGCCCCTGATGCTTTTGTTTCAGATTTTTCTGAAAGTGAAACATCAATTTCATCCCAGCGAGCAACTGCAGTCAAGCATATAAAGAAAAATGACCAATCGTGGATAAAGTATTAGCAGGTTGGTGAATAAACTATCACTTGAAATATTCTTTACCAGTTGTCTCTTCTAGGCCTCTGGTAAGCATGCACATCACATCAGCCTGCCTCGATTCCCTTCGGCAATCTTCATAATTACCAGGTCCTTGAGCAGCAGACGGCATTGCTTGTGGTTGCTTTTCAGCTGAGAGTGTGGTGCCATCAAGAGCAACTCTCTTTCTAAATTCATTGTTGATAACATCACTTGATATACCACCTTTGGCACCAATGGCTTGGGTGCTTAAATTCTTAGTTTTACTATCTGAGCCAGGTTTTGCTTTCTTTTTCTGAGAGTGAGCACAATGGTCAGTGGGTACAGGTAATGATTTGTCAGACACAGGTTGCCCAATATGTGATGGAAGGTCATTCCCACCCAACAAATTCTCCATCTTGGGAGACTTCTTTTGCAAAGAATGGTGCTTGCTTCTCTTATGCTTTTTGTATCGCATGCAAAGGCCCACACCAATATAATGTTAGAGCTGAGAGACATAGTGGCAACCTGATACTTGAATAGTTTCCTTTTTACTTTCAGTTCAGGCCTTTTCTTCTTAGTTATCACACGTGATAAGTGCTCTTTGGTGGCTGGTAGGTCTGATGATGACATGTTCAGTTCTTCAATCCTCGAATCAACAGTCTCCCTAGAGAAGCCTCCAACCTTGAAAAGGCCACAGTTCAGTCAACTAACAAACAACTGATCATACATGAGTATATTTTCATGCAAGGGGATGTGATAGGTACCTGGCCCTCTCCAATGCTGTTTTGTTGTGAGCGTTTCACCTGGTTAACTTTATTTGATGCTTCAGCGATTGTTCCCATGGGCATGATCTTGCCCTTGCTCTGAATTAATGACGGCAAGCATGGATCAGTGATGCCTACCGTATACAGAGAAACAGAAAAAAAAAAGGGGACTTGTAGAAGGCCAGTGGGAAAAGGCCACTGTTGAATGCCCGTCTCATCTAAAAGATTTACGCTGTTAGAGAGGAGAGATCAAATATTTATTATTTCAAACATGCCCCCAGTGCGGATGGACTTCTTTTTGTATCACACCTTGCATGTGAAATTCTTTTTTCATAAATGGGTGCCAGTCAGATTCAAACACAGCACCTCTTGTTTGGCCCATAGGTGTTAAAGGCAAAATGCTAGAGGCATGTTTTTAAGGCGAGAGGTAAGGCAGGCGACCAAAAGTTGAACAAGGCAACACAATTAAAACATATATAAAATATATATATATATATATAATGCTTATAAATAGTAAACATATATACCCTTAAATGGGTCTTTTCCAGTTTTGGTGTTCTTTCATCTCTCTAAATGTACACTTCCAATAAGGACTTTTCTAGTAGAACTTGAGGTGTTTATCATGTTATGCTAGACACACAAAAAAGGAAGAAAAATATAGAAACAGAAAATGAATTAAGAATTAACTGCCAGAGAAATTAAATAAAAACTGGATAATAGAATAGATGAAATTAAATCAAAAATAAATAAATAAATTAGAAGAGAAATACCCACACGAACCTGAATAAATATACGAGATTACGTAGAAATACAGAACCAAAACAGCCTAAGAGAAAAGAAAAAGAAGAAAAATAAAAATAGTAAAGACATTATTGCTGCGGGCCGGGTGCAAAGGTGGCTGGGTTGGAGGCTTTTGCTGGATTCTACTGTACGTGAAAGCCCTAATATTCTATTTTAGGGTTCTTTTAAGACGTTTTTTTATTAATATTTTTTTCCTCCTAAAAACAAGCCACTCACGCCTCATTCGCTTTTCTCCCGCCTCACTTCTCCTCCAGGCGACCAAAGGCAAGCGCCTCTCGCCTCTCCTCACCTTTTGAATCTCACCTGGCATGGACAAGTTCATGCAAAGTTCAGGCAAGCCAAGGTCGCCTTGGGCGCCTCAGCTGACTGAGGCGCTCACCTTTGAAAACCTATGGTTTGGCTTGGCTTGACACCATTTTGAATGATAGTCTTATCTAAAAGCTTAAATAGTTTAGAGTCATAAAATATTTATTATTTCCGATAGCCACATTGTAACACAACACACAGGCCAATTACCATTTCGGAATTTGTTTTGCATGTGTCTCCAGATGATCTGCGGACACTGCTGTGGTGGCTGTTCAGATGATTCACTAGGATTTTGCTTGCCACTGTCCTTCCGGCAGGCAGATGGCATAGACAAATATCACTTGATTCTTTCTTTTGAAGTGAATCTTGATTGTCTGAACAACTGGAACCGTTCTTGCAGGGAACATTTTTTGCAGCATCACCTGAAGCAAGTGTATCACCAGAGCCTTCACCAGTTGAACATGGCTTTTCTTTATGGCCCACGGAATTAATATGCATAGTAGAATAGTCCTTCAGAGGATCCTTGTTTGGTGGCCACATAGATGAAGGCCCAGAACAGGCGTCCCTCTTAAGGCCCAGATTGTCAACAGCCAATGAGACATTTACATCCTGAGAAGGTAACTTTTGGAAGGAGTCTCCTTTGGTTCAGTGGCAACCAGTGCATCTCTCTCAGATAAAGCTGAAGATAAAGAACCTTCCAACTTCTTCTCAATTGAGCCATTCTCATTTTTTTCCTTTCAACTCCAGGTTGAATTTTGAGTATACTCCATTACCAATAGCATTCATGACCACGCTTTCTTTCTGGACATCGACGGGTTTCTTCGTAGAACAGTTTTCTCCTATCTCTAACATAAACAACATATAAGCCTTCTGTTCCAGTACTTTCCTCTCATTAACTTGGAAAACCTGTTAAATTTCATAGTAAGGGTACACATAATCAAACAATTCAATCCCAAAAGTAGAACCAAAATGACTTTCCAGAACCAGATTTTCAAATGACCACTAGGAAGACATTATGAATTATAATTCCAACCGGAGTAGCATATAAGCAAAAATTATTATTTGGTTGCATCATTTAAGGACCTTAATGATTTGCAACCATTATTTCCACATACCTGATTGTCATCAAGGGCATACCACATGCCACTTGATGTGCGAACAAAGCAGTAGTAATGACCAGAATGAGTACTCCAACCACATGAACAAGGACGCCATAGAGAGTGTAATTCAGATCTCCATCCTGCAATATAGTACAGGAAAGAGAGATATCAGGGCCAAAATAAGCAACAATGCAGTTATCAAGCATGGATATCAAGGGGGAACAGAGGCAGGTCTTTATTAATGGCGACCAAAAATATTAATTTAAATGAATAATAGATCGTTTGAGCAAAAGCAAATGAAGAGAGAATAGAATATGAATATTCAATTGACGCCTCTATTGTGAACATAGCAGAAAAAGGAGGAAGAAGAGGACAAACAAATATATCAAACTCACACCTGGATACTGGAACATAACCCAAAACAGGAGAATGGGAAGGATAAGAATCAGGAGCAGCAGCAGAAGACGAATAACACAAATATTTCAAACTGGATCCACTACAACTCCACATAATTCAAGTACAAGGGAAGAAAATCACAAGTAAAACTTACATATGAACCAGTTACAAAAGGCTTCAAGTCCAAGGTAGGTCCAAAAGTAACTTTCTTGTCAATTTTTTGCCCAGGTGCATGTGAACCAAATCGCTTTAGGTGAACAGTAAGTACATGAGGCGCCTTGTGAATTGTTAGCTGCTTGAGAGCCCTGACTTTCTGTTTGCATTGTTGACACTGATATTGCTTGGCACCTCCATCTAACTGCTCTTTGGCCGTAAATGAGCAAGTGCCTTGAGCAATGATTCTGCTTTCACTATTTCTAGACTTAAATCCAAGAATGGGTCAAATTTGTTGGAGCAAAAGGAACATTGCATGCATTTCACCTAGATAATGACAAAAAGTCATAAGCACAATGAATAGAAAAGTTCAGTTTTCATATGAAAAGGAAAGATCACATGGAAAGGATAAGGCGTAATACAAAACACATGAATAAGTTACATAAAAACCTCATCCCAGTATCTATGCTACTCCTTGTAGAGATACCCCCGAAGAGACTTAATCCTATCCACCAAAGAGAGGCAAGGCATGTGACTTTCAGACAAATGAAACTAATAGTCAAGTAAATGTCCTAAAGATGCGTGCAGTCCTGTCAACCCAGACATACCAAGTCGTAACAAAAACAGCTGATTTCCATAACTATAGCCTTATCTCTTCCTCAGATCCCCACAAACCATTCAAGAAAGCCTCACTAACCAAAGATGGGATCTCTACACTATTTTACTCAAAAAAATCTCTCCCAGATTGATAAGGAAAAACCAAAGACCCTTGACTATAACCAGGAAAGGAAAACCTCTAGTCGTCATTTTTCTCACATCTAAATACTTTAAAAGCAACTAAATTACCTGACTCCGTAAGCGACCGCCAAAATCTTGTGAACTAAACTTCTCTCATAAGCACTAGGTGATTCGCTAGGCACTCCAGATGGTAAGCAGCATTTGTGCATTGATTCCAGCAAATTTACCATATACTCATGAGCATCTTCTTGCCTGGCATTTCGAAAGTTTCGAGATATGCCTAATATCTTGATCAAGGATTCCAACTTTCAGAACAAGCCAAGCTTTAGAAGCCACAAACAGATCTAATGCATATAATTCTAAGAGAATCTTTATCAGTAATTAGCTACAAAGTGCTCCTCTATCTGTGCATTACTAAAGTGACTACCCCCTAGATTTCCAGGGGGGAGAAAGAAAAAAGTGATAAATTTGATGAAAGGAGAATAACCACTTACATGATCCTAATTTCTTAAAAAGGTCGAAAAGAGGAGGAGTGCAAGAAATGGTGCAACAAAGGCATAGAAGTTTACCAGCTAAGTTTACATCTATAAACTGGGAGAAGAAGCCAGAAACCCCCTACCACGGGTTAAAAGTTTAGCGACCATGGCACACTGAAATTATGAGATACTGATTATTTTATCAAAACAATAAAGAAGCAACAAATAAAAGATACACAGCAAGGTGAGAGGATGTGCCAAAATAAGAATCGACATAAGAAACCATCATCCTCCGAATCTTTAAAACACATACTAGCATCTCTCTTTCATAGGATACAGCGCAGATTTGAAACAAGGTCTTTAGGCTCTAGAATTCTCCCAGTGGCCTGTAGAGCACGGCTTACATGTTTCTGAATCACATAGAGCACAAAAGCCAGCAGTACGACCTTCATAAAACAGAAAGCTAAATCAAAGTCAAGAGAAGTCAAGAGAACATACTTTCCAAAAGACAGAAGTGATTCAAGAAGAAAAGCACATGCAGATATCTAGAAAGGACATAACAAGTAAATGAAAAATAAAAGAAAAGAATCAATTTTGCTTAAAATTTTCACCCTCAAAACTATGTACTAAATTCAATATATGCAGGAGATTGCATAGCCATCAACATTAAGGTAAACAAAGAAATCACTTTTCCAACTAAAGAACACTTGTAGAAGTCTTGGATAGGAATTAACAAAGACATTACCGCATCATACTTCAATTAAGTTCATGGTTTTTCCTCCTCATCATTCCCCACCATTGCAGAACGCAAAACAGATCTGCGTGCCATTAAGGGGCTTTTCCAGGCAGTCATCAAAAATTTTGCCCCAACACGAGCTATAGTTCAAATGGGAAGAGATCCTTAAGACTTTTTTTTGCTGTTTTTTTCCTTTTTTTTAAACTGTGATTATTACTTAAGAAGATAATATACTGTTTTTACATTCCAGATGGCCATGAAATATTCAACATTGGAACCGATGATGTTTTAACCTTTCATACAACCAAAATGTGAAAACAATGTAATGTAGTCACACAAAGACTATCAGAGATATCTATTGTGCTCCATAATTAAGTTTAACATTCATTGATGAATTTTATTATCTTCCTCGGAAAAGGAAACATAAAAACAGCATTTTAAATAAAATGCGGATGGCCTAAAAAATTATTGGATAAATCATAGTTATCAAAGCGCAGATAGCGCCGCTATAGGCGCGCTTCGTAGCGAAGCGCAAGCCTTGCGCTTCGCAGCGCTCTGCGCTAGGAGTTTTAGCTAGCGCGCGCTTAATGCGCTTATGCGCTATAGCCCAAAAGCGCAAGGCCCATAAAAGCGCGCTTTTTAATTAAAGGAATTAGGGTAAAGAAAAAATGCAGCAAAAAATTTTCTCTCCTCATTTTCTCTACTTTTCTCGATTTTTCCTCATCTGGCCTTCCACGCTCACTATATTTGGTTCACCCTATCAAG